>JANJXV010000462.1:390000-392500 GCA_024803745.1 Megascapheus bottae
GGCTAGGGTTAAGGTTAGGGGTAGGGGTAGGGGTAGGGTGAGATTTAGGGTTAGGGTTAGGGGTAGGGTTAGGGGTACGTTTAGGGTTAGAGTTAAGGGTAGGGTTAGGGTTAGGGTTATGGTTAGGGTTAGGGGTAGAATTAAGGTTAGAGTTAGGGTTAGGGTTAGGGTTAGGGGTAGGGGTAGGGGTAGGGGTAGGTTTAGGGTTAGGGTTAGGGGTAGGGTTAGGGTTAGGATTAGGGTTAGGGTTAGGGGTTGGGTTAGGGTTAGGGTTAGGGGTATGGTTAGGGTTAGGGGTAGGGGTAGGGTTAGGGTTAGGGTTAGGATTAGGGTTAGTATTAGGGGTAGGTTTAGGGTTAGGGTTAGTGTTAGGGTTAGAGTTAGGGTTAGGGTTAGGGTTAGGGTTAGTGGCAGGGGTATTGTTAGGGTTAGGGTAGGGGTAGGGGTATGTTTAGGATTAGGGATAGGATTAGGGTTAGGGTTAGGGTTATGGTTATTGTTAGGGCTAGGCTAGGGTTATAGTTAGGGTTAGGGTAGGGGTAGGGTTAGGGTTAGAGTTATGGTTAGGGTTACGGTTAGGGTTATTGTTAGGGATAGGGTTAGGGTTAGGGGTAGGGTTAGGGTTAGGGTTAGGGTTAGTGGTATTGGTAGGAGTAGGGTTAGGGGTAGGGGTAGGTGTAGGGGTAGGGTAGGTTTAGAATTAGGGTGAGGATTAGGCTTAGGGTAGGGTTAGGGGTAGGGGTAAGGTAAGCGTTAGGTTTTGGGGTAGGGTTAAGGGTAAAGTTAGGGGTAGGGTTAGGGTTAGGGTTAGGGGTAGGGGTAGGGATAGTGGTAGGGATATGGTTAGGGTAGGGTTAGGGTTAGGGTTAGGGTTAGGGTTGGGGTTGGGGTTAGGGTTAGGGTTAGGGGTAGCGTTAGCGTTAGGTTTAAGGTTAAGTCTAGGGCTAGGGTAGGGTTAGGGTTAGGGTTAGGGTTACCGTTAAGAGGAAGGGGTAGGGTTAGGGTTACGGTTAGGGGTATTGTTAGGGTTAGGGTTATTGTTAGGGGTAGGGTTAGGATTAGAGTTAGGGTTAGGGTTACGGTTAGGGGTAGGGTTAGGGTTAGGATTAGGGTGGTGTAGGGTTAGGGTTAGGGGTAGGGGTAGGGTTAGGGTTAGGGTTGTTAGGGCTATGGCTAGGGTTAGTGTTAGGGTTAGGGGTAGGGGTTAGGGTTCGGGGTAGTAGTAGGTTTAGGGGTGGGGTAGGGTTAGGGGTAAGGATTGGGGTAGGTGTAGGGGTAGCGGTGGGTGTAGGGTTAGGGTTAGGGGTAGGGTTAGGGTTAGGGGCAGCTGTAGAGGTAGATGTAGGGTTAGGGTTAGGGTTAGCGGTAGGGGTAGTGGTAGGGGTAGGTGTAGGGTTAGGGTTAGGGTTAGGGCTAGGGTTAAGGTTAGGGGTAGGGGTAGGGGTAGGGTGAGATTTAGGGTTAGGGTTAGGGGTAGGGTTAGGGGTACGTTTGGGGTTAGGGTTAGGGGTAGGGTTAGGGTTAGGGTTAGGGTTATGTTTAGGGGTAGGGGTAGAATTAAGTTTAGAGTTAGGGTTAGGGTTAGGGTTAGGGTTAGGGGTAGGGGTAGGGGTAGGTTTAGGGTTAGGGTTAGGCGTAGGGTTAGGGTTAGGATTAGGGTTAGGGTTAGGGGTTGGGTTAGGGTTAGGGTTAGGGTTAGGGTTAGGGGTAGGGGTAGGGTTAGGTTTAGGGTTAGGATTAGGGTTAGGATTAGGGGTAGGTTTAGGGTTAGGGTTAGTGTTAGGGTTAGAGTTAGGGTTAGGGTTAGGGTTAGGGTTAGTGGCAGGGGTATTGTTAGGGTTAGGGTAGGGGTAGGGGTAGGTTTAGGATTAGGAATAGGATTAGGGTTAGGGTTCGGGTTATGGTTATTGTTAGGGCTAGGCTAGGGTTATAGTTAGGGTTAGGGTAGGGGTAAGGTTAGGGTTAGCGTTAGGGTTAGGGTTAGGGGTAGGGGTAGCTTTATGGTTAGGGTTAGGTTTAGGGTTAGGGGAAAGGTGAGGGGTAGGGTTAGGGTTAGGGTAACGGTTAGGGTTAGGATTAGGGGTAGGTGTAGGTTTAGGGTTAGGGTTAGTGGTACTGGTAGGGGTAGGGGTAGGGGTAGGGGTAGGGGTAGGGTTAGGGTTAGGCTTAGGGTTTGGACTAGCGGTACGGGTAGGGGTAGGGGTAGGGTTAGGGTTAGGGTTAGGGTTAGGTTTAGGACTAGGGCTTGGTTTAGGTTTAGGTGTAGAGTTAGGGTTTGGGGTAGGGTTAGGGGTAGGCGTAGGTTTAGGGCTAGCGCTAGGGTTAGTGTTAGGTTTAGGGCTAGGGCTTGGGTTAGGGTCAGTGGTAGAGTTAGGGTTTGGGTTAGGGTTAGGGGTACTGTTAGGGTTAGGGTTAGGGTTAGGGTAGGGTTAGGGTTAGGGTTAGGGTTAGGATTAGGGTTAGGGTTAGGGATAGGGTTAGGGTTAGGGCTAGGGCTAGG
>JANJXV010000462.1:405000-460000 GCA_024803745.1 Megascapheus bottae
AAGGTTAGGGTTAGGGTAAGAGTTAAGGGTACGGTTAGGTTTAGGGTTTAGGTTAGGGGTAGTGTAGGGATAGGGTTAGGGTTAGGGGTAGGGTTAGGGTTTGGGTTAGGGTTAGTGGTAGCGGTAGGGGTAGGGTTAGGGGTAGGGGTAGGGGTAGGTTTAGGATTAGGGTTAGGGTTAGGGTTACAATTAGGGGTAGAGTTAGGGTTAGGATTAGGGTTAGGGTTAGGTTTAGGGTAGGGTTAGAGTTAAGGGTAGGGTTAGGGTTAGGGGTAGGGGTAGGGGTAGGGGTAGGGGTAAGGTAAGGGTTAGGGTTTGGGTAGGGTTAGGGGTAGGGTTAGGGGTAGGGTTAGGGTTAGGGTTAGGTCTAGGGGTAGGGGTTAGGGTTAGGGATGGGATTAGGGTTAGGGTTAGGGGTAGGGTTAGGTTTAGGTTTAGGGTTAAGGCTAGGGCTAGGGTTGGGTTTAGATTTAGGGTTAGCGTTACCGTTAAGTGGTAGGGGTAGGGTTAGGGTTAGGGTTTCGGTTACGGTTAGGGGTATTGTTAGGGTTAGTGTTATTGTTAGGGGTAGGGTTAGGATTAGAGTTAGGGTTAGGGTTACGGTTAGGGGTAGGGTTAGGGCTAGGATTAGGGTTAGGGGTAGG
Organism: Megascapheus bottae; assembly: GCA_024803745.1. Classification (NCBI taxonomy): domain Eukaryota; kingdom Metazoa; phylum Chordata; class Mammalia; order Rodentia; family Geomyidae; genus Megascapheus; species Megascapheus bottae. The sequence continues at coordinate 405,645 of JANJXV010000462.1, forward strand.
GTTAGGGTTAGGGTTAGGGTTAGCGTTAGGGGTAGGGGTAGGATTAGGGTTAGGTTTAGGGGTAGGTGTAGGGGTAGCGGTGGGTGTAGGGTTAGGGTTAGGAGTAGGGTTAGGGTTAGGGGCAGGTGTAGGGGTAGAGGTAGCGTTTGGGTTAGCGGTAGGGGTAGTCGTAGGGGTAGGGGTAGGGGTAGGGTTAGGGTTGGGGTTGGGTTAGGGTTAGAGGTAGGGTTAGGGGTAGTGTTAGAATTAGGGTTAGGGTTAGTTGTAGGGTTAGGGTTAGGTTTAGGTTTAGGTTTTGGGTTAGGGGTAGGGTTAGGGTTAGGGTTAGGGTTAGGGCTAGGGGTAGGGTTAAGGTTAGGGTTAGGGGTAGGGTTAGGGTTAGGGTTAGGGATATGGTTAGGGGTAGGTTTGGGTTTAGGGTTAGGGTTAGGGTTAGCGTTAGGTGTAGGTTTAGGGTTAGGGTTAGGGTTAGGGTTAGGTGTAGGGTTAAGGTTAGAGTTAGGGTTAGGGTTACGTGTAGGGTTAGGGTTAGGGTTAGGGTTAGGGTTATTGTGAGGGCTAGGGGTAGGGTTAGGGTTAGGGTTAGAGGTAGGGTTTAGGGTTAGGGGTAGAGGTAGCTTTAGGGGTAGGGGTAGGCTTAGGGGTAGGGATAGGGGTAGGGGTAGGGGTAGGTGTAGGGTTAGGGTTAGGATTAGGGTTAGGGTTAGGGTTAGGGGTAGAGTTAGGGTTAGGGTTCGGCTTAGGGTTAGGGCTAGTGCTACGGTTACAGTTAGGGTTAGGACTAGGGCTTGGGCTAGGGTTTGTGGTAGACTTAGTGTTAGGGTAGGGTTAGGGTTAGGGATAGTGTTAGGGGTAGGGTTAGGGTTAGCGGTAGGGTTAGGGTTAGGGCTAGGGTAGGGTTAGGGTTAGGGTTAGGGTTAGGGTTAGGATTAGGGTTAGGCTTAGGGGTAGGGTTTGGGTTAGGGTTAGGGCTAGGGCTAGGGTTAGGGTTAGGGTTAGGGGTAGGGTTAGGTTTACGGGTAGGGTTAGGGTTAGTGGTAGGGGTAGGGTTAGTGTTAGGGTTAGGGTTAGGGCTAGGGCTAGGGCTAGGGTTAGGGTTAGGGTTAGGGGTAGGGGTAGGGTTAGGGTTAGGGGTAGGTGTAGGGGTAGCGGTAGGTGTAGGGTTAATGTTAGGGTTAGGGTTAGGGTTAGGGGTAGGGTTAGGGTTAGGTTTAGGGTTAGGGGTGGGTGTAAGGTTAGGGTGAGGGTTGGGTTTAGGGGTAGGTTTAGGGTTTGGAGTAGGGTTAGGGTTGGGGTAGGTTTAGGGTTAGGGTTATGGTTAGGGTTAGGGTTGGGGTTAGGGCTAGTGTTAGGTTTAGGTTTATGGTTAGCGTTAGGAGTCGGGTTAGGTTTAGGGTTATGGTTAGGGGTAGTTGTATGGTTAGGGTTAGGGTTAGGGTTAGAGGTAGCTTTAGGGGAATGTTTAGGGGTAGGGGTAGGGGTAGGGTTAGGGTTTGGGTTAGGCGTAGGTTTAGGTTTAGGGGTAGCGTTATGGGAAGGGTTAGGTTTAGGGGTAGGGTTAGGGTTAGAGTTAAGGTTAGTGTTACGATTAGGGGTTTGGTTAGGGTTAGGGTTAGGCTAGGGTTAGAGTTAAGGGTAGGGTTAGGGTTAGGGTTAGGGGTAGGGATAGGGTTGGGGTTAGGGTTAGGGTTACATATAGGGGTAGGGTTAGGGTTAGGGTTAGGGGTAGGGTTAGGGTTAGGGTTAGGGTTAGCGTTAGGGTTAGAGTTAGGGTTAGAGTTAGGGTTAGGGTTAGGGTTAGTGGCAGGGGTATTGTTAGGGTTAGGGTTAGGGTTAGGGGTAGGGGTAGGTTTAGGATTAGGATTAGGATTAGGGTTAGGTTTAGGTCAGGGTTAGGATTATTGTTAGGGCTAGGGCTAGGGTTAGGGTTAGGGGTATAGTTAGTGTTATGTTTAGGGTTAGTGGTAGGGTTAGTTAGAGTTAGGGTTAGGGTTACGGTTAGGGGTAGGTTTAGGGTTAGGTTTAGGGTTCGGGGTAGGGTTAGGGTTAGGGTTAGTGTTAGGGTTAGAGTTAGGAGTATGGTTAGGGTTAGGGTTAGGGTTAGGGTTAGTGGCAGGGGTAATGTTACGGTTAGGGGTAGGGGTAGGGGTAGGGGTAGGTTTAGGATTAGGGATAGGATTAGAGTTAGGGTTAGGGTTCGGGTTATTGTTAGGGCTAGGGCTAGGGTTAGGGTTAGGGTCAGGGGTAGGGGTAGGGGTAGGGTTACGGTTAGGTTTAGGGTTAGAGTTAGGTGTAGGGTTAGGGGTAGGTTTAGGGTTTGAGTTAGGGGTAGGGTTAGGGGTATCGGTAGGGGTATGGTAGGGTTCGGGTTAGGGTTAGGGTTAGGGTTAGGTCTATGGCTAGGGTTAGGTTTAGGGCTAGGGTTAGGTTTAGGTTTATTGGTAGGGCTAGGTTAAGGGTTAGGTTTAGGGTTAGGGTTAGGATTAGGGTTAGGGTTTTAGGGTTAGGGTGCGGGTTATAGTTAGGGTTAGAGATAGGTGTAGGGTTAGCGTTAGGAGTAGGGTTAGGGTTAGGGGTAGGGGTAGGGGTATGGGTAGAGTTAGGGTTACGGTTAGGCTTAGGGTTAGGGCTAGGGCTAGGGTTACAGTTAGGGTTAGAGCTATGGCTATGGCTAGGGTTAGGGTTAAGTTTAGGGTTAGGGCTAGGGAAAGTTTTAGGGTTAGGGTTAGGTTCAGGGTTAGGGTTAGGGGTAGGTGTAGGGGTAGGGGTTGGTTTAGGGTTAGGTTTAGGGATAGGGGTAGGGGTAGGTGTAGGGGTAGTGGTAGGGTTAGGGCTAGGTGTAGGGTTAGGGGTAGGTGTAGGATTAGGGTTAGGGTTAGGGTTAGGTGTAGGGTTAGGGTTAGGGGTAGGTGTAGGGTTAGGGTTAGGGTTAGGTTTAGGGGTAGGGTTAGGGTTGGGAGTAGGGTTAGGGTTTGGAGTAGGGTTAGGGTTAGGGTTATGGTTAGGGTTAGGGTTGAGTTTAGGGTTAGGGTTAGGTTTAGGGTTAGGGTTAGCGTTAGGTGTAGGGTTAGGTTTAGGTTTATGGTTAGGGTTAGGGTTAGGGGTAGGGGTAGGGTTAGGGTTAGGGGTAGGGGTAGGGTTAGGGTTAGGGTTAGGGTTATGTTTAGGTTTAGGGTTACGGTTAGTGTTAGGTGTACGGTTAGGTTTAGGGTTAGGGTTACGGATAGGGGTAGGGTTAAGGTTATGGGTAGGGGTAGGTTTAGGATTAGGGGTAGCATTAGGGGAAGGGTTAGGTTTAGGGGTAGGGTTAGTGTTAGAGTTAGGGTTAGGGTTACGGTTAGGGGTAGGATTAGGGTTAGGGTTAGGGGAGGTTTAGGTTTAGGGTTAGGGGTAGGGTAAGCGTTCGGGGTAGGGTTAGGGTGAGGGTTAGGATTAGGGTTAGGGGTAGGGTTAGGGTTAGGGTTAGGGTTAGGGTAAGGGTTAGGAGTAGGGTTGGGGTTAGGGTTAGGGTTAGGGTTAGCGTTAGGGGTAGGGTTAGGATTAGGGTTAGGGTTAGGGCTAGGGTTACAGTTAGGGGTAGGGTTAGGATTAAGGTTAGGGGTAGGGGTAGGGTTAGGTTTATGGTTAGGGTTAGGGGTAGCTTTAGGGGTAGGGTTAGGTTTAGGGTTAGGGGTAAGGTGAGGGGAAGGGTTAGGGTTAGAGTGACGGTTATGGTTAGGATTAGGGGTAGGTGTAGGGTTAGGGTTAGGGTTAGCGGTATGGGTAGGGGTAGGGGTAGGGGTAGGGTTAGGGTTAGAGTTAGGTTTATGGTTATTGTTAGGGCTAGGGCTAGGGTTAGAGTTAGAGGTAGGGATAGGTCTAGGGGTAGGTTTAGGGTTAGGGTTAGGGTTAGGGCTAGGGCTTGGTTAACGGTTAGTTTGAGGGTTAGGGCTAGGGCTAGGGGTAGGTTTAGGGGTAGGTTTAGGGTTAGTGCTAAGTTTAGCGTTAGGGTTAGGGTTAGGGTAAGGATTAGGGTTAGAGTTTTAGGGTTAGGGTTCGGGTTATGCTTAGAGTTAGTGTTAGGGGTAGGCTTAGGGTTAGGGTCAGGGTTAGGGGTAGGCATAGGCGTAGGGGTAGGGTATGGTTAGGGTTAGGGTTAGGATGAGGATTAAGGGTAGGGGTAGGGTTGGGGTTAGGGTTAGGTTTAGGGGTATGGTTAGGGGTAGGGTTAGGTTAGTTTTAGGGGTAGGGTTAGGGGTAGGGGTAGGGGTTGGGGTAGGGTTAGGGTAAGGTTTAGGGGTAGAGATAGGGATAGGGGTAGGTTTAGGGTTAGGGTTAGGGTTAGGGTTAGGGGTATGGTTAGGGGTAGGGGTAGGGTTAGGTTTAGGGGTAGGTGTAGGGGTAGGGGTAGGGTATATTTAGGGGTAGGGTTAGTGGTAGGGTTAGGGGTAGGGGTAGGTGTAGGCGTAGGGGTAGGGTTTGGTTAGGGTTAGGGTTAGGGTTAGGGGTAAGGGTATGGGTATAGGTAGGGTTAGGGTTAGGGTTAGGTTTAGGCGTAGAGTTAGGGTTAGGTTTAGGGTTAGGTTAGGGGTAGGGTTAGGGTTAGGTGTAGGGTTATGGTTAGGGTTAGGGTTAGAGGTAGGGTTAGGGGCAGGGGTAGAGTTAGGAGTAGGGGAAGGGGGAGGGATAGGGGTAGGGTTAGGGTTAGGGATAGGGTTAGGGGTAGGTGCAGGGGTAGGGGTAGGGTTAGGGTTAGGGTTAGGTGTAGGTATAGGGGTAGGGTTAGGGTTAGGGATAGGGTTAGGGCTAGGTTCAGGGGTAGGGGTAGGGTTAGGGTTAGGGTTAGGGTTAGGTGTAGTTATAGGGGTATGGTTAGGGTTACGGTTAGGGTTAGTTTTAATGTTAGGGGTAGCAGTAGGGATAGGGTTAGGTTTAGGGGTAGGGTTAGTGTTAGGGTTTGGTTTAGCGTTAGGAGTAGGGTTAGGGTTAGGGTTAGTTTTAGGGGCAGGTGTAGGGGTAGGGGTAGGGTTAGGGGTAGGGATAGTGGTAGGGGCAGGCGTAGGGTTGGGGTTAAGGTTAGGGCTAGGGTTAGGGTTAGGTTAGGGCTACGGCTATGATTAGGGTTAGGGTTAGAGTTAGGGCTAGGGCTAGGGTTAGGATTAGGGTTAGGGTTAGGGATAGGGCTAGGGTTAGGGGTAGGGTTAGGGGTAGGGTTAGGGTTAGGGATAGGGGTAGGGTAGGGGTAGGGTTATGGTTAGGCGTAGGGGTGGGGGTAGATTTAGGGTTACATTTAGGGGTAGGGTTAGGGGTAGGGTTAGGGTTAGGGTTAGGGGTAGGTTTAGAGTTAGGGTTAGGGTTAGGGGTAGGGTTAAGGTTAGGGTACGGTTAGGGTTAGGGGTAAGGTTAGGGTTAGGGGTAAGGGTAGATTTGGGGTTAGGGTTAGGTGTAGGGGTAGGGTTAGCGCTGGCTGTAGGGATAGGGTTAGGGTTAGGGTTACGGTAAGGGGTATAATTAGGGTTAGTATTAGGGTTAGTGGTAGGGTTAGTTAGAGTTAGGGTTAGGGTTACGGTTAGGGGTAGGTTTAGGGTTAGGTTTAGGGTTAGGGGTAGGGTTAGGGTTAGGGTTAGTGTTAGGGTTAGATTTAGCGGTAGGGTTAGGGTTAGGGTTAGGGTTAGGGTTAGGGTTAACGTTAGGGTTAGGGTTAGGGTTAGGGTTAGGGTAAGGGTTAGGGTAGGTTAGGGTAAGGGTTAGGGTTAGTGTTAGGTTAGGGTTAGACTTAGGTTAGCGTTAGGTTAAGGGTAAGGGTTAGGGTTAGGGTTAGTTTAAGGGTTAGGGTTAGGTTTAGGGTTAGAGTGAGATTTAGGGTTGGGTAAGGGTAAGGGTTATGGTTAGGGTTAGGGTTAGGGTTAGTGTTAGGGTTAGGGTTAGGGTTAGGCTTAGGGTTAGGGTTACTGGAAGTGTTAGGGTTAGGGTTAGGGTTAATATTTTGGTTAGGGTAAGCGTAAGGGTTAGGGTTAAAGTTAGGGTCAGGGTTAGGGTTAGGGGTTAGGGTTAGTGTTAGGGTTAGGTTAAGATTTAGGGTTAGGGTTAGGGTTAGGATAAGGGTTAGAGTTAGGGTAAGGGTAAGTGTTAGGTTTAGGGTTAGGGGTAGGTTTAGGGTAAGGGTTATGGTTAGGGTTAGGTTTAGGTGGTAGGGTTAGGGTTAGGGTTAGGGTAAGGGTAAGGGTTAATGTTAGGTTTATGGTTAAGGTAAGGGTAAGGGTTAGGTTTAGGGTTCGGGTTAGGTTTAGAGTTAGTGTTAGGGTAAGGGTAAGGGTTAGGGTTAAGGTTAGGGTAAGGGTTAGGTTTAGGGGTTAGGGTTAGTGTTAGGGTTAGGTTAAGGGTTAGGGTTAGGGATAGGGTTAGGATAAGGGTTAGGGTTAGGGTAAGGGTAAGTGTTAGTTTTAGGGTTAGGGTTAGGTTTCGGGTAAGGGTTAGGGTAACGGTTAGGGTTAGGTGGTAGGGTTAGCGTTAGGGCTAGGTTTAGGGTTAGGGTTAGGGTAAGGGTAAGAGTTAGTGTTAGGGTTAGGGGTAGGTTTAGGGTTAGTGATAGGGTAAGGGTAAGGGTTAGGGTTAGGGTTAGGGTTTGGTTTAGGGTTGGGTTTAAGGTTAGGTTTAGGGTTAGGGTACGTTTAAGGATTAGGGTTAGGGTTAGGATTAGGGTTATGCTTAGGGTTAGGGTTAGGGTTAGGGTTAGGGTTAGAGTTAGGTTAGGGTTAGGTTAAGGGTAAGGATTAGTGTTAGGGTTAAGGTTAGTTTAAGGGTTAGGGTTAGGGTTAGAGTGAGATTTAGGGTTGATTAAGGGTAAGGGTTATGGTTATGGTTACTGTTAGGGTTAGGTTAAGCGGTAGGGTTAGGGTTAGGGTTAGGGAAATGGTTAGGTTTAGGGTTAGGGTTAGGGTAACGGTTAGGCTTAGGGTTAGTGTGTTTGCGTTAGGGTTAGGGTTATGGTTAGGGTAAAGTTAAGGATAAGTGTAAGTGTTAGGGTTAGGGTTAGGTTTAGGGTAAGGGCAAGGTTTAGGGTTAAGGTTAGGGTTAGGGTTACGTTTACGGTTAGAGTTAGGGTTAGGGTTAGGTTTAGCGTTAGGGTAAGCGTAAGGGTTAGGATTAGGGTTAGGGTTAGGTTTAGGGTTAGAGTTAGCGTTAGGTTTAGGGTAAGGATAAGGGTTAGGGTTAGGGTTAGGGTTAGGGTAGGGTTTAGTGTAAGGGTAAGTGTTAGTGTTAGGGTTAGGTTTAGGATAAGGGTAAGGATTAGGGTTAGGTTTAGGGTTAGGGTTACACGTTAGGGTTAGGGATATGGTTAGGGTGTGGGTTAGGTTTTCAGTTAGGTTTAGGATAAGGGTAAGGGTTAGGGTTAGGGTTTGTGTTAGGGTTAGTGTTAGGTTTAGGGTTAGGGTTAGGGTAAGGGCAAGGTTTAGGGTTAGGGTTGGGGTTAAGGTTAGGTTTAGGATTAGGGTTAGGGTTAGGTATAAGTTTAGGGTTAGGGTAAGGGTTAGGGTTAGGGTTAGGGTTAGGGTTAGGGTAAGGCTTAGGGTTAGGTTTAGGGTAAGGGTTAGGGTTAGGGTAAGGGTAAGTCTTAGGTTTAGGATTAGGTTTAGGGTTGGGCTTAAGTTTAGGGTTAGAGTTAGGGTAAGGGTAAGGGTTAGGGTTAAAGTTATGGTCAGGGTTAGGGTTAGGGTTAGGGTTAGGTTAAGGGTAAGGGTTAGGGTTAGGGTTATGGTAAGGGTTAGGTTTAGGTTTAGGGTTAGGGTTAGGATTAGGGTTAGGGTTAGCATAAGGATAAATATTAGAATTAAGGTTAGGGTGGGGGTAAGGGTAAGGGTTAGGGTTAAGATTAGGGTTAGGGTTAGGGTAAGGGTTAGGGTTAGGGTTAGGGTAAGGGTTAGGGTTAGGGTTAGGGTTAGGTTTAAGGTTGGTGTTAAGGTTCGGGTTAGAGTTAGGGTAAGGGTAAGGGTTATGTTAGGGTTAGGGTTAGGGTTAAGGTTAGGGTGAGGGTAAGGGTAAGGGTTAGAGTTAGGGTTAGGGTTAGGGTTAGGGGAAGGGTTAGGGTTAGGGTAAGGTTAGGGTTAGGTTTAGGTTTGGGGTTAAGGTTAGGGTTAGGGTTAGGGTTAGGGTAAGGTAAGGGTTAGGTTAGGGTTAGGCTTAGGGTTAAGGTCAGGGTTACGGTTAGGTTTAAGGTTAGGATTAGGGTTAGGGTTAGGATAAGGGTTAGGGTTAGGGTTAGGGTTAGGGTTAGGTTTAGGGTTAGGGTAAGGGTAAGGGTAAGGGTAATTGTAAGGGTTAGAGTTAGGGTTAGGGGTAGGGTAAGGGTTAGTTTTAGGGTTAGGGTAAGGGTAAGGTTTAGGGTTAGGGGTAGGGTTAAGGTTAGGGTAAGGGTAAGGGTAAGTGTTAGGGTTAAGGTTAGGTTTAGGGTAAGGGTAAGGGTTAGGGTTAAGGTTAGGGTTAGGGTTAGGTTTAGGGTTAGAGTTAGGGTTAATGTTAGGTTTAGCGTTAGGGTAAGCGTAAGGGTTAGGTTAGGGTTAGGGTTAGGTTTAGGGTTAGAGTTAGCATTAGGGTTAGGATAAGGATAAGGGTAGGGTTAGGGTTAGGGGTAGGTTTAAGGTTAAGGTTAGGGTTAGGGTAGGGTTTAAGGTAAGGGTAAGTGTTAGTGTTAGGGTTTGGTTTAGTATAAGGGTAAGGATTACTGTTAGGTTTAGGGTTAGGGTTAGAGGTTAGGGGTAGGGTTAAGGTTACGGTGAGGGTTAGGTTTTTGGTTAGGGTTAGGATAAGGGTAAGGGTTAGGGTTAGGGTTAGGGTTAGGTTTAGTGTTAGGTTTAGGGTTAGGGTTAGGGTAAGGGCAAGGGTTAGGATTAGGGTTAGGGTTAAGGTTAGGGTTAGGGTTAGGGTTAAGTTTAGGGTAAGGGTTAGGGTTAGAGTTAGGGTAAGGTTTAGGGTTAGGGTTAGGGTTAGGGTTAGGTTTAAAGTTATGTATAGGTTTAGGGTTAGGGTTAGGGTTAGGGTTAGGATGGGGGTTAGGTTTAGGGTTAGAGTTAGGGTAAGGGTAAGGGTTAGGGTTAGCGTTAGGTTCAGGTTTAGTGTTAGCTTTAGGGTTAGGGTTAGGGTAAGTGCAAGGATTAGGGTTAGGGTTAGGGTTAAGGTTTTTGTTAGGGTTAGGGTTAGGGTTAAGGTTAGGGTTAGGGTTAGGGTTAGGTTTAGGTTAAGGGTGAGGGTTAGGGTTAGGGTTAGGGTTAGTTTAAGGGTTAGTGTTAGGTTTAGGGAAAAGGTAAGGTTTAGGGTTCAGGTAAGGGTTAGGGTTAGGTTTAGGGTTAGTGTTACGGTTAGGGTTAGGTTTAGGGTAAGGGTAAGGGATAGGGTAAGGTTAGGGTTAGGTTAGGGTAAGGTTTAGGGTTAGGGTTAGGGTTAGGGTTAGATTTAAGGTTAGGGTTAGGGTTAGGGTTAGGGTAAAGGTAAGGGTTAGGGTTAGGGTTAGGGTTAGTTTTAGGGTTAGGGTATGTGTAAGGGTTAGGGTTAGGGTTAGCGTTAGGGTAAGGGTTAGGGTTAGGATTAGGGTTAGGGTAGGGTTTAGGGTAAGGGTAATGTTAGTGTTAAGGTTTGGTTTAGTATAAGGGTAAGGATTAGGGTTAAGTTTTGGTTTAGGGTTAGGGCTTATGCTTAGGGTTAGGGTTAGGGTTAGGGTTAGGGTTAGGCTAGGGTTAGTTTAAGGGTTAGGGTTAGGGTTAGGTTTAGGTTTAGGATTAGGTTTAGGGTAAGGGTAAGGGTTAGGGTTAGGATTAGGGTTAGGGTTAGGGTTAGGGTAATGGTTAGGGTTAGGGTTAGGGTTAGGTTTAGGGTTAGGGATAGGGTAAGGGTAAGGGTAAGGGTTACAGTTAGGTTTAGGGTTAGGGTTAAAGTTAGGTTTAGGGTTAGGGTACATTTAAGGATTAGGGTTAGGGTTAGGGTTAGGGTTAGGTTTATGCTTAGGGTTAAGGTTAGGGTTAGGGTTAGGGTTAGGGTTAGGGTTAGGGTAAGGGTAAGGGTTAGGGTTAAAGTTATGGTCAGGGTTATGGTTAGGGTTAGGGTGAGGGTAAGGGTAAGGGTTAGGGTTAGTTTTAGGGTTATTGTAAGGGTAAGGTTTAGGTTTAGGGTTAGGATTAGGTTTAGGGTTAGGGTTAGCATAAGGATAAATATTAGAGTTAAGGTTAGGGTGAGGGTAAGGGTAAGGGTTAGGGTTAAGATTAGGGTTAGGGTTAGGGTAAGGGTTAGGGTTAGGGTTAGGGTAAGGGTTAGGGTTAGGGTTAGGGTTAGGGTTAGGTTTAAGTTTGGCGTTAAGGTTCAGGTTAGGGTTAGGGTAAGGGTAAGGGTTATTTTAGGGTTAGGGTTAGGGTTAGGGTTAAGGTTAGGGTTAGGGTTAGGTTTAGGGTTAGGATTAGGGTTATGGTTATGGTTAGGGTTAGGGTTAGGGTTAGGGTAAGTGTAAGGGTTAGGATTAGAGTTAGGGTTAGGGTTAGGAGTTACGGTTAGGGTTAGGTTTAGGGTTACGGAAAGAGTTAGGATTAGGGTTAGGGTTAGGGTAAGGGTTAGGGTTAGGGTTAGGGCTAGGGTTAGGGTAAGGTTATGTGTTAGGGTTAGGTTTAGGGTTAGAGTTAAGGTTAGGGTTAGGATTAGGGTTAGGGTTAGTGTTAAGGTTAGGGTTAGGGTTAGGGTTAGTGTTGGGGTAAGGGTTAGGGTTAGAGTTAGTGTAAGGTTTAGGGTTGGGGTTAGCGTTAGGGTTAGAGTTAGGTTTAGGGTTAGGGTTAGGGTTAGGGGTTAGGCGTAGGGTTAGGGTTAGTTTTAGGGTTAGGGTAAGGGTTAGGGTTAGCTTTAGTTTAAGGGTTAGGGTTAGGGTTAGGGTTAGGGTAAAGGTAAGGGTTAGGGTTAGGGTAAGAGTTAGGGTTTGGTTTAGGGTTAGGGTTAGGTTTAGGGTAAGGGTAAGGGTTATGGTTAGGATTAGGTTTAGGGTTAGGGTAATGGTTAGGTTTAGGGTTAGGATTAGGTTTAGGGTTAGGGTACATTTAAGGATTAGGATTAGGGTTAGGGTTAGGGTTAGGGTTATGCTTAGGGTTAGGGTTAGGGTTAGGATTAGGGTTAGGTTTAGGGTTAGGTTTAGGATTAGGGTACGGTTAGGGTAAGGTTATGTGTTACGGTTAGGGTTAGGGTTAGGATAAGTGTTAGGGTTAGGTTAAGGGTAAGGGTTAGGTTAAAGTTAGGTTCAGGGTTAGGGTTAGGGTTATGGTTAGGGTAAGGGTAAGGGTTAGCGTTAGATTTAGGGTTAGGGTAAGGGTAAGGGTTAGGTTTAGGGTTGGGGTTAAGGTTAGGGTTAGGGTTAGGATTAGGGTTAGGGTAAGGGTAAGGGTTATGGTTAGGATTAGGTTTAGGGTTAGGGTTAGGGTTAGGGTTAGGGTTAGGTTTAGGGTTAGATTAGGGTTAGGGCTAGGATTAGGGTAAGGTTATCTGTTAGGGTTAGGTTTAAGGTTAGGGTTACGGTTAGGGTTAGGATTAGGGTTAGGGTTAGGGTTAAGGTTAGGGTAAGGGTTAGCTTTAGATTTAGGGTTAGGGTAAGGGTAAGGGTTAGGTTTAGGGTTATGGTAAGGGTAAGGTTTAGGTTTACGGTTAGGGTTAGGTTTAGGGTTAGGGTTAGGGTAAGGATAAATGTTAGAGTTAAGGTTAGGGTTAGGGTTAGGGTTAAGTTTAGGGTGAGGGTAAGGGTAAGGGTTAGGGTTAAGATTAGGATTAGGGTTAGGGTAAGGTTTAGGGTTAGGGTTAGGGTAAGGGTTAGGGTTAGGGTTTGGGTTAGGTTTAGTGTTGGTGTTAAGGTTAGGGTTAGTGTTAGGGTAAGGGTAAGGGTTAGGTTAGGGTTAGGGTTAGGGCTAAGGTTAGGGTTAGGATTAGGGTTAGGGTTAGGGTTAGGATTAGCGTAAGGGTAATTGTTAGGGTTAGGGTTGGGGTTAGGGTAAGTGTTAGGGTAAGGGTTAGGGTTAGGGTTAAGTTTAGGGTTGGGGATAAGTTTATGGTTTGTGTTATTGTAAGGGCAAGGGTTAGGGTTAGGGTTAGCGTTAGGGTAAGTGTTAGGGTTAGTGTTAGGGTTAGGGTTAGGGTAAGGGTTAGGGTTATGTTTAGGGTTAGGGTAAGGGTTAGGGTTAGGGTTAGGGTTAGGTTTAGGTTTAGGGTAAGGGTAAGGGTAAGGGTAATTGTAAGGGTTAGAGTTAGGGTTAGTGGTAGGGTAAGGGTTAGTTTTAGGGTTAGGGTAAGGGTAAGGTTTAGGGTTAGGGTTAGGGTTAAGGTTAGGGTAAGGGTAAGGGTAAGTGTTAGAGTTAGGGTTAGGTTTAGGGTAAGGGTAAGGGTTAGGGTTAAGGTTAGGGTTATGGTTAGGTTAGGGTTAGGGTTAGGGTTAATGTTAGGTTTAGCGTTAGGGTAGGCGTAAGGGTTAGGTTAGGGTTAGGGTTAGGTTTTTGGTTAGAGTTAGCATTAGGGTTAGGGTAAGGATAAGGGTTAGGGTTAGGGTTAGGGTTAGGTTTAAGGGTTATGGTTAGGGTTAGGGTTAGGGTTAGGGTAAGGGTAATGGTTAGGGTTAGGTTTAGGGTTAGTGTTAGGGTAAGGGTAAGGGTTAGGTTTAGGGTTATGGTTAGGGTTAGGGATTGGGTTAGGGTTAGGGTGTGGGTAAGGATAAGTGTTAGGGTAGGGTTAGGGTTAGCGTTAGGGTAAGGGTTAGGGTTAGGATTAGGGTTAGGGTAGGGTTTAGGGTAAGGGTAATGTTAGTGTTAAGGTTTGGTTTAGTATAAGGGTAAGGATTAGGGTTAAGTTTTGGTTTAGGGTTAGGGCTTATGCTTAGGGTTAGGGTTAGGGTTAGGGTTAGGGTTAGGCTAGGGTTAGTTTAAGGGTTAGGGTTAGGGTTAGGTTTAGGTTTAGGATTAGGTTTAGGGTAAGGGTAAGGGTTAGGGTTAGGATTAGGGTTAGGGTTAGGGTTAGGGTAATGGTTAGGGTTAGGGTTAGGGTTAGGTTTAGGGTTAGGGATAGGGTAAGGGTAAGGGTAAGGGTTACAGTTAGGTTTAGGGTTAGGGTTAAAGTTAGGTTTAGGGTTAGGGTACATTTAAGGATTAGGGTTAGGGTTAGGGTTAGGGTTAGGTTTATGCTTAGGGTTAAGGTTAGGGTTAGGGTTAGGGTTAGGGTTAGGGTTAGGGTAAGGGTAAGGGTTAGGGTTAAAGTTATGGTCAGGGTTATGGTTAGGGTTAGGGTGAGGGTAAGGGTAAGGGTTAGGGTTAGTTTTAGGGTTATTGTAAGGGTAAGGTTTAGGTTTAGGGTTAGGATTAGGTTTAGGGTTAGGGTTAGCATAAGGATAAATATTAGAGTTAAGGTTAGGGTGAGGGTAAGGGTAAGGGTTAGGGTTAAGATTAGGGTTAGGGTTAGGGTAAGGGTTAGGGTTAGGGTTAGGGTAAGGGTTAGGGTTAGGGTTAGGGTTAGGGTTAGGTTTAAGTTTGGCGTTAAGGTTCAGGTTAGGGTTAGGGTAAGGGTAAGGGTTATTTTAGGGTTAGGGTTAGGGTTAGGGTTAAGGTTAGGGTTAGGGTTAGGTTTAGGGTTAGGATTAGGGTTATGGTTATGGTTAGGGTTAGGGTTAGGGTTAGGGTAAGTGTAAGGGTTAGGATTAGAGTTAGGGTTAGGGTTAGGAGTTACGGTTAGGGTTAGGTTTAGGGTTACGGAAAGAGTTAGGATTAGGGTTAGGGTTAGGGTAAGGGTTAGGGTTAGGGTTAGGGCTAGGGTTAGGGTAAGGTTATGTGTTAGGGTTAGGTTTAGGGTTAGAGTTAAGGTTAGGGTTAGGATTAGGGTTAGGGTTAGTGTTAAGGTTAGGGTTAGGGTTAGGGTTAGTGTTGGGGTAAGGGTTAGGGTTAGAGTTAGTGTAAGGTTTAGGGTTGGGGTTAGCGTTAGGGTTAGAGTTAGGTTTAGGGTTAGGGTTAGGGTTAGGGGTTAGGCGTAGGGTTAGGGTTAGTTTTAGGGTTAGGGTAAGGGTTAGGGTTAGCTTTAGTTTAAGGGTTAGGGTTAGGGTTAGGGTTAGGGTAAAGGTAAGGGTTAGGGTTAGGGTAAGAGTTAGGGTTTGGTTTAGGGTTAGGGTTAGGTTTAGGGTAAGGGTAAGGGTTATGGTTAGGATTAGGTTTAGGGTTAGGGTAATGGTTAGGTTTAGGGTTAGGATTAGGTTTAGGGTTAGGGTACATTTAAGGATTAGGATTAGGGTTAGGGTTAGGGTTAGGGTTATGCTTAGGGTTAGGGTTAGGGTTAGGATTAGGGTTAGGTTTAGGGTTAGGTTTAGGATTAGGGTACGGTTAGGGTAAGGTTATGTGTTACGGTTAGGGTTAGGGTTAGGATAAGTGTTAGGGTTAGGTTAAGGGTAAGGGTTAGGTTAAAGTTAGGTTCAGGGTTAGGGTTAGGGTTATGGTTAGGGTAAGGGTAAGGGTTAGCGTTAGATTTAGGGTTAGGGTAAGGGTAAGGGTTAGGTTTAGGGTTGGGGTTAAGGTTAGGGTTAGGGTTAGGATTAGGGTTAGGGTAAGGGTAAGGGTTATGGTTAGGATTAGGTTTAGGGTTAGGGTTAGGGTTAGGGTTAGGGTTAGGTTTAGGGTTAGATTAGGGTTAGGGCTAGGATTAGGGTAAGGTTATCTGTTAGGGTTAGGTTTAAGGTTAGGGTTACGGTTAGGGTTAGGATTAGGGTTAGGGTTAGGGTTAAGGTTAGGGTAAGGGTTAGCTTAAGATTTAGGGTTAGGGTAAGGGTAAGGGTTAGGTTTAGGGTTATGGTAAGGGTAAGGTTTAGGTTTACGGTTAGGGTTAGGTTTAGGGTTAGGGTTAGGGTAAGGATAAATGTTAGAGTTAAGGTTAGGGTTAGGGTTAGGGTTAAGTTTAGGGTGAGGGTAAGGGTAAGGGTTAGGGTTAAGATTAGGATTAGGGTTAGGGTAAGGTTTAGGGTTAGGGTTAGGGTAAGGGTTAGGGTTAGGGTTTGGGTTAGGTTTAGTGTTGGTGTTAAGGTTAGGGTTAGTGTTAGGGTAAGGGTAAGGGTTAGGTTAGGGTTAGGGTTAGGGCTAAGGTTAGGGTTAGGATTAGGGTTAGGGTTAGGGTTAGGATTAGCGTAAGGGTAATTGTTAGGGTTAGGGTTGGGGTTAGGGTAAGTGTTAGGGTAAGGGTTAGGGTTAGGGTTAAGTTTAGGGTTGGGGATAAGTTTATGGTTTGTGTTATTGTAAGGGCAAGGGTTAGGGTTAGGGTTAGCGTTAGGGTAAGTGTTAGGGTTAGTGTTAGGGTTAGGGTTAGGGTAAGGGTTAGGGTTATGTTTAGGGTTAGGGTAAGGGTTAGGGTTAGGGTTAGGGTTAGGTTTAGGTTTAGGGTAAGGGTAAGGGTAAGGGTAATTGTAAGGGTTAGAGTTAGGGTTAGTGGTAGGGTAAGGGTTAGTTTTAGGGTTAGGGTAAGGGTAAGGTTTAGGGTTAGGGTTAGGGTTAAGGTTAGGGTAAGGGTAAGGGTAAGTGTTAGAGTTAGGGTTAGGTTTAGGGTAAGGGTAAGGGTTAGGGTTAAGGTTAGGGTTATGGTTAGGTTAGGGTTAGGGTTAGGGTTAATGTTAGGTTTAGCGTTAGGGTAGGCGTAAGGGTTAGGTTAGGGTTAGGGTTAGGTTTTTGGTTAGAGTTAGCATTAGGGTTAGGGTAAGGATAAGGGTTAGGGTTAGGGTTAGGGTTAGGTTTAAGGGTTATGGTTAGGGTTAGGGTTAGGGTTAGGGTAAGGGTAATGGTTAGGGTTAGGTTTAGGGTTAGTGTTAGGGTAAGGGTAAGGGTTAGGTTTAGGGTTATGGTTAGGGTTAGGGATTGGGTTAGGGTTAGGGTGTGGGTAAGGATAAGTGTTAGGGTAGGGTTAGGGTTAGGGTTAGGGTAAGGGTTAGGTTTAGGGTTAGAGTTAGCGTTAGGGTTAGGGTAAGGGTACGGGTTAGGTTTAGGGTTATGGTTAGGGTTAGGGATTGGGTTAGGGTTAGGGTGTGGGTAAGGATAAGTGTTAGGATTAGGGTTAGGGTTAGGGTTAGGGTAAGGGTTAGGTTTAGGGTTAGAGTTAGCGTAAGGGTTAGGGTAAGGGTAAGTCTTAGGGCTAGGATTAGGTTTAGGGTTGGGGTTAAGGTTAGAGTTAGGGTTAGGGTTACGGTTAGGGTTAGAGTTAGGGTAATAGTATGTGTTCAGGTTAGGGTTAGGGTTAGGTTTAGGGTTAGGGTTAGCATTAGGGTAAGCATAAGGGTTAGTGTTAGGGTTAGGTTTAAGGTAAGGGTAAGGTTTAGGGTTAGGGTTAGGGTAAGGGTAAGGGTTAGGGTTAGGGTAAGGTTTAGGGTTAAGGGTAAGGGTAAGTGTTAGTGTTAGGGTTAGGTTTAGGATAAGGTTAAGGATTAGGGTTAGGTTTAGGGTTAGGGTTAGAGGTTAGGGTTAGGGTTAGGGTTAAGGTGAGAGTTAGGTTTTGGGTTAGCGTTAGGATAAGGGTAAGGGTTAGGGTTAGGGTTAGGGTTAGGGTTAGTGTTAGGTTTAGGGTTAGGGTTAGGATAAGGGCAAGGTTAGGATTAGGGTTAGGGTTAAGGTTAGGGTTAGGATTAGGGTTAGGGTTAGGGTTAAGGTTAGGGTTAGGGTTAGGGTTAAGGTTACGGTAAGGGTTAGGGTTAGAGTTAGGGCAAGGTTTAGGGTTAGGGTTAGGGTTAGGTTTACAGTTAGGTTTAGGTTTAGGGTTAGGGGTTAGGCCTAGGGTTAGGGTTAGGGTAAGGGTTAGGGTTAGGATTAGGGTGAGGGTTAGGTTTAGGGTTAGGTTAGGGTAAGGGTAAGGGTTAGGGTTAGGGTTAGGTTTAGGTTAAGGGTGAGGTTTAGGGTTTGGGTAAGTGTTAGGGTTAGGGTTAGGGTTAGGGTTAGTTTAAGGGTTAGGGTTAGGTTTAGCGAAAGGTAAGGTTTAGGGTTAGGGTAAGAGTTAGGGTTAGGTTTAGGGTTAGGGTTAGGATTAGGGTGAGGGTTAGTTCAAGGGTTAGGGTTAGATTTAGGGAAAGGGTAAGGGTTATGGTTAGGTTAAGAGTTAGGGTTATGGTAAGGGTAAGTATTAGGTTTAGGTTTATTGTTAAGGTTATTGTAAGGTTTAGGTTAGGATTAAGGTTTAGACGGTAGGGTTAGGGTTAGTGTTAGGTTAGGGTTAGTGTTAGTGTAAGATTTAGGGTTAGGGTTAGGGTTAGGGTTAGGGTAAGGGTTAGGGTTAGTGTTAGGGTTAAGGTTAGGTTTAGGGTTAGGGTAAGGGTAAGGGTAAGGGTAAGAGTTAGGGATAGGGTTAGGGTAATGGTTAGTGTTAGGGTTAGGGTAAGGGTAATGTTTAGGGTTATGGTTAGGGTAAGGGTAAGGTTGAGTGTTAGGGTTAGGGTTAGGTTTAGGGTAAGGGTAAGGTTTAGGATTAAGGTTAGGGTTAGGGTTAGGTTTAGGGTAAGGGTTAGGGTTAGGGTTAGGGTTAGGGTTAGGTTTAAGTTTAGCGTTACGGTATGCGTAAGGGTTAGGGTTAGGTTTAGGGTTAGGTTTAGGGTTAGAGTTAGGGTTAGGGTTAGGGTAAGGATAAGGGTTAGGGTTAGGGTTAGGGTTAGGGTTAGGTTTAGGGTAAGGGTTAGGGTTAAGGTTAGGGTTAGGGTTAGGGTTAGGGTAAGGGTGAGGGTTAGGATTAGGTTTAGGGTTAGGGTTAGGCTAAGTGTAAGGGTTCGGTTTAGGGTTATGGTTAGGGTTAGGGATTGGGTTAGGGTTAGGGTTTGGGTAAGGATAAGGGTTAGGGTTAGGGTTAGGTTTAGGATTAGGGTTAAGGTTATGGTTAGGGTGCAGGTAAGTGTAAGGTTTAGGGTTAGGTTTAGGTTTAGGGTTAGGGTAAGGCTTAGGGTTAGGTTTAGGGTAAGGGTTAGGGTTAGGGTAAGGGTAAGTCTTAGGTTTAGGATTAGGTTTAGGGTTGGGCTTAAGTTTAGGGTTAGAGTTAGGGTAAGGGTAAGGGTTAGGGTTAAAGTTATGGTCAGGGTTAGGGTTAGGGTTAGGGTTAGGTTAAGGGTAAGGGTTAGGGTTAGGGTTATGGTAAGGGTTAGGTTTAGGTTTAGGGTTAGGGTTAGGATTAGGGTTAGGGTTAGCATAAGGATAAATATTAGAATTAAGGTTAGGGTGGGGGTAAGGGTAAGGGTTAGGGTTAAGATTAGGGTTAGGGTTAGGGTAAGGGTTAGGGTTAGGGTTAGGGTAAGGGTTAGGGTTAGGGTTAGGGTTAGGTTTAAGGTTGGTGTTAAGGTTCGGGTTAGAGTTAGGGTAAGGGTAAGGGTTATGTTAGGGTTAGGGTTAGGGTTAAGGTTAGGGTGAGGGTAAGGGTAAGGGTTAGAGTTAGGGTTAGGGTTAGGGTTAGGGGAAGGGTTAGGGTTAGGGTAAGGTTAGGGTTAGGTTTAGGTTTGGGGTTAAGGTTAGGGTTAGGGTTAGGGTTAGGGTAAGGTAAGGGTTAGGTTAGGGTTAGGCTTAGGGTTAAGGTCAGGGTTACGGTTAGGTTTAAGGTTAGGATTAGGGTTAGGGTTAGGATAAGGGTTAGGGTTAGGGTTAGGGTTAGGGTTAGGTTTAGGGTTAGGGTAAGGGTAAGGGTAAGGGTAATTGTAAGGGTTAGAGTTAGGGTTAGGGGTAGGGTAAGGGTTAGTTTTAGGGTTAGGGTAAGGGTAAGGTTTAGGGTTAGGGGTAGGGTTAAGGTTAGGGTAAGGGTAAGGGTAAGTGTTAGGGTTAAGGTTAGGTTTAGGGTAAGGGTAAGGGTTAGGGTTAAGGTTAGGGTTAGGGTTAGGTTTAGGGTTAGAGTTAGGGTTAATGTTAGGTTTAGCGTTAGGGTAAGCGTAAGGGTTAGGTTAGGGTTAGGGTTAGGTTTAGGGTTAGAGTTAGCGTTAGGGTTAGGATAAGGATAAGGGTAGGGTTAGGGTTAGGGGTAGGTTTAAGGTTAAGGTTAGGGTTAGGGTAGGGTTTAAGGTAAGGGTAAGTGTTAGTGTTAGGGTTTGGTTTAGTATAAGGGTAAGGATTACTGTTAGGTTTAGGGTTAGGGTTAGAGGTTAGGGGTAGGGTTAAGGTTACGGTGAGGGTTAGGTTTTTGGTTAGGGTTAGGATAAGGGTAAGGGTTAGGGTTAGGGTTAGGGTTAGGTTTAGTGTTAGGTTTAGGGTTAGGGTTAGGGTAAGGGCAAGGGTTAGGATTAGGGTTAGGGTTAAGGTTAGGGTTAGGATTAGGGTTAGGGTTAGGGTTAAGGTTAGGGTTAGGGTTAGGGTTAAGTTTAGGGTAAGGGTTAGGGTTAGAGTTAGGGTAAGGTTTAGGGTTAGGGTTAGGGTTAGGGTTAGGTTTAAAGTTATGTATAGGTTTAGGGTTAGGGTTAGGGTTAGGGTTAGGATGGGGGTTAGGTTTAGGGTTAGAGTTAGGGTAAGGGTAAGGGTTAGGGTTAGCGTTAGGTTCAGGTTTAGTGTTAGCTTTAGGGTTAGGGTTAGGGTAAGTGCAAGGATTAGGGTTAGGGTTAGGGTTAAGGTTTTTGTTAGGGTTAGGGTTAGGGTTAAGGTTAGGGTTAGGGTTAGGGTTAGGTTTAGGTTAAGGGTGAGGGTTAGGGTTAGGGTTAGGGTTAGTTTAAGGGTTAGTGTTAGGTTTAGGGAAAAGGTAAGGTTTAGGGTTCAGGTAAGGGTTAGGGTTAGGTTTAGGGTTAGTGTTACGGTTAGGGTTAGGTTTAGGGTAAGGGTAAGGGATAGGGTAAGGTTAGGGTTAGGTTAGGGTAAGGTTTAGGGTTAGGGTTAGGGTTAGGGTTAGATTTAAGGTTAGGGTTAGGGTTAGGGTTAGGGTAAAGGTAAGGGTTAGGGTTAGGGTTAGGGTTAGTTTTAGGGTTAGGGTATGTGTAAGGGTTAGGGTTAGGGTTAGCGTTAGGGTAAGGGTTAGGGTTAGGATTAGGGTTAGGGTAGGGTTTAGGGTAAGGGTAATGTTAGTGTTAAGGTTTGGTTTAGTATAAGGGTAAGGATTAGGGTTAAGTTTTGGTTTAGGGTTAGGGCTTATGCTTAGGGTTAGGGTTAGGGTTAGGGTTAGGCTAGGGTTAGTTTAAGGGTTAGGGTTAGGGTTAGGTTTAGGTTTAGGATTAGGTTTAGGGTAAGGGTAAGGGTTAGGGTTAGGATTAGGGTTAGGGTTAGGGTTAGGGTAATGGTTAGGGTTAGGGTTAGGGTTAGGTTTAGGGTTAGGGATAGGGTAAGGGTAAGGGTAAGGGTTACAGTTAGGTTTAGGGTTAGGGTTAAAGTTAGGTTTAGGGTTAGGGTACATTTAAGGATTAGGGTTAGGGTTAGGGTTAGGGTTAGGTTTATGCTTAGGGTTAAGGTTAGGGTTAGGGTTAGGGTTAGGGTTAGGGTTAGGGTAAGGGTAAGGGTTAGGGTTAAAGTTATGGTCAGGGTTATGGTTAGGGTTAGGGTGAGGGTAAGGGTAAGGGTTAGGGTTAGTTTTAGGGTTATTGTAAGGGTAAGGTTTAGGTTTAGGGTTAGGATTAGGTTTAGGGTTAGGGTTAGCATAAGGATAAATATCAGAGTTAAGGTTAGGGTGAGGGTAAGGGTAAGGGTTAGGGTTAAGATTAGGGTTAGGGTTAGGGTAAGGGTTAGGGTTAGGGTTAGGGTAAGGGTTAACGTTAGGGTTAGGGTTAGGGTTAGGGTAACGGTTAGGTTTAGGGTTAGGGTTAGGGTAAGTGTTAGCGTTAGGGTTAGGGTTAGGGTTAGGGTTAGGGTGAGGGTAAGGGTAAGGTTTAGGGTTAGGGTTAAGTTTAGGGTAAGGGTAAGGGTAAGTGTTAGTGTTATGGTTAGGTTTAGGGTAAGGGTAAGGGTTAGGATTAAGGTTAGGGTTAGGTTTAGGGTTAAGGTTAGGGTTAGGGTTAGCGTTAGGGTAAGCGTAAGGGTTAGGGTTAGGGTTAGGGTTAGGTTTAGGGTTAGAGTTAGCGTTAGGGTTAGGGTAAGGATAAGGGTTAGGGTTAGGGTAAGGGTTAGGGTTAGGTTTAGGGTTAGTGTTAGGGTTAGTTTAAGGGTTAGGTTTAGGGTTAGGGTTAGGATAAGGGTTAGGTTTAGGGTTAGTGTAAGTGTTAGGTTTAGGGTTAGGGTTAGCGTTAGGGTTAGGTTTAGGTGGTAGGGTTATTGTTAGGTTTAGGGTTAGGGTAAGTGTAAGGGTTAGGGTTATGGTTAGGATTAGTTTTAGGGTTAGGGTCCGGATAAGGGTTACGGTTAGGGTTAGGATTAGTTTGAGGGTTAGGGTCAGGGTAAGGATAAGGGTTAGGGTTAGGGTTAGGTTTAGGGTTAAGGTTAGGGTTAGGGTTAGGGTTAGGTTTAGGGTTAGGGTTAGGTTAAGGGTAAGGGTTAGGGTTAGGGTTAGGGTTTGGGTTAGGTTTAGGGTTAGGATAAGGGCAAGGTTTAGGCTTAGGGTTAAGGTTATGGTTAGGGTTAGGTTTAGGGTTAGGGTTAGGGTTAGGGTTAGGGTTAGGTTAAGGTTAGGGTTAGGGTAAGGGTAAGGGTTAGGGTTAGGGTTAGGGTTAACGTTAGGGTTAGGGTTAGGGTTAGGGTTAGGGTTAGGGTAAGGGTTAGGGTAGGTTAGGGTAAGGGTTAGGGTTAGTGTTAGGTTAGGGTTAGACTTAGGTTAGCGTTAGGTTAAGGGTAAGGGTTAGGGTTAGGGTTAGTTTAAGGGTTAGGGTTAGGTTTAGGGTTAGAGTGAGATTTAGGGTTGGGTAAGGGTAAGGGTTATGGTTAGGGTTAGGGTTAGGGTTAGTGTTAGGGTTAGGGTTAGGGTTAGGCTTAGGGTTAGGGTTACTGGAAGTGTTAGGGTTAGGGTTAGGGTTAATATTTTGGTTAGGGTAAGCGTAAGGGTTAGGGTTAAAGTTAGGGTCAGGGTTAGGGTTAGGGGTTAGGGTTAGTGTTAGGGTTAGGTTAAGATTTAGGGTTAGGGTTAGGGTTAGGATAAGGGTTAGAGTTAGGGTAAGGGTAAGTGTTAGGTTTAGGGTTAGGGGTAGGTTTAGGGTAAGGGTTATGGTTAGGGTTAGGTTTAGGTGGTAGGGTTAGGGTTAGGGTTAGGGTAAGGGTAAGGGTTAATGTTAGGTTTATGGTTAAGGTAAGGGTAAGGGTTAGGTTTAGGGTTCGGGTTAGGTTTAGAGTTAGTGTTAGGGTAAGGGTAAGGGTTAGGGTTAAGGTTAGGGTAAGGGTTAGGTTTAGGGGTTAGGGTTAGTGTTAGGGTTAGGTTAAGGGTTAGGGTTAGGGATAGGGTTAGGATAAGGGTTAGGGTTAGGGTAAGGGTAAGTGTTAGTTTTAGGGTTAGGGTTAGGTTTCGGGTAAGGGTTAGGGTAACGGTTAGGGTTAGGTGGTAGGGTTAGCGTTAGGGCTAGGTTTAGGGTTAGGGTTAGGGTAAGGGTAAGAGTTAGTGTTAGGGTTAGGGGTAGGTTTAGGGTTAGTGATAGGGTAAGGGTAAGGGTTAGGGTTAGGGTTAGGGTTTGGTTTAGGGTTGGGTTTAAGGTTAGGTTTAGGGTTAGGGTACGTTTAAGGATTAGGGTTAGGGTTAGGATTAGGGTTATGCTTAGGGTTAGGGTTAGGGTTAGGGTTAGGGTTAGAGTTAGGTTAGGGTTAGGTTAAGGGTAAGGATTAGTGTTAGGGTTAAGGTTAGTTTAAGGGTTAGGGTTAGGGTTAGAGTGAGATTTAGGGTTGATTAAGGGTAAGGGTTATGGTTATGGTTACTGTTAGGGTTAGGTTAAGCGGTAGGGTTAGGGTTAGGGTTAGGGAAATGGTTAGGTTTAGGGTTAGGGTTAGGGTAACGGTTAGGCTTAGGGTTAGTGTGTTTGCGTTAGGGTTAGGGTTATGGTTAGGGTAAAGTTAAGGATAAGTGTAAGTGTTAGGGTTAGGGTTAGGTTTAGGGTAAGGGCAAGGTTTAGGGTTAAGGTTAGGGTTAGGGTTACGTTTACGGTTAGAGTTAGGGTTAGGGTTAGGTTTAGCGTTAGGGTAAGCGTAAGGGTTAGGATTAGGGTTAGGGTTAGGTTTAGGGTTAGAGTTAGCGTTAGGTTTAGGGTAAGGATAAGGGTTAGGGTTAGGGTTAGGGTTAGGGTAGGGTTTAGTGTAAGGGTAAGTGTTAGTGTTAGGGTTAGGTTTAGGATAAGGGTAAGGATTAGGGTTAGGTTTAGGGTTAGGGTTACACGTTAGGGTTAGGGATATGGTTAGGGTGTGGGTTAGGTTTTCAGTTAGGTTTAGGATAAGGGTAAGGGTTAGGGTTAGGGTTTGTGTTAGGGTTAGTGTTAGGTTTAGGGTTAGGGTTAGGGTAAGGGCAAGGTTTAGGGTTAGGGTTGGGGTTAAGGTTAGGTTTAGGATTAGGGTTAGGGTTAGGTATAAGTTTAGGGTTAGGGTAAGGGTTAGGGTTAGGGTTAGGGTTAGGGTTAGGGTAAGGCTTAGGGTTAGGTTTAGGGTAAGGGTTAGGGTTAGGGTAAGGGTAAGTCTTAGGTTTAGGATTAGGTTTAGGGTTGGGCTTAAGTTTAGGGTTAGAGTTAGGGTAAGGGTAAGGGTTAGGGTTAAAGTTATGGTCAGGGTTAGGGTTAGGGTTAGGGTTAGGTTAAGGGTAAGGGTTAGGGTTAGGGTTATGGTAAGGGTTAGGTTTAGGTTTAGGGTTAGGGTTAGGATTAGGGTTAGGGTTAGCATAAGGATAAATATTAGAATTAAGGTTAGGGTGGGGGTAAGGGTAAGGGTTAGGGTTAAGATTAGGGTTAGGGTTAGGGTAAGGGTTAGGGTTAGGGTTAGGGTAAGGGTTAGGGTTAGGGTTAGGGTTAGGTTTAAGGTTGGTGTTAAGGTTCGGGTTAGAGTTAGGGTAAGGGTAAGGGTTATGTTAGGGTTAGGGTTAGGGTTAAGGTTAGGGTGAGGGTAAGGGTAAGGGTTAGAGTTAGGGTTAGGGTTAGGGTTAGGGGAAGGGTTAGGGTTAGGGTAAGGTTAGGGTTAGGTTTAGGTTTGGGGTTAAGGTTAGGGTTAGGGTTAGGGTTAGGGTAAGGTAAGGGTTAGGTTAGGGTTAGGCTTAGGGTTAAGGTCAGGGTTACGGTTAGGTTTAAGGTTAGGATTAGGGTTAGGGTTAGGATAAGGGTTAGGGTTAGGGTTAGGGTTAGGGTTAGGTTTAGGGTTAGGGTAAGGGTAAGGGTAAGGGTAATTGTAAGGGTTAGAGTTAGGGTTAGGGGTAGGGTAAGGGTTAGTTTTAGGGTTAGGGTAAGGGTAAGGTTTAGGGTTAGGGGTAGGGTTAAGGTTAGGGTAAGGGTAAGGGTAAGTGTTAGGGTTAAGGTTAGGTTTAGGGTAAGGGTAAGGGTTAGGGTTAAGGTTAGGGTTAGGGTTAGGTTTAGGGTTAGGGTTAGGGTTAGGGTTAGGTTTAGGGTTAGAGTTAGCATTAGGGTTAGGATAAGGATAAGGGTAGGGTTAGGGTTAGGGGTAGGTTTAAGGTTAAGGTTAGGGTTAGGGTAGGGTTTAAGGTAAGGGTAAGTGTTAGTGTTAGGGTTTGGTTTAGTATAAGGGTAAGGATTACTGTTAGGTTTAGGGTTAGGGTTAGAGGTTAGGGGTAGGGTTAAGGTTACGGTGAGGGTTAGGTTTTTGGTTAGGGTTAGGATAAGGGTAAGGGTTAGGGTTAGGGTTAGGGTTAGGTTTAGTGTTAGGTTTAGGGTTAGGGTTAGGGTAAGGGCAAGGGTTAGGATTAGGGTTAGGGTTAAGGTTAGGGTTAGGGTTAGGGTTAAGTTTAGGGTAAGGGTTAGGGTTAGAGTTAGGGTAAGGTTTAGGGTTAGGGTTAGGGTTAGGGTTAGGTTTAAAGTTATGTATAGGTTTAGGGTTAGGGTTAGGGTTAGGGTTAGGATGGGGGTTAGGTTTAGGGTTAGAGTTAGGGTAAGGGTAAGGGTTAGGGTTAGCGTTAGGTTCAGGTTTAGTGTTAGCTTTAGGGTTAGGGTTAGGGTAAGTGCAAGGATTAGGGTTAGGGTTAGGGTTAAGGTTTTTGTTAGGGTTAGGGTTAGGGTTAAGGTTAGGGTTAGGGTTAGGGTTAGGTTTAGGTTAAGGGTGAGGGTTAGGGTTAGGGTTAGGGTTAGTTTAAGGGTTAGTGTTAGGTTTAGGGAAAAGGTAAGGTTTAGGGTTCAGGTAAGGGTTAGGGTTAGGTTTAGGGTTAGTGTTACGGTTAGGGTTAGGTTTAGGGTAAGGGTAAGGGATAGGGTAAGGTTAGGGTTAGGTTAGGGTAAGGTTTAGGGTTAGGGTTAGGGTTAGGGTTAGATTTAAGGTTAGGGTTAGGGTTAGGGTTAGGGTAAAGGTAAGGGTTAGGGTTAGGGTTAGGGTTAGTTTTAGGGTTAGGGTATGTGTAAGGGTTAGGGTTAGGGTTAGCGTTAGGGTAAGGGTTAGGGTTAGGATTAGGGTTAGGGTAGGGTTTAGGGTAAGGGTAATGTTAGTGTTAAGGTTTGGTTTAGTATAAGGGTAAGGATTAGGGTTAAGTTTTGGTTTAGGGTTAGGGCTTATGCTTAGGGTTAGGGTTAGGGTTAGGGTTAGGGTTAGGCTAGGGTTAGTTTAAGGGTTAGGGTTAGGGTTAGGTTTAGGTTTAGGATTAGGTTTAGGGTAAGGGTAAGGGTTAGGGTTAGGATTAGGGTTAGGGTTAGGGTTAGGGTAATGGTTAGGGTTAGGGTTAGGGTTAGGTTTAGGGTTAGGGATAGGGTAAGGGTAAGGGTAAGGGTTACAGTTAGGTTTAGGGTTAGGGTTAAAGTTAGGTTTAGGGTTAGGGTACATTTAAGGATTAGGGTTAGGGTTAGGGTTAGGGTTAGGTTTATGCTTAGGGTTAAGGTTAGGGTTAGGGTTAGGGTTAGGGTAAGGGTAAGGGTTAGGGTTAAAGTTATGGTCAGGGTTATGGTTAGGGTTAGGGTGAGGGTAAGGGTAAGGGTTAGGGTTAGTTTTAGGGTTATTGTAAGGGTAAGGTTTAGGTTTAGGGTTAGGATTAGGTTTAGGGTTAGGGTTAGCATAAGGATAAATATTAGAGTTAAGGTTAGGGTGAGGGTAAGGGTAAGGGTTAGGGTTAAGATTAGGGTTAGGGTTAGGGTAAGGGTTAGGGTTAGGGTTAGGGTAAGGGTTAGGGTTAGGGTTAGGGTTAGGGTTAGGTTTAAGTTTGGCGTTAAGGTTCAGGTTAGGGTTAGGGTAAGGGTAAGGGTTATGTTAGGGTTAGGGTTAGGGTTAGGGTTAGGGTTAGGTTTAGGGTTAGGATTAGGGTTATGGTTATGGTTAGGGTTAGGGTTAGGGTTAGGGTAAGTGTAAGGGTTAGGATTAGAGTTAGGGTTAGGGTTAGGAGTTACGGTTAGGGTTAGGTTTAGGGTTACGGAAAGAGTTAGGATTAGGGTTAGGGTTAGGGTAAGGGTTAGGGTTAGGGTTAGGGCTAGGGTTAGGGTAAGGTTATGTGTTAGGGTTAGGTTTAGGGTTAGAGTTAAGGTTAGGGTTAGGATTAGGGTTAGGGTTAGTGTTAAGGTTAGGGTTAGGGTTAGGGTTAGTGTTGGGGTAAGGGTTAGGGTTAGAGTTAGTGTAAGGTTTAGGGTTTGGGTTAGCGTTAGGGTTAGAGTTAGGTTTAGGGTTAGGGTTAGGGTTAGGGGTTAGGCGTAGGGTTAGGGTTAGTTTTAGGGTTAGGGTAAGGGTTAGGGTTAGCTTTAGTTTAAGGGTTAGGGTTAGGGTTAGGGTTAGGGTAAAGGTAAGGGTTAGGGTTAGGGTAAGAGTTAGGGTTTGGTTTAGGGTTAGGGTTAGGTTTAGGGTAAGGGTAAGGGTTATGGTTAGGATTAGGTTTAGGGTTAGGGTAATGGTTAGGTTTAGGGTTAGGATTAGGTTTAGGGTTAGGGTACATTTAAGGATTAGGATTAGGGTTAGGGTTAGGGTTAGGGTTATGCTTAGGGTTAGGGTTAGGGTTAGGATTAGGGTTAGGTTTAGGGTTAGGTTTAGGATTAGGGTACGGTTAGGGTAAGGTTATGTGTTACGGTTAGGGTTAGGGTTAGGGTAAGTGTTAGGGTTAGGTTAAGGGTAAGGGTTAGGTTAAAGTTAGGTTCAGGGTTAGGGTTAGGGTTATGGTTAGGGTAAGGGTAAGGGTTAGCGTTAGATTTAGGGTTAGGGTAAGGGTAAGGGTTAGGTTTAGGGTTGGGGTTAAGGTTAGGGTTAGGGTTAGGATTAGGGTTAGGGTAAGGGTAAGGGTTATGGTTAGGATTAGGTTTAGGGTTAGGGTTAGGGTTAGGGTTAGGGTTAGGTTTAGGGTTAGATTAGGGTTAGGGCTAGGATTAGGGTAAGGTTATCTGTTAGGGTTAGGTTTAAGGTTAGGGTTACGGTTAGGGTTAGGATTAGGGTTAGGGTTAGGGTTAAGGTTAGGGTAAGGGTTAGCTTTAGATTTAGGGTTAGGGTAAGGGTAAGGGTTAGGTTTAGGGTTATGGTAAGGGTAAGGTTTAGGTTTACGGTTAGGGTTAGGTTTAGGGTTAGGGTTAGGGTAAGGATAAATGTTAGAGTTAAGGTTAGGGTTAGGGTTAGGGTTAAGTTTAGGGTGAGGGTAAGGGTAAGGGTTAGGGTTAAGATTAGGATTAGGGTTAGGGTAAGGTTTAGGGTTAGGGTTAGGGTAAGGGTTAGGGTTAGGGTTTGGGTTAGGTTTAGTGTTGGTGTTAAGGTTAGGGTTAGTGTTAGGGTAAGGGTAAGGGTTAGGTTAGGGTTAGGGTTAGGGCTAAGGTTAGGGTTAGGATTAGGTGTAGGGTTAGGATTAGGGTTATGGTTGGGGTAAGGTTTAGGGATACGGTTAGGGTTAGGGTTAGGGTAAGGGTAAGGGTTAGGGTTAGAGTTAGGGTCAGGGTTAGGGTTAGGGTTAGGGTTAGGGTTAGAGTTAGGTTTAGGGTTACGGTTAGAGGTTAGGCTTAGGGTTAGAGTAAGGGTAAGGGTTAGGGTTAGGGTTAGGATTGTTTAAGGCTTAGGGTTAGGTTTAGGGTAAGGGTAAGGGTTAGGGTTAGGGTAAGGGTTAGGGTTAGGGTTAGGTTTAGGGTCAGTTTAAGGGTTAGAGTTAGGTTTAGGGTAAGGGTAAGGGTTAGGGTTAGGGTAAGAGTTAGGGTTAGGTTTAGGGTTAGGGTTAGGGTTAGGGTAAGGGTAAGGGTTAGGGTTAGGATTAGGTTTAGGGTTAGGGTTAGGTTTAGGGTTAGATTAGGGTTAGGGCTAGGGTTAGGGTAAGGTTATGTGTTAGGGTTAGGTTTAGGGTTAGGGTTAGGGTTAGGATTAGGGTTAGGGTTAGGGTTAAGTTTAGGGTTAGGGTTAGGGTTAGTGTTGGGGTAAGGGTTAGGGTTAGAGTTAGGGAAAGGTTTAGGGTTGGGGTTAGGGTTAGGGTTAGAGTTAGGTTTAGGGTTAGGGTTAGGGTTAGGGGTTAGGCTTAGGGTTAGGGTTAGGTTTATTGTTAGGGTAAGGGTTAGGGTTAGGTTTAGTTTAAGGGTTAGGGTTAGGGTTATGGTTAGGTAAGAGTAAGGGTTAGGTTTAGGGTAATGGTTAGGTTTAGGGTTAGGGTTAGGTTTAGGGTTAGGGTACGTTTAAGGATTAGGATTAGGGTTAGCGTTAGGGTTAGGGTTAGGATTAGGGTTACGTTTAGGGTTAGGGTTAGGATTAGGGTATGGTTAGGGTAACGTTATGTGTTAGGGTTAGGGTTAGGGTTGGGGTAAGTGTTAGGGTTAGGTTAAGGGTAAGGGTTAGGTTAAAGTTAGGTTCAGGGTTAGGGTTAGGGTTAGGGTTAGGGTAAGGGTCAGGGTTAGGGGTTAGGATTAGTGTTAGGGTTAGGTTAAGGGTTAGGGTTAGGTTTAGGATAAGTGTTAGGGTTAGTGTAAGGGTAAGTGTTAGGGTGAGGGTTAGGGTTAGGGTTAGGGTAAGGGTTAGGGTTAGGATTAGGTTTAGGTGGTAGGTTTAGGGTTAGGATTAGAGGTAGAGTTAGGGTTAGGGTAAGGGTAAGGGTGAGGGTTAGGGTTAGGGTTAGGGTTAGGATTGGTTTTAGGGTTAGGGTTAGGGTTAGGGTAAGGGCAAGTGTTAGGCTAAGGTTTAAGGTTAGAGTTAGATTAAGGGTTAGGGTTAGGGGTTAGGGTTAGGGTTAGGGTTAGTGTAAGGGTTAGGGTTAGGTTTAGGTTAAGGGTTAGGGTTAGGGTTAGGTTTAGGGTAAGTGTTAGGGTTAGGGTTAGTGTTAGTGTTAGGGTAAGGGGTAGGGATAGGGTTAGGGTTAGCGTAAGGTTAAGTGTTAGGTTTAGGGTTATGGTTAGGGTTAGGGTAAGTGTTAGGGTAAGGGTTAGGGTTAGGGTTAAGTTTAGGGTTGGGGTTAAGTTTATGGTTAGTGTTATTGTAAGGGCATGGGTTAGGGTTAGGGTTAGCGTTAGGGTAAGTGTTAGGGTTAGTGTTAGGGTTAGGGTTAGGGTAAGGGTTAGGGTTAGGGTTAGGGTTAGGGTAAGGGTAAGGGTTAGGGTTAGGGTTAGGGTTAGGATTAGGTTTAGGGTAAGGGTAAGGGTAAGGGTAATTGTAAGGGTTAGAGTTAGGGTTAGGGGTATACGGTAAGGGTTAGTTTTAGGGTTAGGGTAAGGGTAAGGTTTAGGGTTAGGGTTAGGGTTAAGGTTAGGGTAAGGGTAAGTGTAAGTGTTAGAGTTAGGGTTAGGTTTAGGGTAAGGGTAAGGGTTAGGGTTAAGGTTAGGTTTAGGGTTAGGTTAGGGTTAGGGTTAGGGTTAATGTTAGGTTTAGGGTTAGGGTAGACATAAGGGTTAGGTTAGGGTTAGGGTTAGGTTTTTGGTTAGAGTTAGCATTAGGGTTAGGGTAAGAATAAGGGTTAAGGTTAGGGTTAGGATTGTTTAAGGCTTAAGGTTAGGTTTAGGCTAAGGGTAAGGGTTAGGGTTAGGGTAAGGGTTAGGGTTAGGGTTAGGTTTAGGGTCAGTTTAAGGGTTAGAGTTAGGTTTAGGGTAAGGGTAAGGGTTAGGGTTAGGGTAAGATTTAGGGTTAGGTTTAGGGTTAGGGTTAGCGTTAGGGTAAGGGTAAGGGTTAGGGTTAGGATTAGGTTTAGGGTTAAGGTTAGGGTTAGTGTTAGGGTTAGATTAGGGTTAGGGCTAGGGTTAGGTTAAGGTTATGTGTTAGGGTTAGGTTTAGGGTTAGGGTTAAGGTTAGGGTTAGGATTAGGGTAAGGGTTAGGGTTAAGGTTAGGGTTAGGGTTAGGGTTAGGGTTAGTGTTAGTGTAATGGTTAGGGTTAGAGTTAGGGAAAGGTTTAGGGTTGGGGTTAGGGTTAGGGTTAGAGTTAGGTTTAGGGTTAGGGTTAGGGTTAGGGGTTAGGCTTAGGGTTAGGGTTAGGTTTATTGTTAGGGTAAGGGTTAGGGTTAGGTTTAGTTTAAGGGTTAGAGTTAGGGTTATGGTTAGTGTAAGGGTAAGGGTTAGGGTTAGGGTAATGGTTAGGTTTAGGGTTAGGGTTAGGTTTAGGTTTAGGGTACGTTTAAGGAATAGGATTAGGGTTAGCGTTAGGGTTAGGTTTAGGATTAGGTTTAGGTTTAGGGTTAGGGTTAGGATTAGGGTACGGTTAGGGTAAGGTTATGTGTTAGGGTTAGGGTTAGGGTTAGGGTTAGGGTTAGTGTAAGGGTAAGGGTTAGCGTTAGATTTAGGGTTAGATTAAGGGTAAGAGTTAGGTTTAGGGTTTGGTTAGTTTTAGGGTTAGTGTTAGGGTAAGGGTAGGGGTTAGGGTTAGGGTTAGGTTTAGGGTAAGGGTTAGGGTTAGGGGTTAGGATTAGTGTTAGGGTTAGGTTAAGGCGTAGGGTTAGGGTTAGGATAAGTGTTAGGGTTAGGGTAAGGGTAAGTGTTAGTGTTAGGGCTAGGGTTAGGGTTAGGGTAAGGGTTAGGGTTAGGATTAGGTTTAGGTGGTAGGTTTTGGGTTAGGATTAGAGGTAGGGTTAGGGTTAGGGTAAGGGTAAGGGTGAGGGTTAGGGTTAGGGTTAGGGTTAGGATTGGTTTTATGGTTAGTGTTAGGGTTAGGGTAAGGGCAAGTGTTAGGCTAAGGGTTAAGGTTAGAGTTAGATTATGGGTTAGGGTTAGGGGTTAGGGTTAGGGTTAGGGTTAGTGTAAGGGCTGGGTTAGGTTTAGGTTAAGGGTTAGGGTTAGGGTTAGGTTTAGGGTAAGTGTTAGGGTTAGGGTGAGGGTTAGGGTTAGTGTTAGGGTAAGGGTTACGGTTAGGGTTAGGATTAGCGTAAGGGTAATTGTTAGGGTTAGGGTTGGGGTTAGGGTAAGTGTTAGGGTAAGGGTTAGGGTTAGGGTTAAGTTTAGGGTTGGGGATAAGTTTATGGTTAGTGTTATTGTAAGGGCAAGGGTTAGGGTTAGGGTTAGCGTTAGGGTAAGTGTTAGGGTTAGTGTTAGGGTTAGGGTTAGGGTAAGGGTTAGGGTTATGTTTAGGGTTAGGGTAAGGGTTAGGGTTAGGGTTAGGGTTAGGTTTAGGTTTAGGGTAAGGGTAAGGGTAAGGGTAATTGTAAGGGTTAGAGTTAGGGTTAGTGGTAGGGTAAGGGTTAGTTTTAGGGTTAGGGTAAGGGTAAGGTTTAGGGTTAGGGTTAGGGTTAAGGTTAGGGTAAGGGTAAGGGTAAGTGTTAGAGTTAGGGTTAGGTTTAGGGTAAGGGTAAGGGTTAGGGTTAAGGTTAGGGTTATGGTTAGGTTAGGGTTAGGGTTAGGGTTAATGTTAGGTTTAGCGTTAGGGTAGGCGTAAGGGTTAGGTTAGGGTTAGGGTTAGGTTTTTGGTTAGAGTTAGCATTAGGGTTAGGGTAAGGATAAGGGTTAGGGTTAGGGTTAGGGTTAGGTTTAAGGGTTATGGTTAGGGTTAGGGTTAGGGTTAGGGTAAGGGTAATGGTTAGGGTTAGGTTTAGGGTTAGTGTTAGGGTAAGGGTAAGGGTTAGGTTTAGGGTTATGGTTAGGGTTAGGGATTGGGTTAGGGTTAGGGTGTGGGTAAGGATAAGTGTTAGGGTAGGGTTAGGGTTAGGGTTAGGGTAAGGGTTAGGTTTAGGGTTAGAGTTAGCGTTAGGGTTAGGGTAAGGGTACGGGTTAGGTTTAGGGTTATGGTTAGGGTTAGGGATTGGGTTAGGGTTAGGGTGTGGGTAAGGATAAGTGTTAGGATTAGGGTTAGGGTTAGGGTTAGGGTAAGGGTTAGGTTTAGGGTTAGAGTTAGCGTAAGGGTTAGGGTAAGGGTAAGTCTTAGGGCTAGGATTAGGTTTAGGGTTGGGGTTAAGGTTAGAGTTAGGGTTAGGGTTACGGTTAGGGTTAGAGTTAGGGTAATAGTATGTGTTCAGGTTAGGGTTAGGGTTAGGTTTAGGGTTAGGGTTAGCATTAGGGTAAGCATAAGGGTTAGTGTTAGGGTTAGGTTTAAGGTAAGGGTAAGGTTTAGGGTTAGGGTTAGGGTAAGGGTAAGGGTTAGGGTTAGGGTAAGGTTTAGGGTTAAGGGTAAGGGTAAGTGTTAGTGTTAGGGTTAGGTTTAGGATAAGGTTAAGGATTAGGGTTAGGTTTAGGGTTAGGGTTAGAGGTTAGGGTTAGGGTTAGGGTTAAGGTGAGAGTTAGGTTTTGGGTTAGCGTTAGGATAAGGGTAAGGGTTAGGGTTAGGGTTAGGGTTAGGGTTAGTGTTAGGTTTAGGGTTAGGGTTAGGATAAGGGCAAGGTTAGGATTAGGGTTAGGGTTAAGGTTAGGGTTAGGATTAGGGTTAGGGTTAGGGTTAAGGTTAGGGTTAGGGTTAGGGTTAGGGTTAAGGTTACGGTAAGGGTTAGGGTTAGAGTTAGGGCAAGGTTTAGGGTTAGGGTTAGGGTTAGGTTTACAGTTAGGTTTAGGTTTAGGGTTAGGGGTTAGGCCTAGGGTTAGGGTTAGGGTAAGGGTTAGGGTTAGGATTAGGGTGAGGGTTAGGTTTAGGGTTAGGTTAGGGTAAGGGTAAGGGTTAGGGTTAGGGTTAGGTTTAGGTTAAGGGTGAGGTTTAGGGTTTGGGTAAGTGTTAGGGTTAGGGTTAGGGTTAGGGTTAGTTTAAGGGTTAGGGTTAGGTTTAGCGAAAGGTAAGGTTTAGGGTTAGGGTAAGAGTTAGGGTTAGGTTTAGGGTTAGGGTTAGGATTAGGGTGAGGGTTAGTTCAAGGGTTAGGGTTAGATTTAGGGAAAGGGTAAGGGTTATGGTTAGGTTAAGAGTTAGGGTTATGGTAAGGGTAAGTATTAGGTTTAGGTTTATTGTTAAGGTTATTGTAAGGTTTAGGTTAGGGTTAGGTTTAGGATTAAGGTTTAGACGGTAGGGTTAGGGTTAGTGTTAGGCTAGGGTTAGTGTTAGTGTAAGATTTAGGGTTAGGGTTAGGGTTAGGGTAAGGGTTAGCGTTAGTGTTAGGGTTAAGGTTAGGTTTAGGGTTAGGGTAAGGGTAAGGGTAAGGGTAAGAGTTAGGGATAGGGTTAGGGTAATGGTTAGTGTTAGGGTTAGGGTAAGGGTAATGTTTAGGGTTATGGTTAGGGTAAGGGTAAGGTTGAGTGTTAGGGTTAGGGTTAGGTTTAGGGTAAGGGTAAGGTTTAGGATTAAGGTTAGGGTTAGGGTTAGGTTTAGGGTAAGGGTTAGGGTTAGGGTTAGGGTTAGGGTTAGGTTTAAGTTTAGCGTTACGGTATGCGTAAGGGTTAGGGTTAGGTTTAGGGTTAGGTTTAGGGTTAGAGTTAGGGTTAGGGTTAGGGTAAGGATAAGGGTTAGGGTTAGGGTTAGGGTTAGGGTTAGGTTTAGGGTAAGGGTTAGGGTTAAGGTTAGGGTTAGGGTTAGGGTTAGGGTAAGGGTGAGGGTTAGGATTAGGTTTAGGGTTAGGGTTAGGCTAAGTGTAAGGGTTCGGTTTAGGGTTATGGTTAGGGTTAGGGATTGGGTTAGGGTTAGGGTTTGGGTAAGGATAAGGGTTAGGGTTAGGGTTAGGTTTAGGATTAGGGTTAAGGTTATGGTTAGGGTGCAGGTAAGTGTAAGGTTTAGGGTTAGGTTTAGGTTTAGGGTTAGGGTAAGGCTTAGGGTTAGGTTTAGGGTAAGGGTTAGGGTTAGGGTAAGGGTAAGTCTTAGGTTTAGGATTAGGTTTAGGGTTGGGCTTAAGTTTAGGGTTAGAGTTAGGGTAAGGGTAAGGGTTAGGGTTAAAGTTATGGTCAGGGTTAGGGTTAGGGTTAGGGTTAGGTTAAGGGTAAGGGTTAGGGTTAGGGTTATGGTAAGGGTTAGGTTTAGGTTTAGGGTTAGGGTTAGGATTAGGGTTAGGGTTAGCATAAGGATAAATATTAGAATTAAGGTTAGGGTGGGGGTAAGGGTAAGGGTTAGGGTTAAGATTAGGGTTAGGGTTAGGGTAAGGGTTAGGGTTAGGGTTAGGGTAAGGGTTAGGGTTAGGGTTAGGGTTAGGTTTAAGGTTGGTGTTAAGGTTCGGGTTAGAGTTAGGGTAAGGGTAAGGGTTATGTTAGGGTTAGGGTTAGGGTTAAGGTTAGGGTGAGGGTAAGGGTAAGGGTTAGAGTTAGGGTTAGGGTTAGGGTTAGGGGAAGGGTTAGGGTTAGGGTAAGGTTAGGGTAGGTTAGGGTAAGGTTTAGGGTTAGTGTTAGGTTAGGGTTAGTGTTAGGTTAGGGTTAGGTTAAGGGTAAGGGTTAGGGTTAGGGTTAGTTTAAGGGTTAGGGTTAGGGTTAGGGATAGATTGAGATTTAGGGTTGGTTAATGGTAAGGGTTAGGGTTAGGGTTAGGTAAAGGGTTAGGGTTAGGGTTAGGGTTAAGGAAAGGGTTAGGGTTAGGGTTAGGGTTAGGGTAACGGTTAGGTTTAGGGTTAGGGTTAGGGTAAGTGTTAGCGTTAGGGTTAGGGTTAGGGTTAGGGTTAGGGTGAGGGTAAGGGTAAGGTTTAGGGTTAGGGTTAAGTTTAGGGTAAGGGTAAGGGTAAGTGTTAGTGTTATGGTTAGGTTTAGGGTAAGGGTAAGGGTTAGGATTAAGGTTAGGGTTAGGTTTAGGGTTAAGGTTAGGGTTAGGGTTAGCGTTAGGGTAAGCGTAAGGGTTAGGGTTAGGGTTAGGGTTAGGTTTAGGGTTAGAGTTAGCGTTAGGGTTAGGGTAAGGATAAGGGTTAGGGTTAGGGTAAGGGTTAGGGTTAGGTTTAGGGTTAGTGTTAGGGTTAGTTTAAGGGTTAGGTTTAGGGTTAGGGTTAGGATAAGGGTTAGGTTTAGGGTTAGTGTAAGTGTTAGGTTTAGGGTTAGGGTTAGCGTTAGGGTTAGGTTTAGGTGGTAGGGTTATTGTTAGGTTTAGGGTTAGGGTAAGTGTAAGGGTTAGGGTTATGGTTAGGATTAGTTTTAGGGTTAGGGTCCGGATAAGGGTTACGGTTAGGGTTAGGATTAGTTTGAGGGTTAGGGTCAGGGTAAGGATAAGGGTTAGGGTTAGGGTTAGGTTTAGGGTTAAGGTTAGGGTTAGGGTTAGGGTTAGGTTTAGGGTTAGGGTTAGGTTAAGGGTAAGGGTTAGGGTTAGGGTTAGGGTTTGGGTTAGGTTTAGGGTTAGGATAAGGGCAAGGTTTAGGCTTAGGGTTAAGGTTATGGTTAGGGTTAGGTTTAGGGTTAGGGTTAGGGTTAGGGTTAGGTTAAGGTTAGGGTTAGGGTAAGGGTAAGGGTTAGGGTTAGGGTTAGGGTTAGGGTTAACGTTAGGGTTAGGGTTAGGGTTAGGGTTAGGGTAAGGGTTAGGGTAGGTTAGGGTAAGGGTTAGGGTTAGTGTTAGGTTAGGGTTAGACTTAGGTTAGCGTTAGGTTAAGGGTAAGGGTTAGGGTTAGGGTTAGTTTAAGGGTTAGGGTTAGGTTTAGGGTTAGAGTGAGATTTAGGGTTGGGTAAGGGTAAGGGTTATGGTTAGGGTTAGGGTTAGGGTTAGTGTTAGGGTTAGGGTTAGGGTTAGGCTTAGGGTTAGGGTTACTGGAAGTGTTAGGGTTAGGGTTAGGGTTAATGTTTTGGTTAGGGTAAGCGTAAGGGTTAGGGTTAAAGTTAGGGTCAGGGTTAGGGCTAGGGGTTAGGGTTAGTGTTAGGGTTAGGTTAAGATTTAGGGTTAGGGTTAGGGTTAGGATAAGGGTTAGAGTTAGGGTAAGGGTAAGTGTTAGGTTTAGGGTTAGGGGTAGGTTTAGGGTAAGGGTTATGGTTAGGGTTAGGTTTAGGTGGTAGGGTTAGGGTTAGGGTTAGGGTAAGGGTAAGGGTTAATGTTAGGTTTATGGTTAAGGTAAGGGTAAGGGTTAGGTTTAGGGTTCGGGTTAGGTTTAGAGTTAGTGTTAGGGTAAGGGTAAGGGTTAGGGTTAAGGTTAGGGTAAGGGTTAGGTTTAGGGGTTAGGGTTAGTGTTAGGGTTAGGTTAAGGGTTAGGGTTAGGGATAGGGTTAGGATAAGGGTTAGGGTTAGGGTAAGGGTAAGTGTTAGTTTTAGGGTTAGGGTTAGGTTTCGGGTAAGGGTTAGGGTAACGGTTAGGGTTAGGTGGTAGGGTTAGCGTTAGGGCTAGGTTTAGGGTTAGGGTTAGGGTAAGGGTAAGAGTTAGTGTTAGGGTTAGGGGTAGGTTTAGGGTTAGTGATAGGGTAAGGGTAAGGGTTAGGGTTAGGGTTAGGGTTTGGTTTAGGGTTGGGTTTAAGGTTAGGTTTAGGGTTAGGGTACGTTTAAGGATTAGGGTTAGGGTTAGGATTAGGGTTATGCTTAGGGTTAGGGTTAGGGTTAGGGTTAGGGTTAGAGTTAGGTTAGGGTTAGGTTAAGGGTAAGGATTAGTGTTAGGGTTAAGGTTAGTTTAAGGGTTAGGGTTAGGGTTAGAGTGAGATTTAGGGTTGATTAAGGGTAAGGGTTATGGTTATGGTTAGGGTTAGGGTTAGGTTAAGCGGTAGGGTTAGGGTTAGGGTTAGGGAAATGGTTAGGTTTAGGGTTAGGGTTAGGGTAACGGTTAGGCTTAGGGTTAGTGTGTTTGCGTTAGGGTTAGGGTTATGGTTAGGGTAAAGTTAAGGATAAGTGTAAGTGTTAGGGTTAGGGTTAGGTTTAGGGTAAGGGCAAGGTTTAGGGTTAAGGTTAGGGTTAGGGTTACGTTTACGGTTAGAGTTAGGGTTAGGGTTAGGTTTAGCGTTAGGGTAAGCGTAAGGGTTAGGATTAGGGTTAGGGTTAGGTTTAGGGTTAGAGTTAGCGTTAGGTTTAGGGTAAGGATAAGGGTTAGGGTTAGGGTTAGGGTTAGGGTAGGGTTTAGTGTAAGGGTAAGTGTTAGTGTTAGGGTTAGGTTTAGGATAAGGGTAAGGATTAGGGTTAGGTTTAGGGTTAGGGTTACACGTTAGGGTTAGGGATATGGTTAGGGTGTGGGTTAGGTTTTCATTTAGGTTTAGGATAAGGGTAAGGGTTAGGGTTAGGGTTTGTGTTAGGGTTAGTGTTAGGTTTAGGGTTAGGGTTAGGGTAAGGGCAAGGTTTAGGGTTAGGGTTGGGGTTAAGGTTAGGTTTAGGATTAGGGTTAGGGTTAGGTATAAGTTTAGGGTTAGGGTAAGGGTTAGGGTTAGGGTTAGGGTTAGGGTTAGGGTAAGGCTTAGGGTTAGGTTTAGGGTAAGGGTTAGGGTTAGGGTAAGGGTAAGTCTTAGGTTTAGGATTAGGTTTAGGGTTGGGCTTAAGTTTAGGGTTAGAGTTAGGGTAAGGGTAAGGGTTAGGGTTAAAGTTATGGTCAGGGTTAGGGTTAGGGTTAGGGTTAGGTTAAGGGTAAGGGTTAGGGTTAGGGTTATGGTAAGGGTTAGGTTTAGGTTTAGGGTTAGGGTTAGGATTAGGGTTAGGGTTAGCATAAGGATAAATATTAGAATTAAGGTTAGGGTGGGGGTAAGGGTAAGGGTTAGGGTTAAGATTAGGGTTAGGGTTAGGGTAAGGGTTAGGGTTAGGGTTAGGGTAAGGGTTAGGGTTAGGGTTAGGGTTAGGTTTAAGGTTGGTGTTAAGGTTCGGGTTAGAGTTAGGGTAAGGGTAAGGGTTATGTTAGGGTTAGGGTTAGGGTTAAGGTTAGGGTGAGGGTAAGGGTAAGGGTTAGAGTTAGGGTTAGGGTTAGGGTTAGGGGAAGGGTTAGGGTTAGGGTAAGGTTAGGGTTAGGTTTAGGTTTGGGGTTAAGGTTAGGGTTAGGGTTAGGGTTAGGGTAAGGTAAGGGTTAGGTTAGGGTTAGGCTTAGGGTTAAGGTCAGGGTTACGGTTAGGTTTAAGGTTAGGATTAGGGTTAGGGTTAGGATAAGGGTTAGGGTTAGGGTTAGGGTTAGGGTTAGGTTTAGGGTTAGGGTAAGGGTAAGGGTAAGGGTAATTGTAAGGGTTAGAGTTAGGGTTAGGGGTAGGGTAAGGGTTAGTTTTAGGGTTAGGGTAAGGGTAAGGTTTAGGGTTAGGGGTAGGGTTAAGGTTAGGGTAAGGGTAAGGGTAAGTGTTAGGGTTAAGGTTAGGTTTAGGGTAAGGGTAAGGGTTAGGGTTAAGGTTAGGGTTAGGGTTAGGTTTAGGGTTAGAGTTAGGGTTAATGTTAGGTTTAGCGTTAGGGTAAGCGTAAGGGTTAGGTTAGGGTTAGGGTTAGGTTTAGGGTTAGAGTTAGCGTTAGGGTTAGGATAAGGATAAGGGTAGGGTTAGGGTTAGGGGTAGGTTTAAGGTTAAGGTTAGGGTTAGGGTAGGGTTTAAGGTAAGGGTAAGTGTTAGTGTTAGGGTTTGGTTTAGTATAAGGGTAAGGATTACTGTTAGGTTTAGGGTTAGGGTTAGAGGTTAGGGGTAGGGTTAAGGTTACGGTGAGGGTTAGGTTTTTGGTTAGGGTTAGGATAAGGGTAAGGGTTAGGGTTAGGGTTAGGGTTAGGTTTAGTGTTAGGTTTAGGGTTAGGGTTAGGGTAAGGGCAAGGGTTAGGATTAGGGTTAGGGTTAAGGTTAGGGTTAGGATTAGGGTTAGGGTTAGGGTTAAGGTTAGGGTTAGGGTTAGGGTTAAGTTTAGGGTAAGGGTTAGGGTTAGAGTTAGGGTAAGGTTTAGGGTTAGGGTTAGGGTTAGGGTTAGGTTTAAAGTTATGTATAGGTTTAGGGTTAGGGTTAGGGTTAGGGTTAGGATGGGGGTTAGGTTTAGGGTTAGAGTTAGGGTAAGGGTAAGGGTTAGGGTTAGCGTTAGGTTCAGGTTTAGTGTTAGCTTTAGGGTTAGGGTTAGGGTAAGTGCAAGGATTAGGGTTAGGGTTAGGGTTAAGGTTTTTGTTAGGGTTAGGGTTAGGGTTAAGGTTAGGGTTAGGGTTAGGGTTAGGTTTAGGTTAAGGGTGAGGGTTAGGGTTAGGGTTAGGGTTAGTTTAAGGGTTAGTGTTAGGTTTAGGGAAAAGGTAAGGTTTAGGGTTCAGGTAAGGGTTAGGGTTAGGTTTAGGGTTAGTGTTACGGTTAGGGTTAGGTTTAGGGTAAGGGTAAGGGATAGGGTAAGGTTAGGGTTAGGTTAGGGTAAGGTTTAGGGTTAGGGTTAGGGTTAGGGTTAGATTTAAGGTTAGGGTTAGGGTTAGGGTTAGGGTAAAGGTAAGGGTTAGGGTTAGGGTTAGGGTTAGTTTTAGGGTTAGGGTATGTGTAAGGGTTAGGGTTAGGGTTAGCGTTAGGGTAAGGGTTAGGGTTAGGATTAGGGTTAGGGTAGGGTTTAGGGTAAGGGTAATGTTAGTGTTAAGGTTTGGTTTAGTATAAGGGTAAGGATTAGGGTTAAGTTTTGGTTTAGGGTTAGGGCTTATGCTTAGGGTTAGGGTTAGGGTTAGGGTTAGGCTAGGGTTAGTTTAAGGGTTAGGGTTAGGGTTAGGTTTAGGTTTAGGATTAGGTTTAGGGTAAGGGTAAGGGTTAGGGTTAGGATTAGGGTTAGGGTTAGGGTTAGGGTAATGGTTAGGGTTAGGGTTAGGGTTAGGTTTAGGGTTAGGGATAGGGTAAGGGTAAGGGTAAGGGTTACAGTTAGGTTTAGGGTTAGGGTTAAAGTTAGGTTTAGGGTTAGGGTACATTTAAGGATTAGGGTTAGGGTTAGGGTTAGGTTTATGCTTAGGGTTAAGGTTAGGGTTAGGGTTAGGGTTAGGGTAAGGGTAAGGGTTAGGGTTAAAGTTATGGTCAGGGTTATGGTTAGGGTTAGGGTGAGGGTAAGGGTAAGGGTTAGGGTTAGTTTTAGGGTTATTGTAAGGGTAAGGTTTAGGTTTAGGGTTAGGATTAGGTTTAGGGTTAGGGTTAGCATAAGGATAAATATTAGAGTTAAGGTTAGGGTGAGGGTAAGGGTAAGGGTTAGGGTTAAGATTAGGGTTAGGGTTAGGGTAAGGGTTAGGGTTAGGGTTAGGGTAAGGGTTAGGGTTAGGGTTAGGGTTAGGGTTAGGTTTAAGTTTGGCGTTAAGGTTCAGGTTAGGGTTAGGGTAAGGGTAAGGGTTATGTTAGGGTTAGGGTTAGGGTTAGGGTTAAGGTTAGGGTTAGGGTTAGGTTTAGGGTTAGAGTTAGGGTTAGGTTTAGGGTAAGGATAAGGGTTAGGGTTAGGGTTAGGGTTAGGGTAGGGTTTAGTGTAAGGGTAAGTGTTAGTGTTAGGGTTAGGTTTAGGATAAGGGTAAGGATTAGGGTTAGGTTTAGGGTTAGGGTTACACGTTAGGGTTAGGGATATGGTTAGGGTGTGGGTTAGGTTTTCAGTTAGGTTTAGGATAAGGGTAAGGGTTAGGGTTAGGGTTTGTGTTAGGGTTAGTGTTAGGTTTAGGGTTAGGGTTAGGGTAAGGGCAAGGTTTAGGGTTAGGGTTGGGGTTAAGGTTAGGTTTAGGATTAGGGTTAGGGTTAGGTATAAGTTTAGGGTTAGGGTAAGGGTTAGGGTTAGGGTTAGGGTTAGGGTTAGGGTAAGGCTTAGGGTTAGGTTTAGGGTAAGGGTTAGGGTTAGGGTAAGGGTAAGTCTTAGGTTTAGGATTAGGTTTAGGGTTGGGCTTAAGTTTAGGGTTAGAGTTAGGGTAAGGGTAAGGGTTAGGGTTAAAGTTATGGTCAGGGTTAGGGTTAGGGTTAGGGTTAGGTTAAGGGTAAGGGTTAGGGTTAGGGTTATGGTAAGGGTTAGGTTTAGGTTTAGGGTTAGGGTTAGGATTAGGGTTAGGGTTAGCATAAGGATAAATATTAGAATTAAGGTTAGGGTGGGGGTAAGGGTAAGGGTTAGGGTTAAGATTAGGGTTAGGGTTAGGGTAAGGGTTAGGGTTAGGGTTAGGGTAAGGGTTAGGGTTAGGGTTAGGGTTAGGTTTAAGGTTGGTGTTAAGGTTCGGGTTAGAGTTAGGGTAAGGGTAAGGGTTATGTTAGGGTTAGGGTTAGGGTTAAGGTTAGGGTGAGGGTAAGGGTAAGGGTTAGAGTTAGGGTTAGGGTTAGGGTTAGGGGAAGGGTTAGGGTTAGGGTAAGGTTAGGGTAGGTTAGGGTAAGGTTTAGGGTTAGTGTTAGGTTAGGGTTAGTGTTAGGTTAGGGTTAGGTTAAGGGTAAGGGTTAGGGTTAGGGTTAGTTTAAGGGTTAGGGTTAGGGTTAGGGTTAGATTGAGATTTAGTGTTGGTTAATGGTAAGGGTTAGGGTTAGGGTTAGGTAAAGGGTTAGGGTTAGGGTTAGGGTTAAGGAAAGGGTTAGGGTTAGGGTTAGGGTTAGGGTAACGGTTAGGTTTAGGGTTAGGGTTAGGGTAAGTGTTAGCGTTAGGGTTAGGGTTAGGGTTAGGGTTAGGGTGAGGGTAAGGGTAAGGTTTAGGGTTAGGTTAAGTTTAGGGTAAGGGTAAGGGTAAGTGTTAGTGTTATGGTTAGGTTTAGGGTAAGGGTAAGGGTTAGGATTAAGGTTAGGGTTAGGTTTAGGGTTAAGGTTAGGGTTAGGGTTAGCGTTAGGGTAAGCGTAAGGGTTAGGGTTAGGGTTAGGGTTAGGTTTAGGGTTAGAGTTAGCGTTAGGGTTAGGGTAAGGATAAGGGTTAGGTTTAGGGTAAGGGTTAGGGTTAGGTTTAGGGTTAGTGTTAGGGTTAGTTTAAGGGTTAGGTTTAGGGTTAGGGTTAGGATAAGGGTTAGGTTTAGGGTTAGTGTAAGTGTTAGGTTTAGGGTTAGGGTTAGCGTTAGGGTTAGGTTTAGGTGGTAGGGTTATTGTTAGGTTTAGGGTTAGGGTAAGTGTAAGGGTTAGGGTTATGGTTAGGATTAGTTTTAGGGTTAGGGTCCGGATAAGGGTTACGGTTAGGGTTAGGATTAGTTTGAGGGTTAGGGTCAGGGTAAGGATAAGGGTTAGGGTTAGGGTTAGGTTTAGGGTTAAGGTTAGGGTTAGGGTTAGGGTTAGGTTTAGGGTTAGGGTTAGGTTAAGGGTAAGGGTTAGGGTTAGGGTTAGGGTTTGGGTTAGGTTTAGGGTTAGGATAAGGGCAAGGTTTAGGCTTAGGGTTAAGGTTATGGTTAGGGTTAGGTTTAGGGTTAGGGTTAGGGTTAGGGTTAGGGTTAGGTTAAGGTTACGGTTAGGGTAAGGGTAAGGGTTAGGGTTAGGGTTAGGGTTAGGGTTAACGTTAGGGTTAGGGTTAGGGTTAGGGTTAGGGTAAGGGTTAGGGTAGGTTAGGGTAAGGGTTAGGGTTAGTGTTAGGTTAGGGTTAGACTTAGGTTAGCGTTAGGTTAAGGGTAAGGGTTAGGGTTAGGGTTAGTTTAAGGGTTAGGGTTAGGTTTAGGGTTAGAGTGAGATTTAGGGTTGGGTAAGGGTAAGGGTTATGGTTAGGGTTAGGGTTAGGGTTAGTGTTAGGGTTAGGGTTAGGGTTAGGCTTAGGGTTAGGGTTACTGGAAGTGTTAGGGTTAGGGTTAGGGTTAATGTTTTGGTTAGGGTAAGCGTAAGGGTTAGGGTTAAAGTTAGGGTCAGGGTTAGGGCTAGGGGTTAGGGTTAGTGTTAGGGTTAGGTTAAGATTTAGGGTTAGGGTTAGGGTTAGGATAAGGGTTAGAGTTAGGGTAAGGGTAAGTGTTAGGTTTAGGGTTAGGGGTAGGTTTAGGGTAAGGGTTATGGTTAGGGTTAGGTTTAGGTGGTAGGGTTAGGGTTAGGGTTAGGGTAAGGGTAAGGGTTAATGTTAGGTTTATGGTTAAGGTAAGGGTAAGGGTTAGGTTTAGGGTTCGGGTTAGGTTTAGAGTTAGTGTTAGGGTAAGGGTAAGGGTTAGGGTTAAGGTTAGGGTAAGGGTTAGGTTTAGGGGTTAGGGTTAGTGTTAGGGTTAGGTTAAGGGTTAGGGTTAGGGATAGGGTTAGGATAAGGGTTAGGGTTAGGGTAAGGGTAAGTGTTAGTTTTAGGGTTAGGGTTAGGTTTCGGGTAAGGGTTAGGGTAACGGTTAGGGTTAGGTGGTAG
Organism: Megascapheus bottae; assembly: GCA_024803745.1. Taxonomy (NCBI): domain Eukaryota; kingdom Metazoa; phylum Chordata; class Mammalia; order Rodentia; family Geomyidae; genus Megascapheus; species Megascapheus bottae. The sequence goes on from JANJXV010000462.1 coordinate 448,945, forward strand.
GGTTAGCGTTAGGGCTAGGTTTAGGGTTAGGGTTAGGGTAAGGGTAAGAGTTAGTGTTAGGGTTAGGGGTAGGTTTAGGGTTAGTGATAGGGTAAGGGTAAGGGTTAGGGTTAGGGTTAGGGTTTGGTTTAGGGTTGGGTTTAAGGTTAGGTTTAGGGTTAGGGTACGTTTAAGGATTAGGGTTAGGGTTAGGATTAGGGTTATGCTTAGGGTTAGGGTTAGGGTTAGGGTTAGGGTTAGAGTTAGGTTAGGGTTAGGTTAAGGGTAAGGATTAGTGTTAGGGTTAAGGTTAGTTTAAGGGTTAGGGTTAGGGTTAGAGTGAGATTTAGGGTTGATTAAGGGTAAGGGTTATGGTTATGGTTAGGGTTAGGGTTAGGTTAAGCGGTAGGGTTAGGGTTAGGGTTAGGGAAATGGTTAGGTTTAGGGTTAGGGTTAGGGTAACGGTTAGGCTTCGGGTTAGTGTGTTTGCGTTAGGGTTAGGGTTATGGTTAGGGTAAAGTTAAGGATAAGTGTAAGTGTTATGGTTAGGGTTAGGTTTAGGGTAAGGGCAAGGTTTAGGGTTAAGGTTAGGGTTAGGGTTACGTTTACGGTTAGAGTTAGGGTTAGGGTTAGGTTTAGCGTTAGGGTAAGCGTAAGGGTTAGGATTAGGGTTAGGGTTAGGTTTAGGGTTAGAGTTAGCGTTAGGTTTAGGGTAAGGATAAGGGTTAGGGTTAGGGTTAGGGTTAGGGTAGGGTTTAGTGTAAGGGTAAGTGTTAGTGTTAGGGTTAGGTTTAGGATAAGGGTAAGGATTAGGGTTAGGTTTAGGGTTAGGGTTACACGTTAGGGTTAGGGATATGGTTAGGGTGTGGGTTAGGTTTTCAGTTAGGTTTAGGATAAGGGTAAGGGTTAGGGTTAGGGTTTGTGTTAGGGTTAGTGTTAGGTTTAGGGTTAGGGTTAGGGTAAGGGCAAGGTTTAGGGTTAGGGTTAGGGTTAGGGTTAGGGTTAGGGTTGGGGTTAAGGTTAGGTTTAGGATTAGGGTTAGGGTTAGGTATAAGTTTAGGGTTAGGGTAAGGGTTAGGGTTAGCATTAGGGTAAGGGTTAGGGTTAGAGTTAGGGTAAGGGTTAGGGTTAGAGTTAGGGTAAGGGTTAGGGTTAGGGTTAGGGTTAAGTTTAGGGTTAGGGTTAGATTTAGGGTTAGGTTTAGGGTAAGGGTTAGGGTTAGAGTTAGGGTAAGGATTAGGGTTAGGTTTAGGGTTAGCATTAGGTTTAGGGTTAGGTTAAGGTTAGGTTTAGGGTAAGTGTAGGGTTAGGGTTAGAGTTAGGCTTAGGGTTAAGTTTTAGGTTAGGGTTAGGTTTAGGGTTAGGTTAAGGTTAGGGTTAGGGTAAGGATAAGGGTTAGGGTTAGGGTTAGGGTTAAGGTTAGGCTTAGGGTTAGGGTTAGGGTTAGGGTAAGGGTTAGGGTAGGTTAGGGTAAGGTTTAGGGTTAGGGTTAGGGTTAGGGTAAGTGTTAGCATTAGGGTTAGGGTTAGGGTTAGGGTTAGATTGAGATTTAGGGTTGGTTAATGGTAAGGGTTAGGGTTAGGTTTAGGTAAAGGGTTAGGGTTAGGGTTAGGGTTAAGGAAAGGGTTAGGGTTAGGGTTAGGGTTAGGGTAACGGTTAGGTTTAGGGTTAGGGTTAGGGTAAGTGTTAGCATTAGGGTTAGGGTTAGGGTGAGGGTAAGGGAAAGGTTTAGGGTTAGGGTTAAGTTTAGGGTAAGGGTAAGGGTAAGTGTTAGTGTTAGGGTTAGGTTTAGGGTAAGGGTAAGGGTTAGGGTTTAAGGTTAGGGTTAGGTTTAGGGTTAAGTTTAGGGTTAGGGTTAGCGTTAGGGTAAGCGTAAGGGTTAGGGTTAGGGCTAGGGTTAGGTTTAGGGTTAGAGTTAGCGTTAGGGTTAGGGTAAGGATAAGGGTTAGGGTTAGGGTAAGGGTTAGGGTTAGGTTTAGGGTTAGTGTTAGGGTTAGTTTAAGGGTTAGGTTTAGGGTTAGGGTTAGGATAAGGGTTAGGGTTAGGGTTAGTGTAAGTGTTAGGTTTAGGGTCAGGGTTAGCGTTAGGTTTAGGTTTAGGTGGTAGGGTTATTGTTAGGTTTAGGGTTAGGGTAAGTGTAAGGGTTAGGGTTAGGGTTAGGGTTAGGGTCAGTTTAAGGGTTAGGGTTAGGTTTAGGGAAAGGGTAAAGTTTAGGGTTAGGGTAAGAGTTAGGTTAGGTTTAGGGTAAGGGTAAGGGTTAGGGTTAGGGTTACGTTTAGGTTTAGTGTTAGTTTTACGGTTAGGGTTAGGGTAAGGGCAAGGATTAGGGTTAGGGTTAGGGTTAAGGTTAGGGTTAGGGTTAGGGTTAGGGTAAGGTTAGGGTTAGGGTTAGGGTTAGGGTAAGGGTTAGGGTTAGGGTTAGGGTTAGGGCAAGGATTAGGGTTAGGGTTAGGGTTAAGGTTAGCGTTAGGGTTAGGATTAAGGTTAGGGTTAGGGTTAGGTTTAGGTTAAGGGTAAGGGTTAGGGTTAGGGTAAGGGTTAGGTTTAGGGTTAGGGTTAGGGTCAGTTTAAGGGTTAGGGTTAGGTTTAGGGAAAGGGTAAGGTTTAGGGTTATGGTAAGAATTAGGTTAGGTTTAGGGTTAGGGTTAGGGTTAAGGTTAGGATTAGGGTTAGGGTTAGTTTAAGGGTTAGGGTTAGGTTTAGGGTAAGGGTAAGGGTTATGGTTAGGGTAAGAGTTAGGGTTAGGTTTAGGATTAGGGTTAGGGTTAGGGTAAGGGTAAGGGTTAGGGTTAGGATTCGATTAGGTTTAGGGTAATGGTTAGGTTTAGGGTTAGGTTTAGGTTTAGGGTTAGGGATAGGGTAAGGGTAAGAGTTAGGGTTAGGGTTAGGGTTAGGGTTTGGTTTAGGGTTAGGGTTAAGGTTAGGTTTAGAGTTAGCGTACGTTTAAGGATTAGGGTTAGGTTTAAGGTTAGGGTTATGCTTTGGGTTAAGGTTAGGGTTAGGATTAGGGTTAGGTTTAGGTTTAGGGTTAGGGTTAGGGATAGTGTTAGGGTAAGGTTATGTGTTAGGGTTAGGATTAGGGTTAGGGTTAGGGTAAGGGTAAGGGTAAGGGTTAGGGTTAGGGTAAGAGTTAGGGTTTGGTTTAGGGTTAGGGTTAGGTTTAGGGTAAGGGTAAGGGTAATGGTTAGGATTATGTTTAGGGTTAGGTTAATGGTTAGGTTTAGGGTTAGGGTTAGGTTTACGGTTAGGGTACATTTAAGGATTAGGATTAGGGTTAGGGTTAGGGTTAGGATGAGGGTTAGGTTTAGGGTTAGGGTTAGGATTAGGGTACAGTTAGGGTAAGGTTATGTGTTAGGGTTAGGGTTAGGGTTAGGGTAAGTGTTAGGATTAGGTTAAGGGTAAGGGTTAGGTTAAAGTTAGGTTCAGGGTTAGGGTTAGGGTTAGGGTTAGGGTAAGGGTAAGGGTTAGCATTTGATTTAGGGTTAGGGTAAGGGTAAGGGTTAGGTTTAGGGTTTGGGTTAGTTTTATGGTTAGTGTTAGGGTAAGGGTAGGGGTTAGGGTTAGGGTTAGGTTTAGGGTAAGGGTTAGGTTTAGGGGTTAGGATTAGTGTTAGGGTTAGGTTAAGGTTTAGGGTTAGGGTTAGGGTTAGGATAAGTGTTAGGGTAGGGTAAGGGTAAGTGTTAGGGTTAGGGTTAGGGTTAGGGTAAGGGTTAGGGTGAGGTTTAGGTTTAGGTGGTAGGTTTAGGGTTAAGATTAGGGGTAGGGTTAGGGTTAGGGTAAGGGTAAGCGTGAGGGTTAGGGTTAGGGTTAGGGTTAGGATTGGTTTTACGGTTAGGGTTAGGGTTAGGGTAAGGGCAAGTGTTAGGCTAAGGGTTAAGGTTAGAGTTAGATTAAGGGTTAGGGTTAGGGTTTAGGGTTAGGGTGAGGGTTAGTGTAAGGGTTAGGGTTAGGTTTAGGTTAAGGGTTAGGGTTAGGGTTAAGTTTAGGGTAAGTGTTAGGGTTAGGGTTAGGGTTAGTGTTAGGGTAAGGGTTAGGGTTAGGGTTAGGGTTAGCGAAAGGGTAAGTGTTAGGGTTAGGGTTAGGGTTAGGGTTAGGGTAAGTGATAGGGTAAGGGTTAGGGTTAGGGATGAGTTTAGGGTTGGGTTTAAGTTTATGGATAGTGTTATTGTAAGGGCAAGGGTTAGGGTTAGGGTTAGCGTTAGGGTAAGTGTTAGGTTAGGGTTAGGGTTAGGTTTAGGGTTAGAGTTAGCGTTAGGTTTAGGGTAAGGATAAGGGTTAGGGTTAGGGTTAGGGTTGGGTTTAAGGTTAAGGTTAGGGTTAGGGTTAGGGTTAGGGTTAGGGTAAGGTAAGGGTTAGGTTTAGGTTTATGTTTAGGGTTAGGGATTGGGTTAGGGTTAGGGTTTGATAAGGATAAGTGTTAGGGTTAGGGTTAGGGTTAGGGTTAGGGTAAGGGTTAGGGTTAGGTTTAGAGTTAGGGTTAGGGTTAGGGAAAGGGTAAGTGTTAGGGTTAGGATTAGGTTTAGGGTTGGGGTTAAGGATAGGGTTAGGTTTAGGGTTACGGTTAGGGTTAGAGTTAGGGTAACGGTCTGTGTTCGGGTTAGGTTTAGGGTTAGGGTTAGGGTTAGGGTTAGCGTTAGGGTAAGCGTAAGGGTTAGTGTTAGGGTTAGGGTTAAGGTAAGGGCAATGTTGAGGGTTAGGGTTAGGCTTAGGTTTAGCTTTAGGGTTAGGGTTAGGTTTAGGGTAAGGGTAAGGGTTAGGGTTAGGGTTAGGTTGAGGGTTAGGGTAAGGGTAAGGGTTAGGGTTAGGGTTAGGTAAGGGTTAGAGTTAGGGTTAGGGTTGGGGTATGGTTTAGGGTAAGGGTAAGTGTTAGTGTTAGGGTTAGGTTTAGGATAAGGGTAAGGATTAGGGTTAGGTTTAGGTTTAGGGTTAGAGGTTAGGGTTAGCGTTAGGATTAAGGTGAGAGTTAGGTTTTGGGTTAGGGTTAGGATAAGAGTAAGTGTTAGGCTTATGGTTAGGATTAGAGTTAGAGTTAGGTTTAGGGTTAGGGTTAGGGTAAGGGCAAGGGTTAGGATTAGGGTTAGGGTTAAGGTTAGGGTTAGTATTATGGTTAGGTTTAGGATTAAGGTTAGGTTTAGGTTTAGGTTTAGAGTTAGGTTTAGGTTTAGGGTCAGGGGTTAGGCCTAGGGATAGGGTAAGGGTTAGGGTTAGGGTTAGGTTGAGGGTTAGGTTTAGGGTTAGGGTTAGGGTAAGGGTAAGGGTTAGGGTTAGGTTTAGGGTTAGGTTTAGGTTTAGTGTTAGCTTTAGGGTTAGGGTTAGGGTAAGGGCAAGGTTTAGGGTTAGGGTTAGGGTTAAGGTTAGGGTTAGGGTTAGGGTTAGGGTAAGGTTAGGGTTAGGGTTAGGGTTAGGGTTAGGGTAAGGGTTAGGGTTAGGGTTAGGGTTAGGGCAAGGATTTGGGTTAGGGTTAGGGTTAAGTTTAGGGTTAGGTTAGGATTAAGGTTAGGGTTAGGGTTAGGTTTAGGTTAAGGGTAAGGGTTAGGGTTAGGGTAAGGGTTAGGGTTAGGGTTAGGGTTAGGGTCAGTTTAAGGGTTAGGGTTAGGTTTAGGGAAAGGGTAAGGTTTAGGGTTAGGGTAAGAGTTAGGTTAGGTTTAGGGTTAGGGTTAGGGTTAGGGTTAGCGTAAGGGTAAGTGTTAGGGTTAGGGTTAGGGTTAGGGTTAGGGTAAGTGATAGGGTAAGGGTTAGGGTTAGGGTTGAGTTTAGGGTTGGGTTTAAGTTTATGGTTAGTGTTATTGTAAGGGCAAGGGTTAGGGTTAGGGTTAGCGTTAGGGTAAGTGTTAGGTTAGGGTTAGGGTTAGGTTTAGGGTTAGAGTTAGCGTTAGGTTTAGGGTAAGGATAAGGGTTAGGGTTAGGGTTAGGGTTGGGTTTAAGGTTAAGGTTAGGGTTAGGGTTAGGGTTAGGGTTAGGGTAAGGTAAGGGTTAGGTTTAGGGATATGTTTAGGGTTAGGGATTGGGTTAGGGTTAGGGTTTGATAAGGATAAGTGTTAGGGTTAGGGTTAGGGTTAGGGTTAGGGTAAGGGTTAGGGTTAGGTTTAGAGTTAGGGTTAGGGTTAGGGAAAGGGTAAGTGTTAGGGTTAGGATTAGGTTTAGGGTTGGGGTTAAGGTTAGGGTTAGGTTTAGGGTTACGGTTAGGGTTAGAGTTAGGGTAATGGTATGTGTTTGGGTTAGGTTTAGGTTTAGGGTTAGGGTTAGGGTTAGCGTTAGGGTAAGCGTAAGGTTTAGTGTTAGGGTTAGGTTTAAGGTAAGGGCAATGTTGAGGGTTAGGGTTAGGCTTAGGTTTAGGGTTAGGGTTAGGGTTAGGGTAAGGGTAAGGGTTAGGGTTAGGGTTAGGTTGAGGGTTAGGGTAAGGGTAAGGGTTAGGGTTAGGGTTAGGTAAGGGTTAGGGTTAGGGTTAGGGTTAGGGTATGGTTTAGGGTAAGGGTAAGTGTTAGTGTTAGGATTAGGTTTAGGATAAGGGTAAGGATTAGGGTTAGGTTTAGGGTTATGGTTAGAAGTTAGGGTTAGCGTTAGGGTTAAGGTGAGGGTTAGGTTTTGGGTTAGGGTTAGGATAAGGGTAAGTGTTAGGGTTAGGGTTAGGATTAGAGTTAGTGTTAGGTTTAGGGTTAGGGTTAGGGTAAGGGCAAGGGTTAGGATTAGGGTTAGGGTTAAGGTTAGGGTTAGGATTAGGGTTAGGTATAGGGTTAAGGTTAGGTTTAGGTTTAGGTTTAGAGTTAGGTTTAGGTTTAGTGTCAGGTGTTAGGCCTAGGGATAGGGTAAGGGTTAGGGTTAGGGTTAGGTTGAGGGTTAGGTTTAGGGTTAGGGTTAGGGTAAGGGTAAGGGTTAGGGTTAGGGTTAGGGTTAGGTTTAGGTTTAGTGTTAGCTTTAGGGTTAGGGTTAGGGTAAGGGAAGGATTAGGGTTAGGGTTAGGGTTAAGGTTAGGGTTAGGGTTAGGGTTAGGGTAAGGTTAGGGTTAGGGTTAGGGTAAGGGTAAGGGTGAGGTTTAGGGTTAGGGTGAGGGTTAGGTTTAGGATTAGGGTTACGGTAAGGGTAAGGGTAAGGGTTAAGAAAAGGGTAACGGTTAGGGTTAGTGTTAGGGTTAGGGTTAGGGGTTAGGGTTAGGTTTAGGGTACGGGTTAGGTTTAGGGTTAGGGTTAGAGTAAGGGTAAGGGTGAGGGTTAGGGTTAGGCTTACGGTTAGTGGCAGGGTAAGGGTAAGGGTTAGGGTTAAGGTTAGGGTTAGGGTTAGGGTTTAGGGTTAGGGTTAGTGTTAGTGTTAGTGTAAGGGTAAGGGTTAGGGTTAGGGTTAGGTTTAGGGTAAGGGTAAGGGTAGGTTTAATGTTAGGGTTAGGGTTAGGGTGAGGGTTAGGGTTAGTGTTAGGGTTAGGGTAAGGGTAAGAGTTAGGGTTAGGGTTAGGGTTAGGGTTAGGGTTAGTGTAAGGGTAAGTGTTAGGATTAGGGTTAGGGTTAGGGTTAGGGTTAAGTTTAGGGTTGGGGTTAGGGTTAGGGTTAGTTTTAGGATAAGGGTGAGGGTTAGGATTACGGTTAGGGTTAGAGGTTAGGGTTAGGGTTACGGTTAGGGTAAGGGTAAGTGTTAGGGTTAGGGTTAGGGTTAGGTGTAGGTGTTAGGGTTAGGGTTAGGGTTAGGGTAAGAGTTAGGGTTAGGGTTAGGATTAGGGTTAGGTTTAGGGTTAGGGTTAGGGTTAGGGTTAGGGTTAGGTTTTGGATAAGGGTAAGGTTTAGGGTTAGGGTCAGGGTTATGGTTAGGAGTTAGGGTTAGGGTTAGGTTTAGGTTTAGGTTTAGGGTTAGGATAAAGGTAAGGGTTAGGATAAGGCTAACGGTTAGGATTTGGATTAGGGTTAGGTTTAGGGGTTATGGTTAGGGTTAGGATTAGGGTTAGGCTTAGGGTAAGGGTAAGGGTGAGGGTTAGGTTTAGGGTTAGGGTTAGGGTTAGGGTTTGGGTAAGGGTAAGGGATAGGGTTATGGTTAGGCTTAGAGTTAGGGTAATGGTTAGGGTTAGGGTTAGGGTTAGGTTAAGCGTAAGTGTTAGGGTTAGGGTTAGGGTTAGGTTTAGGGTAAGGGTAAGTGTTATGGTTAGGGTTAGGTTTAAGGGTTATGGTTAGGGTTAGGGTTAGGTTTAGGGTTAGGGTAAGGGTAAGTGATAGGGTTATGGTTAGTGTTAGGGTTAGGGTAAGGGTAAGGGTAAGGGTGAGGGTTAGGGTTAGGGTTAGGGTTAGGGTTAGGGCAAGGATTAGGGTTAGGGTTAGGGTTAAGGTTAGGGTAAGGTTAGGATTAAGGTTAGGGTTAGGGTTAGGTTTAGGTTAAGGGTAAGGGTTAGGGTTAGGGTAAGGGTTAGGGTTAGGGTTAGGGTTAGTGTCAGTTTAAGGGTTAGGGTTAGGTTTAGGGAAAGGGTAAGGTTTAGGGTTAGGGTAAGAGTTAGGTTAGGTTTAGGGTTAGGGTTAGGGTTAAGGTTAGGATTAGGGTTAGGGTTAGTTTAAGGGTTAGGGTTAGGTTTAGGGTAAGGGTAAGGGTTATGGTTAGGGAAAGAGTTAGGGTTAGGTTTAGGGTTAGGGTTAAGGTAAGGGTAATGGTTAGGGTTAGGATTCGGTTAGGTTTAGGGTAATGATTAGGTTTAGGGTTAGGGTTAGGTTTAGGGTTAGGGATAGGGTAAGGGTTAGGGTTAGGGTTAGGGTTAGGGTTTGGTTTAGGGTTAGGGTTAAGGTTAGGTTTAGAGTTAGGGTACGTTTAAGGATTAGGGTTAGGTTTTGGGTTAGGGTTATGCTTAGAGTTAGGGGTAGGGTTAGGATTAGGGTTAGGTTTAGGGTTAGGGTTAGGGTTAGGGATAGTGTTAGGGTAAGGTTATGTGTTAGGATTAGGATTAGGGTTAGGGTTAGGGTAAGGGTAAGGGTAAGGGTTAGGGTTAGGGTAAGAGTTAGGGTTTGGTTTAGGGTTAGGGTTAGGTTTAGGGTAAGGGTAAGGGTAATGGTTAGGATTAGGTTTAGGGATAGGGTAATGGTTAGGTTTAGGGTTAGGGTTAGGTTTAGGGTTAGGGTACGTTTAAGGATTAGGATTAGGGTTAGGGTTGGGGTTAGGATTAGGGTTAGGTTTAGGGTTAGGGTTAGGATTAGGGTACGGTTAGGGTAAGGTTATGTGTTAGGTTTAGGGTTAGGGTTAGGGTAAGTGTTAGGATTAGGTTAAGGGTAAGGGTTAGGTTAAAGTTAGGTTCAGGGTTAGGGTTAGGGTTAGGGTTAGGATAAGTGTTAGGGTAGGGTAAGGGTAAGTGTTAGGGTTAGGTTTAGGGTTAGGGTTAGGGTAAGGGTTAGGGTTAGGTTTAGGTTTAGGTGGTAGGTTTAGGGTCAGGATTAGGGGTAGGGTTAGGGTTAGGGTAAGGGTAAGCGTGAGGGTTAGGGTTAGGGTTAGGGTTAGGATTGGTTTTACGGTTAGGGTTAGGATTAGGGTAAGGGCAAGGGTTAGGCTAAGGGTTAAGGTTACAGTTAGATTAAGGGTTAGGGTTAGGGTTTAGGGTTAGGGTTAGGGTTAGTGTAAGGGTTAGGGTTAGGTTTAGGTTAAGGGTTAGGGTTAGGGTTAGGTTTAGGGTAAGTGTTAGGGTTAGGGTTAGGGTTAGTGTTAGGGTAAGGGTTAGGGTTAGGGTTAGGGTTAGCGTAAGGGTAAGTGTTAGGGTTAGGGTTAGGGTTAGGGTTAGGGTTAGGGTAAGTGATAGGGTAAGGGTTTGGGTTAGGGTTGAGTTTAGGGTTGGGTTTAAGTTTATGGTTAGTGTTAGGTTAAGGTTAGTGTTAGGGTTAGGGTTAAGGTTAGGGTAAGGGTTAGGTTTAGAGTTAGGGTAAGGTTTAGGGTTACGGTTAGGGTTAGGGTTAGGTTTAGAGTTAGGTTTAGGTTTAGGTTTAGGGTTTAGGCCTAGGGTTAGGGTTAGGGTAAGGGTTACGGTTAGGGTTAGGTTTAATTTAAGGGTTAGGGTTAGGTTTAGGGTAAGGGTAAGGGTTAGGGTTAGGGTGAGGGTTAGGTTTAGGGTTAGGGTTAGGTTTAGGGTTAGTGTTAGGGTAAGGGTAAGGGTTAGGGTTAGGGTTAGGTTTAGGGTAAGGGTTAGGGTTAGGGGTTAGGGTTAGTGTTATGGTTAGGTTAAGCGTTAGGGTTAGGGTTAGGGTAAGGGTTAGGGTTAGGGTAAGGGTAAGTGTTAGGGTTAGGGTTTGGGTTAGGGTTAGGGTAAGTGTTATGGTTAGGATTAGGTTTAGGTGGTAGTTTTAGAGTTAGGGGTAGGGGTAGGGGTAGGGTTAGGGTAAGGGTAAGGTTTAGGGTTAGGGTTAGGATTAGTTTTAGGGTTATAGTTAGTGTTAGTGTAAGGGCAAGGGTTAGGCTTAGGGATAAGGTTAGAGTTAGATTAAGGGTTAGAGTTAGGGGTTAGGGTTAGGGTTAGGGTTAGGTTTAGGTTAAGGGTTAGGGTTAGGGTTAGGTTTAGGGTAAGTGTTAGGGTTAGGGTTAGGTTTAGGGTTAGTGTTGGGGTAAGGGTTAGGGTTAGGGTTAGGGTTAGGGTAAGGATAAGTGTTAGCCTTAGGGTTAGGGTTAGGGTTAGGGTAAGTGTTAATGTAAGGGTAAGGTTAGGGTTAAGGTTAGGGTTAGGTTTAGGTGGTTGGGTTAGGGTTAGGGTGAGTGGTATGGTTAGGGTTAGGGTAAGCGTAAGGGTTAGGGTTAGGGTTAGGGTTAGGTTTATGGTTAGAGTTTGCGTTAGGGTTAGGGTAAGGATAAGGGTTAGGGTTAGGGGTAGGGTTAGGGTTAGGTTTAGGGTTAGGGTTAGGGTAAGGGTAAGGGTTAGGTTTAGGGTAGGGTTAGGGTTAGGATTAGGCTTAGGGTAAGGGAAATGGTTAGGGTTAGGTTTAGGGTTAGGTTTAGGGTAAGTGTAAGGGTTAGGTTTAGGGTTATGGTTAGGGTTAGGGATTGGGTTAGGGTTAGAGTTTGGGTATGGATAAGTGTTAGGGTTAGGGTTAGGGTTAGGTTTAGGGTTAAGGTTAGGGTTAGGGTGAGGGTGAGGGTA
>JANJXV010000462.1:462500-475000 GCA_024803745.1 Megascapheus bottae
GGGTTAGGTTAGGGTTAGGGTTAGCGTAAGGGTAAGTGTTAGGGTTAGGGTTAGGGTTAGGGTTAGGGTAAGTGGTAGGGTAAGGGTTAGGGTTAGGGTTAAGTTTAGGGTTGGGGTTAAGTTTATGGTTAGTGTTATTGTAAGGGCAAGGGTTAGGTTTAGGGTTAGCGTTAGGGTAAGTGTTAGGGTTAGTGTTAGGGTTAGGGTTAGGGTAAGGATTAGGGTTATGGTTATGGTTAGGGTTAGTGTCAGGTTTAGGGTTAGGTTTAGGGTAAGGGCAAGGGTAAGTGTTAGGGTTAGTGTTAGGGTTAGGGTTAGGATTAGGGTTAGGGTTAGGGTTAGGTTAAGGTTAGGGTTATGGTTAAGGTTAGGGTAAGGGTTAGGTTTAGAGTTAGGTTTATGTTTAGGTTTAGGGTTTAGGCCTAGGGTTAGGGTTATGGTAAGGGTTAGGGTTAGGGTTAGGTTTAATTTAAGGGTTAGGGTTAGATTTAGGGTAATGGTAAGGGTTAGGGTTAAGGTTAGGTTTAGGTTTAGGGTTAGGGTTAGGGTTAGGTTTAGGGTTAGTGTTAGGGTAAGGGTAAGGGTTAGGGTTAGGGTTAGGTTTAGGGTAAAGGTTAGGGTTAGGGGTTAGGGTTAGTGTTATGGATAGGTTAAGGGTTAGGGTTAGGGCTAGGTTTAGGTTAAGGGTTAGGGTTAGGGTAAGGGTAATTGTTAGGGTTAGGGTTTGGGTTAGGGTTAGGGTAAGGGTTAGGGTTAGGATTATGTTTAGGTGGTAGTGTTAGGGTTAGGGTTAGGGGTAGGGGTAGGGTTAGGGTAAATGTAAGGGTTAGGGTTAGGGTTAGGGTTAGGGTTAGGATTAGTTTTAGGGTTATTGTTAGTGTTAGTGTAAGGGCAAGGGTTAGGCTTAGGGATAAGGTTAGAGTTAGATTAAGGGTTATAGTAAGGGGTTAGGGTTAGGGTTAGGGTTAGTGAAAGGGTTAGGGTTAGGGTTCGGTTTAGGTTAAGGGTTAGGGTTAGGGTTAGGTTTAGGGTAAGTGTTAGGGTTAGGGTTAGGGTTAGGGTTAGGGTTAGGGTTAGGGTTAGGGTTAGGGTAAGGATAAGTGTTAGCCTTAGGGTTAGGTTTAGGGTTAGGGTAAGTGTTAATGTAAGGGTAAGGTTAGGGTTAAGGTTAGGGTTAGGTTTAGGTGGTTGGGTTAGGGTTAGGGTTAGGGGTATGGTTAGGGTTAGGGTAAGCGTAAGGGTTAGGGTTAGGGTTAGGGTTAGTATTATGGTTAGAGTTAGCGTTAGGGTTAGGGTAAGGATAAGGGTTAGGTTTAGGGGTAGGGTTAGGGTTAGGTTTAGGGTTAGGGTTAGGGTAAGTGTAAGGGTTAGGTTTAGGGTTATGTTTAGGTTTTGGATTAGGGTTAGGGTAAGGGAAATGGTTAGGGTTAGGTTTAGGGTTAGGTTTAGGGTAAGTGTAAGGGTTAGGTTTAGGGTTATGGTTAGGGTTAGGGATTGGGTTAGGGTTAGGGTTTGGGTATGGATAAGTGTTAGGGTTAGGGTTAGGGTTAGGGTTACGTTTAGGGTTAAGGTTAGGGTTAGGGTGAGGGTGAGGGTAAGGTTTAGGGTTAGGTTTAGGTTTAGGGTTAGGGTAAGGGTTAGGGTTAGGTTTAGGGTAAGGGTAAGTGTTAGGGTTAGGATTAGGTTTAGGTTTAGGGTTAAGGTTAGGGTTAGGATTAGGGTTACGGTTAAGGTTAGGGTAACAGTATGTGTTCGGGTTAGGGTTAGGGTTAGGGTTAGGGTTAGGGTTAGGGTTAGGGTTAGGATTAGGGTTAGGGTTAGGGTAAGGGTAAGGGTTAGGGTTAGGTTAGGGTTAAGGTAAGGGTAAGGTTTAGGGTTGGGGTTAGGTTTAGGGTTAGGGTTAGGATTAGGGTTAGGGTTAGGGTAAGGGTAAGGGTTAGGGTTAGGGTTAGGGTTAGGGTTAGGTTTAGGTTTAGGGTAAGGGAAAGGGTTAGGGTTAGGGTTTGGGGAAGTATTAGGGTTAGGGTTAGGGATTAGGGTAGGGTTTAGGGTAAGGGTTAGGGTTAGGGGTTAGGATTAGTGTTAGGGTTAGGTTAAGGGTTAGGGTTAGGGTTAGGGTTAGGATAAGTGTTAGGGTTAGGGTAAGGGTAAGTGTTAGGGTTAGGGTTAGGGTTAGGGTAAGGGTTAGGGTTAGGGTTAAGTTTAGGTGGTAGGTTTAGGGTTAGGATTAGGGGTAGGGTTAGGGTTAGTGTAAGGGTAAGGGTGAGGGTTAGGGTTAGGGTTAGGGTTAGGATTGGTTTTAGGGTTAGGGTTAGGGTTAGGGTAAGTGCAAGGGTTAGGCTAAGGGTTAAGGTTAGAGTTAGATTAAGGGTTAGGGTTAGGGTTTAGGGTTAGGGTTAGGGTTAGTGTAAGGGTTAGGGTTAGGTTTAGGTTAAGGGTAAGGGTTAGGGTTAGGTTTAGGGTAAGTCTTATGGTTAGGGTTAGGGTTAGGGTTAGGGTTACGGTAAGTGGTAGGGTAAGGGTTAGGGTTAGGGGTAAGTTTAGGGTTGGGGTTAAGTTTATGGTTAGTGTTATTGTAAGGGCAAGGGTTAGGGTTAGGGTTAGCGTTAGGGTTAGTGTTAGGGTTAGGGTTAGGGTTATGGTTATGGTTAGGGTTAGTGTCAGGTTTAGGGTTAGGTTTAGGGTAAGGGCAAGGGTAAGTGTTAGGGTTAGTGTTAGGGTTAGGGTTAGGATTAGGGTTAGGGTTAGGTTAAGGTTAGGGTTAGGGTTAAGGTTAGGGTAAGGGTTAGGTTTAGAGTCAGGGTAAGGGATAGGGTTACGGTTAGGGTTAGGGTTAGGTTTAGAGTTAGGTTTAGGTTTAGGTTTAGGGTTTAGGCCTAGGGTTAGGGTTAGGGTAAGGATTAGGGTTAGGGTTAGTGTTTGGTAAGGTTATGTGTTAGGGTTAGGGTTAGGGTTAGGGTTAGGGTAAGGGTAAGGGTTAAGGTTAGGTTTAGGGTTAGAGTAAGGGTAAGGGTTAGGTTTAGGGTTAGGGTTAGGTTTAGGGTTAGGGTTAGGGTAAGGATAAATGTTAGAGTTAAGGTTAGGGATAGGGTTAGGTTTAAGTTTAGGGTGAGGGTAAGGGTAAGGGTTAGGGTTAAGATTAGGATTAGGGTTAGGGTAAGGGTTAGGGTGAGGGTAAGGGTTAGGGTTAGGGTTTGGGTTAGGTTTAGTGTGGGGTTAAGGTTAGGGTTAGGGTTAGGGTAACGGTAAGTATTAGGTTAGGGTTAGAGTTAGGGCTAAGGTTAGGGTTAGGGTTAGGTTTAGGGATAGGATTAGGGTTATGGTTGGGGTAAGGTGTAGGGATACGGTTAGGGTTAGGATTAGGGTAAGGGTAAGGGTTAGGGTTAGAGTTAGGGTCAGGGTTAGGGTTAGGGTTAGGGTTAGGGTTAGAGTTAGGTTTAGGGTTAGGGTTAGGTGTTAGGCTTAGGGTTAGGGTAAGGGTAAGGGTTAGGGTTAGGGTTAGGATTGTTTAAGGGTTAGGGTTAGGTTTAGGGTTAGTTTAAGGGTTAGAGTTAGGTTTAGTGTAAGGCTAAGGGTTAGGGTTAGGGTAAGAGTTAGGGTTAGGTTTAGGGTTAGGGTTAGGGTAAGGGTAAGGGTTAGGGTTAGGATTAGTGTTAGGGTTAGGGTAATGGTTAGGGTTAGGGTTAGGTTTAGGTTAGGGATAGGGCAATAGTAAGGGTTAGGGTTAGGGTTAGGTTTAGGGTTGTGGTTAAGGTTAGGGTTAGGTTTAGGGTTAGGGTTAGGGTACGGGTAAGGGTTATGGTTAGGATTGGGTTTAGGGTTAGGGTTAGGGTTAGGGTTAGGGTTAGGGTTAGGGTTAGGTTTAGGGTTAGATTAGGGTTAGGGCTATGTTAGGGTAAGGTTATGTGTTAGGGTTAGGTTTAGGGTTAGGGTTAAGGTTAGGGTTAGGATTAGGCTTAAGGTTAGGGTTAAGTTTAGGTTTAGGGTTAGGGTTAGTGTTGGGGTAAGTGTTAGGTTTAGAGTTAGGGTAAGGTTTAGGGTTAGGGTTAGGGTTAGGGTTAGAGTTAGGTTTAGGGTTAGGGTTAGGGTTAGGGGTTAGGCTTAGGGTTAGGGTTAGGTTTAGAGTTAGGGTTAGGGTTAGGGTTAGGGTTAGGCTTAGGTTTAATTTAAGGGTTAGGGTTAGGGTTAGGGTAAGGGTAAGGGTTATGGTTAGGATTAGGTTTAGTGTTTGGTTTAGGGTTAGGGTTAGGTTTAGGGTAAGGGTAAGGGTTATGGTTAGGATTAGGTTTAGGGTTAGGGTCATGGTTAGGTTTAGGTTTAGGGTTAGGTTTAGGGTTAGGGTACGTTTAAGGATTAGGATTAGGATTAGGGTTAGGGTTAAGCTTAGGATTAGGGTTAGGTTTAGGGTTAGGGTTAGGATTAGGGTACGGTTAGGGTAAGGTTATGTGTTAGGGTTAGGGTTAGGGTTAGGGTAAGTGTTAGAATTAGGTTAAGGGTAAGGGTTAGGTTAAAGTTAGGTTCAGGGTTAGGGTTAGGTTTAGGGTTAGGGTAAGGGTAAGGGTTAGCGTTAGATTTAGGGTTAGGGTAAGGGTAAGGTTTAGGTTTAGGGTTTGGGTTAGTTTTATGGTTAGTGTTAGGGTAAGGGTAGGGGTTAGGGTTAGGGTTAGGTTTAGGGTAAGGGTTAGGGTTAGGGGTTAGGATTAGTGTTAGGGTTATGTTAAGGGTTAGGGTTAGGGTTAGGGTTAGGATAAGTGTTAGGGTTAGGGTAAGGGTAAGTGTTAGGGTTAGGGTTAGGGTTTGGGTTAGGGTAAGGGTTAGGGTTAGGGTTAGGTTTAGGTGGTAGGTTTAGGGTTAGGATTCGGGGTAGGGTTAGGGTTAGGGTAAGGGTAAGGGTGAGGGTTAGGGTTAGGGTTAGGGTTAGGATTGGTTTTAGGGTTAGGGTTAGGGTTAGGGTAAGGGCAAGGGTTAGGCTAAGTGTTAAGGTTAGACTTAGATTAAGGGTTAGGGTTAGGGTTTAGGGTTAGGGCTAGGGTTAGTGTAAGGGTTAGGGTTAGGTTTATGTTAAGGGTTAGGGTTACGGTTAGGTTTAGGGTAAGTGTTATGGTTAGGGTTAGGGTTAGTGTTAGGGTAAGGGTTAGTGTTAGGGTTAGGGTTATTGTAAGGGTAAGTGTTAGGGTTATGGTTAGGGTTAGGGTTAGGGTAAGTGGTAAGGTAAGGGTTAGGGTTAGGGTTAAGTTTAGGGTTGGGGTTAAGTTTATGGTTAGTGTTATTGTAAGGGCAAGGTTTAGGGTTAGGGTTAGCGTTAGGGTAAGTGTTAGGGTTAGTGTTAGGGTTAGGGTTAGGTTAAGGTTTAGGGTTATGGTTATGGTTAGGGTTAGTGTCAGGTTTAGGGTTAGGTTTAGGGTAAGGGCAAGGGTAAGTGTTAGGGTTAGTGTTAGGGTTATGGTTAGGATTAGGGTTAGGGTTAGGTTAAGGTTAGGGTTAGGGTTAGGGTTAAGGTTAGGGTAAGGGTTAGGTTTAGAGTCAGGGTAAGGGTTAGGGTTACGGTTAGGGTTAGGGTTAGGTTTAGAGTTAGGTTTATGTTTAGGTTTAGGGTTTAGGCCTAGGGTTAGGGTTAGGGTAAGGGTTAGGGTTAGGGTTAGGTTTAATTTAGGGGTTAGGGTTAGGTTTAGGGTAAGGGTAAGGGTTAGGGTTAGGGTTAGGGTTAGGTTTAGGGTTAGGGTTAGGTTTAGGGTTAGTGTTAGGGTAAGGGTAAGGGTTAGGGTTAGGGTTAGGTTTAGGGTAAGGGTTAGGGTTAGGGTTTAGGGTTAGTGTTATGGTTAGGTTAAGGGTTAGGGTTAGGGCTAGGTTTAGGTTAAGGGTTAGGGTTAGGGTAAGTGTAAGTGTTAGGGTTAGGGTTTGGGTTAGGGTTAGGGTAAGGTTTAGGGTTAGGATTAGGTTTAGGTGGTAGTGTTAGGGTTAGGGTTAGGTGTAGGGGTAGGGTTAGGGTAAGGGTAAGGGTTAGGGTTAGGGTTAGGGTTAGGATTAGTTTTGGGTTATAGTTAGTGTTAGTGTAAGGGCAAGGGTTTGGCTTAGGGATAAGGTTAGAGTTAGATTAAGGGTTATAGTTAGGGGTTAGGGTTAGTGTTAGGGTTAGTGTAAGGGTTAGGGTTAGGGTTCGGTTTAGGTTAAGGGTTAGGGTTAGGGTTAGGTTTAGGGTAAGTGTTAGGGTTAGGGTTAGGGTTAGGGTTAGTGTTAGGGTAAGGGTTAGGGTTAGGGTTAGGGTTAGGGTAAGGGTAAGTGTTAGCCTTAGGGTTAGGGTTAGGGTTAGGGTAAGTGTTAATGTAAGGGTAAGGTTAGGGTTAAGGTTAGGGTTAGGTTTAGGTGGTTGGGTTAGGGTTAGGGTTAGGGGTATGGTTACGGTTAGGGTAAGCATAAGGGTTAGGTTTAGGGTTAGGGTTAGGTTTATGGTTAGAGTTAGCGTTAGGGTTAGGGTAAGGATAAGGGTTAGGTTTAGGGTTAGGGTTAGGGTTAGGGTTAGGTTTAGGGTTAGGGTTAGGGTAAGGGTAAGGGTTAGGTTTAGGGTTAGGTTTAGGGTAAGTGTAAGGGTTAGGTTTAGGCTTATAGTTAGGGTTAGGGATTGGGTTAGGGTTAGGGTTTGGGTATGGATAAGTGTTAGGGTTAGGGTTAGGGTTAGGTTTAGGGTTAAGGTTAGGGTTAGGGTGAGGGTGAGGGTAAGGTTTAGGGTTAGGTTTAGGTTTAGGGTTAGGGTAAGGGTTACGGTTAGGGTTAGGGTAAGGTTAAGTGTTAGGGTTAGGATTAGGTTTAGGGTTAGGGTTAAGGTTAGGGTTAGGATTAGGGTTACGGTTAGGGTTAGGGTAACAGTATGTGTTCGGGTTAGGGTTACGGTTAGGGTTAGGGTTAGGGTTAGGGTTATGGTTAAGGTTAGGGTAAGGGTTAGGTTTAGAGTCAGGGTAAGGGTTAGGGTTACGGTTAGGGTTAGGGTTAGGTTTAGAGTTAGGTTTAGGTTTAGGTTTAGGGTTTAGGCCCAGGGTTAGGGTTAGGTTGAGGGTTAGGTTTAGGGTTAGTGTTTGGTAAGGTTATGTGTTAGGGTTAGGGTTAGGGTTAGGGTTAGGTTAAGTGTAAGGGTTAAGGTTAGGTTTAGGGTTAGAGTAAGGGTAAGGGTTAGGTTTAGGGTTAGGGTTAGTTTTAGGGTTAGGGTTAGGGTAAGGATACATGTTAGAGTTAAGGTTAGGGTTAGGGTTAGGGTTAAGTTTAGGGTGAGGGTAAGGGTAAGGGTTAGGGTTAGGGTTAGGGTAAGGGTTAGGATTAGGGTTTGGGTTAGATTTAGTGTTGGGGTTAAGGTTAGGGTTAGGGTTAGGGTAAGGGTAAGGGTTAGGTTAGGGTTAGAGTTAGGGCTAAGGTTAGGGTTAGGGTTAGGTTTAGGTTTAGGATTAGGGTTATGGTTGGGCTAAGGTTTAGGGATACGGTTAGGGTTAGAGTTAGGGTAAGGGTAAGGGTTAGGGTTAGAGTTAGGGTCAGGGTTAGGGTTAGGGTTAGGGTTAGGTTTAGAGTTAGGTTTAGGGTTAGGGTTAGGGGTTAGGCTTAGTGTTAGGGTAAGGGTAAGAGTTAGGGTTAGGGTTAGGATTGTTTAAGGGTTACGGTTAGGTTTAGGTTAAGGGTAAGGGTTAGGGTTAGGGTAAGGGTTAGGGTTAGGGTTAGGTTTAGGGTTAGTTTAAGGGTTAGAGTTAGGTTTAGTGTAAGGCTAAGGGTTAGGGTTAGGGTAAGAGTTAGGTTTAGGTTTAGGGTTAGGGTTAGGGTTAGGGTTAGCATTAGTGTTATGCTTAGAGTAATGGTTAGGGTTAGGGTTAGGTTTAGGTTAGGGATAGGGCAATAGTAAGGGTTAGGGTTAGGGTTAGGTTTAGGGTTGGGGTTAAGGTTAGGGTTAGGTTTAGGGTTAGGGTTAGGGTAAGGGTAAAGGTTATGGTTAGGATTGGGTTTAGGGTTAGGGTTAGGGTTAGGGTTAGGGTTAGGTTTAGGGTTAGATTAGGGCTAGGGCTAGGGTTAGGGTAAGGTCATGTGTTAGGGTTAGGTTTAGGGTTAGGGTTAAGGTTAGGGTTAGGATTAGGCTTAGGGTTAGGGTTAAGGTTAGGGTTAGGGTTAGGGTTAGTGTTGGGGTAAGGGTTAGGGTTAGAGTTAGGGTAAGGTTTAGGGATAGGGTTAGGGTTAGGGTTAGAGTTAGGTTTAGGGTTAGGGTTAGGGTTAGGGGTTAGGCTTAGGGTTAGGGTTAGGTTTAGGGTTAGGGTAAGGGTTAGGTTAAGGGTTAGGGTTAGGCTTAGGTTTAGTTTAAGGGTTAGGGTTATGGTTAGGGTAAGGGTAAGGGTTATGGTTAGGGTTAGGTTTTGGGTTAAGGTTAGGGTTAGGGTGAGGGTGAGGGTAAGGTTTAGGTTTAGGTTTAGGTTTAGGGTTAGGGTAAGGGTTACGGTTAGGGTTAGGGTTAGGGTTAAGGGTAAGTGTTAGGGTTAGGATTAGGTTTAGGTTTAGGGTTAAGTTTAGGGTTAGGATTAGGATTACGATTAGGGTTAGGGTAACAATATGTGTTCGGGTTAGGGTTAGGGTTAGGGTTAGGGTTAGGGTTAGGGTAAGCGTAAGGGTTAGTGTTAGGTTAGGGTTAAGGTAAGGGTAAGGTTTAAGGTTAGGGTTAGGTTTAGGTTTAGGGTTAGGATTAGGGTTAGGGTTAGGGTAAGGGTAAGGGTTAGGGTTAGGATTAGGGTTAGGTTTAGGTTTAGGGTAAGTATTAGGGTTAGAGTTAGGGTTAGGGTAGGGTTTAGGGTAAGGGTAAGTGTTAGTGTTAGGGTTAGGTTTAGGATAAGGGTAAGGATTAGGGTTAGGTTTAGGGTTAGAGTTAGAGTTAGGGTTAGGGTTAGGGTGAGGGTTAGGTTTTGGGTTAGGGTTAGGATAAGGGTAAGGCTTAGGGTTAGGGTTAGGGTTAGGGTTGGGGTTAGGGTAAGGGTAAGTGTTAGGGTTAGGATTAGGTTTAGGGTTAAGGTTAAGGTTAGGGTTAGGATTATTGTTACGGTTAGGGTTAGGGTAACAGTATGTGTTCGAGTTAGGGTTAGGGTTAGGGTTAGGGTTAGCGTTAGTGAAAGCGTAAGGGTTAGTGTTAGCTTAGGGTTAAGGTAAGGGTAAGGTTTAGGATTAGGTTTAGCTTTAGGTTTAGGGTTAGGATTAGGGTTAGGTTTAGGGTAAAGGTAAGGGTTAGGGTTAGGGTTAGGGTTAGGTTTAGGTTTACGGTAAGGGAAAGGGTTAGGGTTAGGGTTAGGGTAAGTATTAGGGTTAGGGTTATGGTTAGGGTAGGGTTTAGGGTAAGGGTAAGTGTTAGTGTTAGGGTTAGGTTTAGGGTAATGGTAAGGATTAGGGTTAGGTTTAGGGTTAGGGTTAGAGGTTAGGGTTAGGGTTAGGGTGAGGGTTAGGTTTTGGGTTAGGGTTAGGATAAGGGTAAGGCTTAGGGTTAGGGTTAGGGTTAGGGTTAGGTTTATTGTTAGGTTTAGGATTAGGTTTAGGGTAAGGGCAAGGGTTAGAGTTAGGGTTAGGGTTAAGGTTGGGGTTCGGATTAGGGTTAGGGTTAGGGTTAGGTTAAGGTTAGGGTTAGGGTTAGGGTTAAGGTTAGGGTAAGGGTTAGGGTTAGAGTTAGGGTAAGGGTTAGGGTTACTGTTAGGGTTAGGGTTAGGTTTAGAGTTAGGTTTAGGTTTAGGGTTAGGGTTTAGGCCTAGGGTTAGGGTCAGGGTAAGGGTTAGGGTTAGGGTTAGGTTTAATTTAAGGGTTAGGGTTAGGGTTAGGGTAAGGTTAAGGGTTAGGGTTAGGGTGAGGGTAGGTTTAGGGTTAGGGTTAGGGTAAGGGTAAGGGTTAGGGTTAGGGTTAGGTTTAGGTTTAGTGTTAGCTTTAGCGTTAGGGTTAGTGTAAGGGCAAGGATTAGGGTTAGGGTTAGGGTTAAGGTTAGGGTTAGGGTTAGCGTTAGGGTTAAGGTTAGGGTTAGGGTTAGGGTTAGGTTTAGGGTAAGGGTGAGGGTTAGCGTTAGGGTAAGGGTTAGGGTTAGGGTTAGGGTTAGGGTTAGTTTAAGGGTTAGGGTTAGGTTTAGGGTAAGGGTAAGGGTTAGGGTAAGGGTAAGATTTAGGGTTAGGTTTAGGGTTAGGGTTAGGGTTAGGGTTAGGGTTAGAGTAAGGGTAAGGGTTAGGGTAAGATTTAGGGTTAGGTTTAGGGTTAGGGTTAAGGTTAGGGTTAGGGTTATTGTTAGGATTAGGGTTAGGGTTAGTTTAAGGGTTAGGGTTAGGTTTAGGGTAAGGGTAAGGGTTAAGGTTAGGGTAAGAGTTAGTGTTAGGTTTAGGGTTAGGGTTAGGGTTAGGATTAGGGTTAGGTTTAGGGTAATGGTTAGGGTTAGGGTTAGGGTTAGGTTTCGGGTTGGGGATAGGGTAAGGGTAAGGGTTAGGGTTAGGGTTAGGGTTTGGTTTATTGTTGGGGTTAAGGTTAGGTTTAGGGTTAGGGTACGTTTAAGGATTAGGGTTAGGGTTAGGATTAGGGTTATGCTTAGGGTTAGGATTAGGGTTAGGGTTAGGATTAGGATTAGGTTTAGGTTTAGGGTTAGGGTTAGGGTTAGTGTTAGGGTAAGGTTATGTGTTAGGGTTAGGGTTAGGGTTAGGGTAAGTGTTAGGGTTAGGGTTAGGGTTAGGGTTACTGTCAGGCTGAGGGTAAGTGTAAGGTTTAGGGTTAAAGTTAGGGTTAGGGTTAGGCTTAGGGTTAGAGTAAGGTTAAGGGTTAGGGTTAGGTTTAGGGTGAGGGTAAGAGTAAGGGTTAGGTTTAGGGTTACGGTTAGGTTTAGAGTTAGTGTTAGGGTAAGGGTAAGGGTTAGGGTTAGGGTTAGTGTTAGGGTAAGGTTTAGGGTTAGGGGTTAGGGTTAGTATTAGGGTTAGGTTAAGGGTTAGGGTTAGGGTTAGGATTAGGATAAGGGTTAGGGTTAGGGTAAGGGTAAGTGTTAGGTTTATGGTTAAGGTTAGTGTTAGGGTAAGGGTTAGGGTTAGGGTTAGGTTTAGGTAGTAGTGTTAGGGTTTGGGTTAGGGTTAGGGTTAGGCTTAGAGTAAGGGTAAGATTTAGGGTTAGGTTTAGGGTTAGAGTAAGTGTAAGGGTTAGGTTTAGGGTTAGGGTTAGGTTTAGAGTTAGTGTTAGGCTAAGGGTAAGGTTTAGGGTTAGGGTTAGGGTTAGAGTTAGGGTTAGGTTTAGGGTTAGGGTAAGGGTTAGGGTTAGGTTTAGTTTAAGGGTTAGGGTTAGGGTTAGGGTAAGGGTAAGTGTTAGGGTTACGGTAAGAGTTACGGTTTGGTTTAGGGTTAGGGTTAGGTTTAGGGTAAGGGTTAGGGTTAGGATTAGGTTTAGAGTTAGGGTAATGGTTAGGGTTAGGGTTAGGGTTAGGGTTAGGGTTAGGGATAGGGTTAGGGTTAGGTTTAGGGTTGGGGTTAAAGTTAGGTTTAGGGTTAGGGTACGTTTAAGGATTAGGGTTAGGGTTAGGGTTAGGGTTAGGTTAAGGTTATGTGTTAGGGTTAGGGATAGGCTTAGGGTTAGGGTTACTGGAAGTGATAGGATTAGGGTAAGGGTTACTGTTAGGGTTAGGGTAAGGGTTAGGGTTAGGGTTAAAGTTAGGTTCAGGGTCAGGGTTAGGGTTAGGGTTAGGGTAAGGGTAAGGGTTAGGGTTAGGTTTAGGGTTAGGGTAAGTTTAAGGGTTAGGTTTATGGTTAGGGTTAGGTTTAGGTTTAGGGTTAGGCAAGGATAAGTGTTAGGGTTAGGATTAGGTTTAGGGTTGGGGTTAAGGTTAGGGTTAGGGTTAGGGTAAGGGTAAGGGTTAGGGTTAGGGTTAGGGTTAAGGTAAGGGTTAGGGTTAGGGTTAGGGTTAGGTTTAGGGTAAAGGTAAGTGTTAGGGTTAGGTTTAGGGTTAGGGTTAGGGTAAGGGTTAGGGTTAGGGTTAGTGTTAGGGTTAGGGTTACGGTTAGGGTTAGGGTTAGGGTAAGGGTATGTGTTAGGGTTAGGGTTAGGGTTAAAGTAAGGGTAAGGATTAGGGTTAGAGTTAGGGTTAGGTTTAGGTTTAGGTTTAAGGTTCGGGATAGGGTTAGGGTAAGGGTTAGGGTTAGGGTTAGGTTTAGGGTTAAGGTAAGGGTAAGGGTTAGGTTTAGGGTTAGGGATAGTGTTAGGGTTATGGTTAGGGTTAGGGTTAGGGTAAGGGTATGTGTTAGGGTTAGGGTTAGGGTTAAGGTAAGGGTAAGTTTTAGGGTTAGGGTTAGGTTTAGGTTTAGGGTTAAGTTTAGGGATAGGGTAAGGTTAAGGGTTAGGGTTAGGGTTAGGTTGAGGTTTAAGGTAAGGGTAAGGGTTAGGGTTAGGGTTAGGGGTAGGGTTAGTGTTAGGGTTATGGTTAGGGTGAGGTTTAGGTTTAGGATTAGGGTTAGGATAAGGGTAAGGGTTAAGGTTAGGTGAGGGTTAGG
>JANJXV010000462.1:480000-487500 GCA_024803745.1 Megascapheus bottae
AGGTTTAGGATTAGGGTACGTTTAAGGATTAGGATTAGGGTTAGGGTTAGGGTTAGGGTTAGTGTTAGGGTAAGGGTAAGGGTTATGGTTAGGATTAGGGTTAGGGTTAGGGTTAGGGTTAGGGTTAGATTAGCGTTAGGGCTAGGGTTAGGGTAAGGTTATGTGTTAGGGTTAGGTTTAGGGTTAGGGTTAAGGTTAGGGTTAGGATTAGGGTTAGGGTTAGGTTTAAGGTTAGGGTTAGGTTTAGGGTTAGTGTTGGGGTAAGGGTTAGGGTTAGATTTAGGGTAAGGTTTAGGGTTAGGGTTAGGGTTAGGGTTAGAGTTAGGTTTAGGGTTAGGGTTAGGGGTTAGGCTTAGGGTTAGGGTTAGGATTAGGGTTAGGGTAAGGGTTAGGGTAAGGGTTAGGGTTAGGCTTAGGTTTAGTTTAAGGGTTAGGGTTAGGTTTAGCGTAAGGGTAAGGGTTATGGTTAGGATTAGGTTTAGGTTTAGGGTTAGGGTTAGGTTTAGGATTAGGGTACGTTTAAGGATTAGGATTAGGGTTAGGGTTAGGGTTAGGATTAGGGTTAGGTTTAGGGTTAGGGTTATAATTAGTGTACGGTTAGGGTAAGGTTATGTGTTAGGGTTAGGGTTAGGGTTAGGGTAAGTGTTAGGATTAGGTTAAGGGTAAGGGTTAGGTTAAAGTTAGGTTCAGGGTTAGGGTGAGGGTTAGGGTAAGGGTAAGGGTAAGGGTTAGCGTTAGATTTAGGGTTAGGGTTAGGGGTTAGGATTAGTGTTACGGTTTGGTTAAGGGTTAGGGTAAGGGTTAGGGTTAGGGTTAGGTTTAGTTTAAGGGTTAGGGTTAGGGTTAGGGTAAGGGGAAGTGTTAGGGTTAGGGTAAGAGTTAGGGTTTGGTTTAGGGTTAGGGTTAGGTTTAGGGTAAGGGTTAGTGTAAGGGTTAGGGTTAGGTTTAGGTTAAGGGTTAGGGTTAGGGTTAGGTTTAGGTTAAGTGTTAGGGTTAGGGTTAGGGTTAGTGTTAGGGTAAGGGTTAGGGTTAGGGTTAGGGTTAGCGTAAGGGTAAGTGTTAGGGTTACGGTTAGGGTTAGGGTTAGGGTAAGTGGTAGGGTAAGGGTTAGGGTTAGGGTTAAGTTTAGGGTTGGGGTTAAGTTTATGTTTAGTGTTATTGTAAGGGCAAGGGTTAGGGTTAGGTTTAGCGTTAGGGTAAGTGTTAGGGTTAGTGTTAGGGTGAGGGTTAGGGTAAGGGTTAGGGTTATGGTTATGGTTAGGGTTAGTGTCAGGTTTAGGGTTAGGTTTAGGATAAGGGCAAGGGTAAGTGTTAGGTTTAGGGTTAGGGTTAGGGTTAGGGTTAGTGTTAGGGTAAGGTTATGTGTTAGGGTTAGGGTTAGGGTTAGGGTAAGTGTTAGGGTTATGGTTAGGGTTAGGGTTAGGGTTACGGTCAGGGTGAGGGTAAGGGTAAGGTTTAGGGTTAAAGTTAGGGTCAGGGTTAGGGTTAGGCTTAGGGTTAGAGTAAGGTTAAGGGTTAGGGTTAGGTTTAGGGTGAGGGTAAGAGTAAGGGTTAGGTTTACGGTTAGGGTTAGGTTTAGAGTTAGTGTTAGGGTAAGGGTAAGGGTTAGGGTTAGGGTTAGTGTTAGGGTAAGGTTTAGGGTTAGGGGTTAGGGTTAGTATTAGGGTTAGGTTAAGGGTTAGGGTTAGGGTTAGGGTTAGGATAAGGATAAGGGTTAGGGTTAGGGTAAGGTTAAGTGTTAGGTTTATGATTAAGGTTAGTGTTAGGGTAAGGGTTAGGGTTAGGGTTAGGTTTAGGTGGTAGTGTTAGTGTTTGGGTTAGGGTTAGGGTTAGGGTTAGAGTAAGGGTAAGGGTTAGGGTTAGGTTTAGGGTTAGAGTAAGGGTAAGGGTTAGGTTTAGGTTTAGGTTCAGGGTTAGGGTTAGGGTTAGGGTTAGGGTTAGGGTAAGGGTAAGGATTAGCGTTATTTTAGGGTTAGGGTAAGGGTTAGGGTTAGGGGATAGGGTTAGTGTTAGGGTTAGGTTAATGGTTAGGGTTAGGGTTAGGATAAGGGTTAGGGTATAGGGTATGGGTAAGTGTTAGGTTTAGGGTTAGGGTTAGGGTTAGGGTAAGGGTTAGGGTTAGGGTTAGGTTTAGGTGGTAGGGTTAGGGTTAGGGTTAGGGTTAGGGTAAGGTTAAGGGTTAGGGTTAGGATTAGTTTTAGGGTTAGGGTTAGGATAAGGGTAAGTGTTAGGGTTAGGTTTAGGGTTAGAGTTAATGTTAGGGTTAGGGTTAGGGTTAGGTTTAGGGTTATGGTTAGGGTAAGGGTAAGGGTTAGGGTTAGGGTTAGGGTTAGGTTTAGGGTTAGGGTTAGGGTAAGAGCAAGGTTTAGCCTTAGGTTTAAGGTTAGGGTTAGGATTATGTTTAGGGTTAGGGTTAAGGTTATGGTTAGGATTAGTGTTACGGTTAGGGTTAGGGTTAGGGTAACGGTATGTGTTCGAGTTAAGGTTAGGGTTAGGGTTAGGGTTAGGGTTAGCTTTAGGGTAAGCATAGGGGTTAGTGTTAGGTTAGGGTTAAGGTAAGGGTAAGGTTTAGGATTAGGGTTAGGTTGAGGTTTAGTGTTAGGATTGGGGTTAGGGTTAGGGTTAGGGTTAGTTTAAGGGTTACGGTTAGGTTTAGGGTAAGAGTAAGGGTTAGGGTTAGGGTAAGAGTTAGGGTTAGGTTTAGGGTTAGGGTTAGGGTAAGATTAAAGGTTACGGTTAGGATTAGCGTTAGGTTTAGGGTAA
Organism: Megascapheus bottae; assembly: GCA_024803745.1. NCBI lineage: Eukaryota > Metazoa > Chordata > Mammalia > Rodentia > Geomyidae > Megascapheus > Megascapheus bottae. Next base: position 482,764 of record JANJXV010000462.1, read on the forward strand.
TGTTTAGGGTTAGGGTTAGGGTTAGTTTTAGGGTTAGCGATAGGGTAAGCGTAAGGGTTAGGGTTAGGGTTAGGGTTTGGTTTAGGGTTGGGGGTAAGGTTAGGTTTAGGGTTAGGTTACGTTTAAGAATTATGGTTAGGGTTAGGGTTAGGGTTATGCTTAGGGTTAGGGTTAGGGTTAGGATTAGGGTTACGTTTAGGGTTAGAGTTAGGGTTAGGGTTAGTGTTAGTGTAAGGTAATTTGTTAGGGTTAGGGTTAGGTTTAGGGTAAGTGTTAGGGTTAGGGTTAGGGTTACGGTTAGGGTAAGGGCAAGGGTAAGGTTTAGGGTTAAAGTTAGGGTCAGGGTTAGGGTTAGGGTTAGGGTTAGGGTAAGGGTAAGGGTTAGGGTTAGGTTTAGGGTAAGGGTAAGGGTTAGGTTTAGGGTTAGGGTTAGGTTTAGAGTTAGTGTTAGGGTAAGGGTAAGGGTTAGGGTTAGGGTTAGGGTTAGGGTAAGGGTTAGGGTTAGGGGTTTGGGTTAGTGTTAGTGTTAGGTAAAGGTTTAGGGTTAGGGTTAGGGTTAGGATAAGGGTTAGAGTTAGGGTAAGGGTAAGTGTTAAGTTTAGGGTTAGGTTTAGGGTAAGGGTTATGGTTAGGGTTAGGTTTAGGTGGCAGGGTAAGGGTTTGGGTTAGGGTTAGGGTTAGGGTTAGGGTAAGGGTAAGGATTATTGTTAGGTTTAGTGTTAGGGTAAGGGTAAGGGTTAGGTTTAGGGTTTGGGTTAGGTTTAGAGTTAGTGTTAGGGTAAGGGTAAGGGTTAGGGTTAGGGTTAGTGTAAGGGTTAGGGTTAGGTGTTAGGGTTTGTGTTAGGGTTAGGTTAAGGGTTAGTGTTAGGTTTAGGATTAGGATAAGGGTTAGGGTTAGGGTAAGGGTTAGGGTAAGGGTTAGGGTTAGGGTTAGGGTTAGGTTAGGGTTAGGGTTAGGGTTAGGGTTAGGGTAAGGGTTAGGGTTAGGGTTAGGTTTAGGTGTTAGGGTTAAGGTTAGGGCTAGGTTAGGGTTAGGGTTATGGTAAGGGAAAGAGTTAGGGTTAGGATTAGTTTTAGGGTTAGGGTGAGGGTAAGGGAAAGGGTTAGGGTTAAGGTTAGGATTAGGGTTAAGGTTAGGGTTAGGGTTAGGTTTAGGTTTAGGGTTAGGGTTATGGTTAGGGTAAGGGCAAGGTTTAGGCTTAGGGTTAAGGTTAGAGTTAGGGTTAGGTTTCGGGTTAGGTTAAAGTTAGGGTTAGGGTAAGGGTAAGGGTTAGGGTTAGGGTTAAGGTTAGGGTTAGGGTTAGTGTTAGGGTAAGGGTTAGGGTACGTTAGGGTAAGGGTTAGGGTTAGTGTTAGTTTAGGGTTAGAGTTAGGTTAGGGTTAGGTTAAGTGTAAGGGTTAGGGTTAGGGTTAGGTTTAAGGTTAGTTTAAGGGTTAGGGTTAGGGTTAGAGTGAGATTTAGGGTTGATTAAGGGTAAGGGTTATGGTTAGGGTTAGGGTTAGGGTTAGGTTAAGGGGTAGGGTTATGGTTAGGGAAATGGTTAGGGTTAGGGTTAGGGTAAGGGTAAGGTTTAGAGTAAGGGTTAGGGTTAAGGTTAGGTTAAGGGTTAGGGTTAGGGTTAGGGTTAGGGTTAGGGTTAGGGTAAGCATAAGGGTTAGGATTAGGGTTAGGGTTAGGTTTAGGGTTAGAGTTAGCGTTAGGGTTAGGGTAAGGATAAGGGTTAAGGTTAGGGTTAGGTTTAGGGTTAGGGTTAGGGTAAGAGTAAAGGTTACGGTTAGGATTAGCGTTAGGTTTAGGGTAATGTTTAGGGTTAGGGTTAGGGTTAGTTTTAGGGTTAGCGATAGGGTAAGCGTAAGGGTTAGGGTTAGGGTTAGGGTTTGGTTTAGGGTTGGGGGTAAGGTTAGGTTTAGGGTTAGGTTACGTTTAAGAATTATGGTTAGGGTTAGGGTTAGGGTTATGCTTAGGGTTAGGGTTAGGGTTAGGATTAGGGTTACGTTTAGGGTTAGAGTTAGGGTTAGGGTTAGTGTTAGTGTAAGGTAATTTGTTAGGGTTAGGGTTAGGTTTAGGGTAAGTGTTAGGGTTAGGGTTAGGGTTACGGTTAGGGTAAGGGCAAGGGTAAGGTTTAGGGTTAAAGTTAGGGTCAGGGTTAGGGTTAGGGTTAGGGTAAGGGTAAGGGTTAGGGTTAGGTTTAGGGTAAGGGTAAGGGTTAGGTTTAGGGTTAGGGTTAGGTTTAGAGTTAGTGTTAGGGTAAGGGTAAGGGTTAGGGTTAGGGTTAGGGTTAGGGTAAGGGTTAGGGTTAGGGGTTTGGGTTAGTGTTAGTGTTAGGTAAAGGTTTAGGGTTAGGGTTAGGGTTAGGATAAGGGTTATAGTTAGGGTAAGGGTAAGTGTTAAGTTTAGGGTTAGGTTTAGGGTAAGGGTTATGGTTAGGGTTAGGTTTAGGTGGTAGGGTAAGGGTTTGGGTTAGGGTTAGGGTTAGGGTTAGGGTAAGGGTAAGGATTATTGTTAGGTTTAGTGTTAGGGTAAGGGTAAGGGTTAGGTTTAGGGTTTGGGTTAGGTTTAGAGTTAGTGTTAGGGTAAGGGTAAGGGTTAGGGTTAGGGTTAGTGTAAGGGTTAGGGTTAGGTGTTAGGGTTTGTGTTAGGGTTAGGTTAAGGGTTAGTGTTAGGGTTAGGATTAGGATAAGGGTTAGGGTTAGGGTAAGGGTTAGGTTAAGGGTTAGGGTTAGGGTTAGGGTTAGGTTAGGGTTAGGGTTAGGGTTAGGGTTAGGGTAAGGGTTAGGGTTAGGGTTAGGTTTAGGTGTTAGGGTTAAGGTTAGGGCTAGGTTAGGGTTAGTTAGGGTTAGGTTTAGGTTTAGGGTTAGGGTTATGGTTAGGGTAAGGGCAAGGTTTAGGCTTAGGGTTAAGGTTAGAGTTAGGGTTAGGTTTCGGGTTAGGTTAAAGTTAGGGTTAGGGTAAGGGTAAGGGTTAGGGTTAGGGTTAAGGTTAGGGTTAGGGTTAGTGTTAGGGTAAGGGTTAGGGTACGTTAGGGTAAGGGTTAGGGTTAGTGTTAGTTTAGGGTTAGAGTTAGGTTAGGTTTAGGTTAAGTGTAAGGGTTAGGGTTAGGGTTAGGTTTAAGGTTAGTTTAAGGGTTAGGGTTAGGGTTAGAGTGAGATTTAGGGTTGATTAAGGGTAAGGGTTATGGTTAGGGTTAGGGTTAGGGTTAGGTTAAGGGGTAGGGTTATGGTTAGGGAAATGGTTAGGGTTAGGGTTAGGGTAAGGGTAAGGTTTAGAGTAAGGGTTAGGGTTAAGGTTAGGTTAAGGGTTAGGGTTAGGGTTAGGGTTAGGGTTAGGGTTAGGGTAAGCATAAGGGTTAGGATTAGGGTTAGGGTTAGGTTTAGGGTTAGAGTTAGCGTTAGGGTTAGGGTAAGGATAAGGGTTAAGGTTAGGGTTAGGTTTAGGGTTACGGTTAGGGTTAGGGTAGGGTTTAGTGTAAGGGTAAGTGTTAGTGTTAGGGTTAGGTTTTGGATAAGAGAAAGGATTAGGGTTAGGTTTAGGGTTAGGGTTACAGGTTAGGGTTAGGGTTATGGTTAGGGTGTTGGTTAGGTTTTGGGTTATGTTTAGGATAAGGGTAAGGGTTAGGGTTAGGGTTTGTGTTAGGGTTAGTGTTAGGTTTAGGGTTAGGGTTAGGGTAAGGGCAAGGTTTAGGTTTAGGGTTGTGGTTTAGGTTAGGTTTAGGATTAGGGTTAGGGTTAGGGTTAAGGTTAGGTTTAGGGTTAGGGCTAGGGTTAGGGTTAGGGTAAGGGTTAGGGTTAGAATTATGGTAAGGGTTAGGTTTAGAGTTAGGGTAAGGGTTAGGGTTAGGGTTAGGGTTAGGGTTAAGGTTAGGTTTAGGGTTAAGGTTAGGTTTAGGGTAAGGGTTAGGGTTAGAGTTAGGGTAAGGGTTAGGGTTAGGTTTAGGGTTAGCGTTAGGTTTAGGGTTAGGTTAAGGTTAGGTTTATGGTAAGGGTAGGGTTAGGGTTAGAGTTAGGCTTAGGGTTAAGGTTAAGGTTAGGGTTAGGTTTAGGGTTAGGTTAAGGTTAGGGTTAGGGTAAGGGTAAGGGTTAGGGTTAGGGTTAGGGTTAAGGTTAGGGTTAGGGTTATGGTTAGGGTTAGGGTAAGGGTTAGGGTAGGTTAGGGTAAGGTTTAGGTTTAGTGTTAGGTTAGGGTTAGTGTTAGGTTAGGGTTAGGTTAAGGGTAAGGATTAATGTTTGGGTTAGTTTAAGGGTTAGGTTTAGGGTTAGAATGAGATTTAGGGTTGGTTAATGGTAAGGGTTAGGGTTAGGGTTAGGGTTAGGTTAAGGGTTAGGGTTAGGGTTAGTGTTAAAGAACGGGTTAGGGTTAGGGTTAGGGTTAGGGTTAGGGTTAGGGTAACGGTTAGGGTTAGGGTTAGGGTTAGGGTAAATTTTAGCGTTAGGGTTAGGGTTAGGGTCAGGGTTAGGGTAAGGGTAAGGTTTAGGGTTAGGGTTAGGGTTAAGTTTAGGGTAAGGGTAAGGGTAAGGGTAAGTGTTAGGGTTAGGGTTAGGTTTAGGGTAAGGGGAAGGGTTAGGGTTAAGTTTAGGGTTAGGTTTAGGGTTAGGGTTAGGGTTAGGGTTAGGGTTAGGGTTAGGGTTAGCGTTAGGGTAAGCGTAAGGGTTAGGGTTAGGGTTAGGGTTAGGTTTAGGTTTGGAGTTAGCGTTAGGGTTAGGGTAAGGATAAGGGTTAGGGTAAGGGTTAGGGTTAGG
>JANJXV010000462.1:490000-517500 GCA_024803745.1 Megascapheus bottae
GTAAGGGTTAGCGTTAGATTTATGGTTAGGGTAAGTGTAAGGGTTAGGTTTAGGGTTAGGGTTAGGTTTAGGGTTAGTGTTAGGGTAAGGTAAGTGTTAGGGTTAGGGTTAGGTTTAGGGTAAGGGTTAGGGTTAGGGGTTAGGATTAGTGTTAGGGTTAGGTTAAGGGTTAGGGTTTGGGTTAGGGTTATGGTTAGGGTAAGGGTTAGGGTTAGGGTAAGAGTAAGTGTTAGGGTTAGGGTTAGGTTTAGGGTTAGGGTAAGGGTTAGGGTTAGGGTTAGGATTAGGGGTAGGGTTAGGGTTAGGGTAAGGGTAAGGGTGAGGGTTAGGGTTAGGGTTAGGGTTAGGTTTAGTTTTAGGGTTAGGATTAGGGTTATGGTAAAGGCTAGGGTTAAGCTTAGGGTTAAGTTTAGAGTTAGATTAAGGGTTAGGGTTAGGGATTAGGGGTTAGGGTTAGGGTTAGTGTTAGGGTTAGTGTAAGGGTTAGGGTTAAGGTTAGGTTTAGGTTAAGGGTTAGTGTTAGGGTTAGGTTTAGGGTAAGTGATAGTGCTGGCGTTAGGGTTAGGATTAGTGTTAGGGTAAGGATTAGGGTTAGGGTTAGGGTTAGTGTAAGGGTAAGTGTTAGCGTTAGGGTTAGGGTTAGGGTTAAGGTTAGGGTAAGTGTTAGGGTAAGGGTTAGGGTTAGGGTTAAGTTTAGGGTTGGGGTTAAGTTTATGGTTAGTGTTATTTTAAGGGCAAGGGTTAGGGTTAGGTTTAGCGTTAGGGTAAGTGCTAGGGTTAGTGCTAGGTTTAGGGTTAGGGTAAGGGTTAGGGTTAGGTTTAGGGTTAGGGTAAGGGTAAGGGTTAGGGTTAGGGTTAGGGTTAGGGTTAGGGTTAGGTTTAGGGTTAGGGTAAGGGTCAGGGTAAGGGTAATTGTAAGGGTTAGAGTTAGGTTAGGGGTAGGGTAAGGGTTAGTTTTAAGGGTAGGGTAAGGGTAAGGTTTAAGGTTAGGGTTAGGGTTAAGGTTAGGGTAAGGGTAAGGGTAAGTGTTAGGGTTAGGGTTAGCTTTAGGGTAAGGGTAAGGGTTAGGGTTAAGGTTAGGGTTAGGGTTAAGTTTAGGGTTAGGGTTAGGGTTAATGTTAGGTTTAGCGTTAGGGTAAGCGTAAGTGTTAGGTTAGGGTTAGGGTTAGGTTTAGGGTTAGAGTTAGCATTAGGTTTAGGGTAACTATAAGGGTTAGGGTTAGGGTTAGGGTTGGGTTTAAGGTTAAGGTTAGGGTTAGGGTTAGGTTTAGGGTTAGGGTTAGGGTAAGGTAAGGGTTAGGTTTACGGTTAGGGTTAGGGTTAGGGTTAGAGTAAGGGTTAGGGTTAGGGTTAGAGTTAATGTTAGGGTTAGGGAAAGGGTAAGAGTTAGGGTTAGGATTAGGTTTAGGGTTGGGGTTAATGTTAGGGTTAGGTTTAGGGTTATGGTTAGGGTTAGAGTTAGGGTAACGGTATGTGTTCGGGTTAGGTTTAGGGTTATTGTTAGGGTTAGGGTTAGCGTTAGGGTAAGCGTAAGGGTTAGTGTTATGGTTAGGGTTAAGTTAAGGGCAATGTTTAGGGTTAGGGTTAGGCTTAGGTTTAGGGTTAGGGTTAATGTTAGGGTAAGGGTAAAGGTTAGGGTTAGGGTTAGGTTGAGGGTTAGGATAAGGGTAAGGGTTAGGGTTAGGGTTAGGGTAAGGGTTAGGGTTAGGGTTAGGGTTAGGGTATGGTTTAGGGTAAGGGTAAGTGTTAGTGTTAGGGTTAGGTTTAGGATAAGGGTAAGGATTAGGGTTAGGTTTAGTGTTAGGGTTAGAGGTTAGGGTAAGGGTTAGGGTTAAGGTGAGGGTTAGGTTTTGGGTTAGGGTTAGGTTAAGGGTAAGTGTTAGGGTTAGGGTTAGGATTAGGGTTAGTGTTAGGTTTAGGGTTAGGGTTAGGGTAAGGGAAAGGGTTAGGATTAGGGTTAGGGTTAAGGTTAGGGTTAGGATTAGGGTCAGGTTTAGGTTTAAGTTTAGGGTTAGGGTTAGGTTTGGAGTTAGGTTTAGGTTTAGGGTTAGGGGTTAGGCCTAGGGTTAGGGTTAGGGTAAGGGTTAGGGTTAGGGTTAGGTTGAGGGTTAGGTTTAGGGTTAGGGTTAGGGTAAGTGTAAGGGTTAGGGTTAGGGTTAGGTTTAGGTTTAGTGTTAGCTTTAGGGTTAGGGTTAGGGTAAGGGCAAGTGTTAGGGTTAGGGTTAGGGTTAGGGTGAAGTTTAGGGTTACTGTTAGGTTTAGGTTAAGGGTAAGGGTTAGTGTTAGGGTAAGGGTTAGGGTTTGGGTTAGGGTTAGGGTTAGTTTAAGGGTTAGGGTTAGGTTTAGGGAAAGGGTAAGGTTTAGGGTTAGGGTAAGAGTTAGGTTAGGTTTAGGGTTAGGGTTAGGGTTAGGATTATGGTTAGGGTTAGTTTAAGGGTTAGGGTTAGGTTTAGGGTAAGGGTAAGGGTTAGGGTTAGGGCAAGAGTTAGGGTTAGGTTTAGGGTTAGGGATAGGGTTAGGGTAAGGGTAAGGGTTATGGTTAGGATTCGGGTTAGGTTTAGGGTAATGCTTTGGGTTAGGGTTAGGGTTAGGTTTAGGGTTAGGGATAGGGTAAGGGTAAGGGTTAGGGTTAGGGGTAGGGTTTGGTTTAGGTTTAGGGTTAAGGTTAGGTTTAGGGTTAGGGTACGTTTAAGTATTAGGGTTAGGTTTAGGGTTAGGGTTATGCTTAGGGTTAGGGGTAGGGTTAGGATTAGGTTTAGGTTTAGTGTTAGGGTTAGGGTTAGTGTTAGTGTTAGGGTAAGGTTATGTGTTAGGGTTAGAGTTAGGGTTAGGGTTAGGGTAAGGGTAAGGGTTAGGGTTAGGTTTAGGGTTAGAGTAAGGGTAAGGGTTAGGTTTAGGGTTAGGGTTAGGTTTAGGGTTAGGGTTAGGGTAAGGATAAATGTTAGAGTTAAGTTTAGGGTTAGGGTTATGGTTAAGTTTAGGGTGAGGGTAAGGGTAAGGGTTAGGGTTAAGATTAGGATTAGGGGTAGGGTAAGGTTTAGGGTTAGGGTTAGGGTAAGGGTTAGGGTTAGGGTTTGGGTTAGGTTTAGTGTTGGGGTTAAGGTTAGGGTTAGGTTTAGGGTAAGTGTAAGGGTTAGGTTAGGGTTTGGATTAGGGCTAAGGTTAGAGTTAGGATTAGGTTTAGGGTTAGGGTTAGGTTTAGGGTTAGGGTTAGGTTTAGGGTTAGATTAGGGTTAGGGCTAGGGTTAGGGTAAGGTTATGTGTTAGGGTTAGGTTTAGGGTTAGGTTTAAGGTTAGGGTTAGGATTAGGTTTAGGGTTAGGGTTAAGGTTAGGGTTAGGGTTAGGGTTAGTGTTGGGGTAAGGGTTAGGGTTAGAGTTAGGGTAAGGTTTAGGGTTAGGGTAAGGGTTAGGGTTAGAGTTAGGTTTAGGGTTAGGTTTAGGGTTAGGGTTTAGGCGTAGGGTTAGGGTTAGGTTTAGGGTTAGGGTAAGGGTTAGGGTTAGGTTTAGTTTAAGGGTTAGGCTTAGGGTTAGGGTTAGGGTAAGGGTAAGGGTTAGGGTTAGGGTAAGAGTTAGAGTTTGGTTTAGGTTTAGGGTTAGGTTTAGGGTAAGGGTAAGGGTTATGGTTAGGATTAGCTTTAGGGTTAGGGTAATGGTTTGGTTTAGGGTTAGGGTTAGGTTTAGGGTTAGGGTACGTTTAAGGATTAGGATTAGGGTTAGGGTTAGGGTTAGGGTTATGCTTAGGGTTAGGGTTAGGGTTAGGATTAGGGTTAGGTTTAGGGTTAGGGTTAGGATTAGGGTACGGTTAGGGTAAGGTTATGTGTTAGGGTTAGGGTTAGGGTTAGGGTAAGTGTTAGCGTTAGGTTAAGGGTAAGGGTTAGGTTAAAGTTAGGTTCAGGGTTAGGGTTAGGGTTAGGATTGGGGTAAGGGTAAGGGTTAGCTTTAGATTTAGGGTTAGGGTAAGGGTAAGGGTTAGGTTTAGGGTTATGGTAAGGGTAAGGTTTATTTTTAGGGTTAGGGTTAGGTTTAGGTTTAGGGTTAGGGTAAGGATAAATGTTAGAGTTAAGGTTAGGGTTAGGGTTAGGGTTAAGTTTAGGGTGAGGGGAAGGGTAAGGGTTAGGGTTAAGATTAGGATTAGGGTTAGGGTAAGGTTTAGGGTTAGGGTTAGGGTAAGGGTTAGGGTTAAGGTTTGGGTTAGGTTTAGTGTTGGGGTTAAGGTTAGGGTTAGGGTAAGGTTAAGGGTAAGGGTTAGGTTAGGGTTAGGGTTAGGGCTAAGGTTAGGGTTAGGATTAGATTTAGGGTTAGGATTAGGGTTATGGTTGGGGTATGCGGCGAGCTCCTCCACCAGCGAGGAAGAACGACCACCATTCGAGGATTCTTCTCAAATCATACTTTATCGGAGAGCTTTTGATTGAAGGGGGAGCAGGAAGCGAAAAGGCTTGGGCAGGGAAATGCAGCTGCTTACATACAATCAAGGAACCCGGGGTTTTTTGCCATTGGTCGCTCCATTGCCATGGCTGTTTTACAACTCGGGATTGGTCAGGCCTCTGACGTCATACGCGCAGACTCAGAGGAAAGAGCAAACGCTCTGCATACACATACCAGATAAGGAGAACTAAGAGGTTGTTTTAGTGGCGGCCGCTCCGGCTCCCCACATCTCCCCCTTTCTTGTTTTGTTGCAGCAAGTCAACATACCTGTTGTGAAGAGAGTAGAGGTGCTGTCCTCCAAAGTAAAACTTGAGGTCCCATTCTAGAGGAGTGACCCAGGCGATCAACTCTGGATCCCTCCCCTTCAGGCCCTCTATCGCCTTTGTGGAGATGGGCTAGGGGCGCAGACCCATATGCTGACGCACATGCTCTCCTTAACCTGTTAGGGTCAGGAGTGGTACTTTGTCCAACATTTCACAACTCTTGGCTGCCTGTACTCCTATTCCTCGTGCAATAGACTAAGGTCTTGAGGGTGCAAAGGCAGTACAGGGCACTTTTAGTTGGTTTTTAAAGCTGCAAGCCAAATTTTGGGGAGAGTGTCCTTGCTCCAAGGCAGTGAGTGCATGAGCAATTAGTACTCTATCCCTTCTATTGTGAGATCTCATGCGACAGAGTAACCAGAGGCAAAAAATACAGGGCCCACAACAGGCTGCAACAAACACTCCCAGCCCAGCCCACTCCTTAACAAACGACAGGGAATTTTTTACCCAATCCAAAACTTGTCCTGCTGTTATTGTGATCCTGATCCTATTAACTAACATAATTTCTGATCTTAATTGAGTGGTTAGATTTTCAAACTGATCAGTCCATTGTCCTAGAAGCATTAGTCACGGGCATTGGTAATGGAAAGGTCTTCATCCGCGCCCACAAAATCCTCTCCTGGGCCATCACTGGATCTGCTAGTATTGCCACCAACATGAGAATAATCTTCATCGTCAGTGCCTTTCTCGGGTTCTCCTTCCACCTTTCGCGTCAATCGCAATGGGACCCAAAGCGGTGTTTCCTGCTCCTGTGGAAAAACACAAACAGCTCCCCTGGATCTCCTTACTACGGGATACGGTCCGCACCAATTATTTGTAATAACATCCTTCCATTTAACCATCTCAGTTATAATTTTAGGGTTTTGGGCAGCATGTCTATCTGCTGCTGACATCATCACTATTTAAAATTTAAAAATTTAAAGTAAAAAGTGCAAGGGAAAGTCTTTCCCTGGGAGATGCTCCTTCCGCAATTCCCCCTTTCTGTTTTTGAAGTATTTCTTTTAATTTTTTTGTTGGTTCTTTCCACAACTCCTTGTCCTTGCGGATTGTATGGTAACCCTGTTGTATGGGCTACTTGCATTTGCGCACAAAAGGCGCGGAAACCATGAGAAGTATAGGCAGGGCCATTATCAGTTTTTAAGTGAAGGGGTTTTCCCCAGGCCGCCCAGGCTTCTAAACAATGTACTTTTACATGGGAAACCTTTTCTCCTGCCAAGGGTGTGGCATGTACTATACCAGAATAGGTATCCACTGAGACATGTAAATATTTTAATTTTCCAAATTCCGCTAAATGAGTAACATCCATTTGCCATAGGGCATTTGGTTTTAAGCCTCTAGGGTTTATCCCCACATTAGGAGAGGGGAGAAAAATCACACAAGACTGACAGGCTTTAACAATATTTCGTGCCTCATGTCTGGTTATATTAAATTTTATTGTAAGAGTATTAGCAGGTACATGATATAACTGATGAAAAGTTTTTGCTGATTCTACAGAATCAATAGCTGTCAAAACCATGGCCCTAGTTGCCTGATCTACCTGGGCATTAGCCTTAGCCATGGGACCTGGCAACAAGGTATGAGCTCTCATGTGCCCTATATAAAAGGGATTCTTTCTTGCCAAAATAAGGGATTGAATCTGTAATAATATGTTAGAAACCATGCTGGCCTGCCTAATTGAGGCAGCGACTTCAAGAGAATTAACAGCATTAACAACATATTGTGAATCAGAGAAAAGATTAAAGGGCTCTTCAAATCTTTTAAACACCTCTAGAACCACCAGGCACTCCATGACCTGGGGAACATCTGGTCGAAAATATAACACGACTGGATTTTGACCTTCCACCACAAAGGCACCCTGGCCAGTTTTTGACCCATCAGTATAAATAGTCAAGGCTGTAGCCAAAGGCTTCTTAGAGGTAATAATAGGAAAATAAACCAAATTTCTCCCTACAAAGGCAAGCAGGGGATGCTTGGGATAATGGTTATCAATAATATTGGGAAAGGCACATAATAAAATCGCCCATATATCCACGGTGGCAGCCAAAGTTTCCACCTGATTCCTGGTATAGGGAATAATTAATTTATCAGGTATTTTAGCAAAATGCATCAAACAATACTTTAGGCCCAATAGGGCTTGAGTTGCAACAAGCTCAGGAAAATATTGAACAGTTCTTGCTCCAAGAGAATTACCATGAAGCCACCACAGAGGGCCGTCCTGCCATAAGACCCCTGTAGGATAATTCTTTGTCTTTAAAATACACAACATAAGTAATTGACCTGGATTATAACGACACACTTGAGCCTTAATTATTGCCTCTTCAATCCTTTTTAGGGCCGCAAAAGCCTGTGGGGTAAGTTTTCGTGTAGATGTGACATCCGGGTTACCTTCCAAAATGGAAAATAAAGGCAGTAATTCTGCTCGAGGGATATTTAAATATCCTCGGATCCAGTTGATGTCTCCCAACAGTTGCTGAAAATCATTGAGTGTCTTTAGGTGGGCAGTTCAAATAGAAATTTTTTGAGGTCGAATAAAGGCAGGAGTAACAATGGCACCTAAGAATTTTACCACCTTGGATTGTTGTACTTTATCAGGGGCAATAATAAGCCCTCTCTGTTCAAGTAGGGAAACCACCTGTTGATAGGCTCTATGAAGTACCTCAAGAGAGGAAGCAGCTAGCAGGATATCATCCATATAATGAATGATTTTTACCAGGGGAAACTCCTGTCTAACTGACAGCAGGGCCGAATCCACAAACAGTTGACAAATAGTCGGGCTATTAGCCATGCCTTGAGGCAAGACCTTCCACTGATACCGGACATCTGGCTGTTCATGATTAACAGAGGACAACGTAAAGGCAAAACGTTCTCTATCCTCAGGGCAAAGGGGTATTGAGAAGAAGCAATCTTTAATGTCTAAGGTCAACACAGGCCAATCTCGGGGCAGTGCTGAAAGTAGAGGAAGTCCTCTCTGGACTGGTCCCATGACCTGCATTTGCGCGTTTACTGCCCTTAAGTCATGTAACAATCTCCACTTGCCAGAAACCTTTCTAATAACAAAAATGGGTGTGTTCCAGGGAGATACAGAGGGCTCAACGTGTCCCAATTTTAACTGTTCCTCAACTAAATTTTTTGCAGCTTCCAATTTTTCTTGTGAAAGGGGCCACTGGGGGACCCACACCGATTTCTGAGTTAACCAGGGTATGGGTACCGCATTATTGATGGAAGCTTTTGTTTCAGTGGCCCCTAGGAAAAACCCAATCCTTTCCTATTAAATTTTGGAGCAGGCTCAATGGGTTCTGGGCGTCCCTGAAGACATCTGCCAAGCCCTTGAGTTGGAACATATCCCTGCTGTTTCATGATGTTTTGACTAACTTCTGAATAATTATTAGTCAGTTTAAGTTTTAATTGTTGTGGCACATCCCGTCCCCAAAGATTAACAGGGACGTCGATTACAAACGGTTGGATTGTTCCCTGTTGGCCTTCTTCAGTTCTCCACACTAACTCTTTAGCACTGACACAGGGAGCATTAGCATATCCAAGTCCTTGTAAAGTTTGAGAAGATTTTTGTAATGGCCACTGCTTGGGACAGGCCTTTGATTGAATAATGCTCCGATCGGCTCCGGTATCTACCAGGCCAAGAAAGGACTTTCCCTCTATTTGTAGGGATAGCATGGGTCTCTGGTCCAATTCCATCGACAGGCACACAAGATCAATCCCTGTGGAGCCTAGGGTTGCCCTTCTGGCCGGACTGGCTGCTGTAAGCTGGGAACAGGTGCCAGAGTCTGAAGTGCCCCATAAATTTGTGGGCCCTGGGGACGGGGGCCCCTTATCCCGTTTTTTGGCTCCTGGTCTGTACTAAGAGAAGGAATGGGCTGTCCATTAATATCTTTTACTGACTTGCATTCATTGGCCCAATGTTTTCCCTTCTTGCACCTAGGACATGTTCCTGGCATCTTTTGAACTCCCTGAGGACCCTGGGGACCAGTTCTGGGACACTGGCGTTTAAAGTGTCCAAGTTGGCCACATTTGAAGCATCCTTTACCTTTAGAGTCCTTGGTCTCTTGGCTGGCTGACAGTACAGCTGCAGCCAGGCCTGCATTAGTTAATGGCCCCCCTATTTCCCTGCAGGCTTTTATCCATGCTTCCAGGCCCTTTTCCTTGACCGGCATAATAGCTCTCTGACATTCCTTTGTACATTGCTCAAAAATAATTTGTTGGATAACTGGCATAAAGACTTCAAGATTTCCAAAAACGCGCTCCGCCGTTTCGAGCACACGGGCCACAAAATCGGAGAATGGCTCTGGGACAGCTTGAGTAACTTTGGTGAGGCTGCCAGTGACTTGGCCTTTGTTTGGGATTGGCCTCCAGGACTTGTAACAAACCTCATTTATTTGTTTATAAACATTCCAGGGGAAGTTTGTCTGATCGGCAGCCCATTGTCCTCGCCCTAGGAGCATGTCCACGGTCCACTCGGGCCGCCCTTCTTGTACATTTACTCTATATTGAGCCTGAGCTCTGTCCATAACTATAGACCTGAAGTCAAGGAACTGTCCATAATTGAGGCATGTCCGCACGACCTCATACCAATCATTAGGTGTCATAGCATTAGCAGTTAGTCTTCTAAGCAAGGCAGTGGTATAACTGGCCATAACTCCATAATTACGTACTGCCTCCATCAAATCCTTTAACTGTTTATAGGAGACTGGTTCAAAGGTCCTCTCCTGGGTAACTGGGTTCTCAAAAACTGGGAATGCAGCCGCCAGGCGGGACACGTGCTTTCTTTTATGAAATAACTTTTTCCCACCGCCACAGGATAAGGCGGGGGCGCAGAGGGCATGGCTCTCTCTTGTTCATTTCCTTTAGACACTCCGGCCAGAAGAGGTCGCTGAACTCCATACCTACCCTCCTCATACCTAGCAACCGCCTCCTCCAAGCCTTTTCCCTCTTTCAGGTCCTGTTCCTCATCTGAATTGTTAGTCACTTCCTCATCTGAGTTGCTTAACTCCTCATTTGAATCGTTTAGCTCCTCATCTCTAGACTCACTTATTTGTAAATGTTGAAACCTGCCCGGATCCGGGTAAGACTGCCCTGGGGGCGGCTCCATTGTTCTTATGCCTTGGTCCTCCTTATCTCCCTCCTGCCCAGTATCTTGAAAGGGTGCGTCCACCCTCTGTTCTTTGACATAAAGTCTCCCTTTTTTATTTTCTTTCCCTTTTCTTTTTGGCCTACCTTTTTCCTCCCCATTTGATTCTGCCTCGGAGAGACTATCCTGGTGCTTCGTCAATGTCCTACTGGCTCTCTTAACAATCTGTGAGTTGCCGCAACGCAGACAAATGCAACAAAATCACACCAGCAGCAAGCAAGGAAGGACAACAGCAAGCACCCAGAATTGTACCCAAAGAAACAGCATATCCAGGGATCTCAGCTGATCAGGCTGATACTTACCGACGTCTCCTCTCCGTATGTCGAGTTCTGAATCCTCGGCCTTTTCGCTTGTCGTCCTGTCTTCCCAAGGTCCCGGGTTTTCGGTACCGGTTGCGGCGAGCTCCTCGACCAGTGAGGAAGAACGACCACCACTCGAGGATTCTTCTCAAATCATACTTTATCGGAGAGCTTTTGATTGAAGGGGGAGCAGGAAGCGAAAAGGGCTTGGGCAGGGAAATGCAGCTGCTTACATACAATCAAGGAACCCGGGGTTTTTTGCCATTGGTCGCTCCATTGCCAGGGCCGTTTTACAACTCGGGATTGGTCAGGCCTCTGACGTCATACGCGCAGACTCAGAGGAAAGAGCAAACGCTCTGCATACACATACCAGATAAGGAGAACTAAGAGGTTGTTTTAGTGGCGGCCGCTCCGGCTCCCCACAAGGGTAAGGTTTAGGGATACGGTTAGGGTTAGGGTTAGGGTAAGGGTAAGGGTTAGGGTTAGAGTTAGGGTCAGGGTTAGGGTTAGGGTTAGGGTTAGAGTTAGGTTTAGGGTTAGGGTTAGGGGTTAGGCTTAGGGTTAGAGTAAGGGTAAGGGTTAGGGTTAGGGTTAGGATTGTTTAAGGCTTAGGGTTAGGTTTAGGGTAAGGATAAGGGTTAGGGTTAGGGTAAGGGATAGGGTTAGGGTTAGGTTTAGGGTTAGTTTAAGGGTTAGAGTTAGGTTTAGTGTAAGGGTAAGGGTTAGGGTTAGAGTAAGAGTTAGGGTTAGGCTTAGGGTTAGGGTTAGTGTTAGGGTAAGGGTAAGGGTTAGGGTTAGGATTAGTGTTACGGTTAGGGTAATGGTTAGGGTTAGGGTTAGGTTTAGGTTAGGGATAGGGCAATAGTAAGGGTTAGGGTTAGGGTTAGGTTTAGGGTTGGGGTTAAGGTTAGGGTTAGGGTTAGGGTTAGGGTTAGGCTTAGGGTAAGGGTAAGGGTTATGGTTAGGATTAGGTTTAGGGTTAGGGTTAGGGTTAGGGTTAGGGTTAGGTTTAGGGTTAGATTAGGGTTAGGGCTAGGGTTAGGGTAAGGTTATGTGTTAGGGTTAGGTTTAGGGTTAGAGTTAAGGTTAGGGTTAGGATTAGGGTTAGGGTTAGTGTTAAGGTTAGGGTTAGGGTTAGGGTTAGTGTTGGGGTAAGGGTTAGGGTTAGAGTTAGTGTAAGGTTTAGGGTTGGGGTTAGCGTTAGGGTTAGAGTTAGGTTTAGGGTTAGGGTTAGGGTTAGGGGTTAGGCGTAGGGTTAGGGTTAGTTTTAGGGTTAGGGTAAGGGTTAGGGTTAGCTTTAGTTTAAGGGTTAGGGTTAGGGTTAGGGTTAGGGTAAAGGTAAGGGTTAGGGTTAGGGTAAGAGTTAGGGTTTGGTTTAGGGTTAGGGTTAGGTTTAGGGTAAGGGTAAGGGTTAGGGTTAGGATTAGGTTTAGGGTTAGGGTAATGGTTAGGTTTAGGGTTAGGATTAGGTTTAGGGTTAGGGTACATTTAAGGATTAGGATTAGGGTTAGGGTTAGGGTTAGGGTTATGCTTAGGGTTAGGGTTAGGGTTAGGATTAGGGTTAGGTTTAGGGTTAGGTTTAGGATTAGGGTACGGTTAGGGTAAGGTTATGTGTTACGGTTAGGGTTAGGGTTAGGGTAAGTGTTAGGGTTAGGTTAAGGGTAAGGGTTAGGTTAAAGTTAGGTTCAGGGTTAGGGTTAGGGTTATGGTTAGGGTAAGGGTAAGGGTTAGCGTTAGATTTAGGGTTAGGGTAAGGGTAAGGGTTAGGTTTAGGGTTGGGGTTAAGGTTAGGGTTAGGGTTAGGATTAGGGTTAGGGTAAGGGTAAGGGTTATGGTTAGGATTAGGTTTAGGGTTAGGGTTAGGGTTAGGGTTAGGGTTAGGTTTAGGGTTAGATTAGGGTTAGGGCTAGGATTAGGGTAAGGTTATCTGTTAGGGTTAGGTTTAAGGTTAGGGTTACGGTTAGGGTTAGGATTAGGGTTAGGGTTAGGGTTAAGGTTAGGGTAAGGGTTAGCTTTAGATTTAGGGTTAGGGTAAGGGTAAGGGTTAGGTTTAGGGTTATGGTAAGGGTAAGGTTTAGGTTTACGGTTAGGGTTAGGTTTAGGGTTAGGGTTAGGGTAAGGATAAATGTTAGAGTTAAGGTTAGGGTTAGGGTTAGGGTTAAGTTTAGGGTGAGGGTAAGGGTAAGGGTTAGGGTTAAGATTAGGATTAGGGTTAGGGTAAGGTTTAGGGTTAGGGTTAGGGTAAGGGTTAGGGTTAGGGTTTGGGTTAGGTTTAGTGTTGGTGTTAAGGTTAGGGTTAGTGTTAGGGTAAGGGTAAGGGTTAGGTTAGGGTTAGGGTTAGGGCTAAGGTTAGGGTTAGGATTAGGTGTAGGGTTAGGATTAGGGTTATGGTTGGGGTAAGGTTTAGGGATACGGTTAGGGTTAGGGTTAGGGTAAGGGTAAGGGTTAGGGTTAGAGTTAGGGTCAGGGTTAGGGTTAGGGTTAGGGTTAGGGTTAGAGTTAGGTTTAGGGTTACGGTTAGAGGTTAGGCTTAGGGTTAGAGTAAGGGTAAGGGTTAGGGTTAGGGTTAGGATTGTTTAAGGCTTAGGGTTAGGTTTAGGGTAAGGGTAAGGATTAGGGTTAGGGTAAGGGTTAGGGTTAGGGTTAGGTTTAGGGTCAGTTTAAGGGTTAGAGTTAGGTTTAGGGTAAGGGTAAGGGTTAGGGTTAGGGTAAGAGTTAGGGTTAGGTTTAGGGTTAGGGTTAGGGTTAGGGTAAGGGTAAGGGTTAGGGTTAGGATTAGGTTTAGGGTTAGGGTTAGGTTTAGGGTTAGATTAGGGTTAGGGCTAGGGTTAGGGTAAGGTTATGTGTTAGGGTTAGGTTTAGGGTTAGGGTTAGGGTTAGGATTAGGGTTAGGGTTAGGGTTAAGTTTAGGGTTAGGGTTAGGGTTAGTGTTGGGGTAAGGGTTAGGGTTAGAGTTAGGGAAAGGTTTAGGGTTGGGGTTAGGGTTAGGGTTAGAGTTAGGTTTAGGGTTAGGGTTAGGGTTAGGGGTTAGGCTTAGGGTTAGGGTTAAGTTTATTGTTAGGGTAAGGGTTAGGGTTAGATTTAGTTTAAGGGTTAGGGTTAGGGTTATGGTTAGGTAAGAGTAAGGGTTAGGTTTAGGGTAATGGTTAGGTTTAGGGTTAGGGTTAGGTTTAGGGTTAGGGTACGTTTAAGGATTAGGATTAGGGTTAGCGTTAGGGTTAGGGTTAGGATTAGGGTTACGTTTAGGGTTAGGGTTAGGATTAGGGTACGGTTAGGGTAACGTTATGTGTTAGGGTTAGGATTAGGGTTGGGGTAAGTGTTAGGGTTAGGTTAAGGGTAAGGGTTAGGTTAAAGTTAGGTTCAGGGTTAGGGTTAGGGTTAGGGTTAGGGTAAGGGTCAGGGTTAGGGGTTAGGATTAGTGTTAGGGTTAGGTTAAGGGTTAGGGTTAGGGTTAGGATAAGTGTTAGGGTTAGGGTAAGGGTAAGTGTTAGGGTGAGGGTTAGGGTTAGGGTTAGGGTAAGGGTTAGGGTTAGGATTAGGTTTAGGTGGTAGGTTTAGGGTTAGGATTAGAGGTAGAGTTAGGGTTAGGGTAAGGGTAAGGGTGAGGGTTAGGGTTAGGGTTAGGGTTAGGATTGGTTTTAGGGTTAGGGTTAGGGTTAGGGTAAGGGCAAGTGTTAGGCTAAGGGTTAAGGTTAGAGTTAGATTAAGGGTTAGGGTTAGGGATTAGGGTTAGGGTTAGGGTTAGTGTAAGGGTTAGGGTTAGGTTTAGGTTAAGGGTTAGGGTTAGGGTTAGGTTTAGGGTAAGTGTTAGGGTTAGGGTTAGGGTTAGTGTTAGGGTAAGGGGTAGGGATAGGGTTAGGGTTAGCGTAAGGTTAAGTGTTAGGTTTAGGGTTATGGTTAGGGTTAGGGTAAGTGTTAGGGTAAGGGTTAGGGTTAGGGTTAAGTTTAGGGTTGGGGTTAAGTTTATGGTTAGTGTTATTGTAAGGGCATGGGTTAGGGTTAGGGTTAGCGTTAGGGTAAGTGTTAGGGTTAGTGTTAGGGTTAGGGTTAGGGTAAGGGTTAGGGTTAGGGTTAGGGTTAGGGTAAGGGTAAGGGTTAGGGTTAGGGTTAGGGTTAGGATTAGGTTTAGGGTAAGGGTAAGGGTAAGGGTAATTGTAAGGGTTAGAGTTAGGGTTAGGGGTATAGGGTAAGGGTTAGTTTTAGGGTTAGGGTAAGGGTAAGGTTTAGGGTTAGGGTTAGGGTTAAGGTTAGGGTAAGGGTAAGTGTAAGTGTTAGAGTTAGGGTTAGGTTTAGGGTAAGGGTAAGGGTTAGGGTTAAGGTTAGGTTTAGGGTTAGGTTAGGGTTAGGGTTAGGGTTAATGTTAGGTTTAGGGTTAGGGTAGACATAAGGGTTAGGTTAGGGTTAGGGTTAGGTTTTTGGTTAGAGTTAGCATTAGGGTTAGGGTAAGAATAAGGGTTAAGGTTAGGGTTAGGATTGTTTAAGGCTTAAGGTTAGGTTTAGGGTAAGGGTAAGGGTTAGGGTTAGGGTAAGGGTTAGGGTTAGGGTTAGGTTTAGGGTCAGTTTAAGGGTTAGAGTTAGGTTTAGGGTAAGGGTAAGGGTTAGGGTTAGGGTAAGATTTAGGGTTAGGTTTAGGGTTAGGGTTAGCGTTAGGGTAAGGGTAAGGGTTAGGGTTAGGATTAGGTTTAGGGTTAAGGTTAGGGTTAGTGTTAGGGTTAGATTAGGGTTAGGGCTAGGGTTAGGTTAAGGTTATGTGTTAGGGTTAGGTTTAGGGTTAGGGTTAAGGTTAGGGTTAGGATTAGGGTAAGGGTTAGGGTTAAGGTTAGGGTTAGGGTTAGGGTTAGGGTTAGTGTTAGTGTAATGGTTAGGGTTAGAGTTAGGGAAAGGTTTAGGGTTGGGGTTAGGGTTAGGGTTAGAGTTAGGTTTAGGGTTAGGGTTAGGGTTAGGGGTTAGGCTTAGGGTTAGGGTTAGGTTTATTGTTAGGGTAAGGGTTAGGGTTAGGTTTAGTTTAAGGGTTAGAGTTAGGGTTATGGTTAGTGTAAGGGTAAGGGTTAGGGTTAGGGTAATGGTTAGGTTTAGGGTTAGGGTTAGGTTTAGGTTTAGGGTACGTTTAAGGAATAGGATTAGGGTTAGCGTTAGGGTTAGGTTTAGGATTAGGTTTAGGTTTAGGGTTAGGGTTAGGATTAGGGTACGGTTAGGGTAAGGTTATGTGTTAGGGTTAGGGTTAGGGTTAGGGTTAGGGTTAGTGTAAGGGTAAGGGTTAGCGTTAGATTTAGGGTTAGATTAAGGGTAAGAGTTAGGTTTAGGGTTTGGTTAGTTTTAGGGTTAGTGTTAGGGTAAGGGTAGGGGTTAGGGTTAGGGTTAGGTTTAGGGTAAGGGTTAGGGTTAGGGGTTAGGATTAGTGTTAGGGTTAGGTTAAGGGGTAGGGTTAGGGTTAGGATAAGTGTTAGGGTTAGGGTAAGGGTAAGTGTTAGTGTTAGGGCTAGGGTTAGGGTTAGGGTAAGGGTTAGGGTTAGGATTAGGTTTAGGTGGTAGGTTTTGGGTTAGGATTAGAGGTAGGGTTAGGGTTAGGGTAAGGGTAAGGGTGAGGGTTAGGGTTAGGGTTAGGGTTAGGATTGGTTTTATGGTTAGTGTTAGGGTTAGGGTAAGGGCAAGTGTTAGGCTAAGGGTTAAGGTTAGAGTTAGATTATGGGTTAGGGTTAGGGGTTAGGGTTAGGGTTAGGGTTAGTGTAAGGGCTGGGTTAGGTTTAGGTTAAGGGTTAGGGTTAGGGTTAGGTTTAGGGTAAGTGTTAGGGTTAGGGTTAGGGTTAGGGTTAGTGTTAGGGTAAGGGTTACGGTTAGGGTTAGGATTAGCGTAAGGGTAATTGTTAGGGTTAGGGTTGGGGTTAGGGTAAGTGTTAGGGTAAGGGTTAGGGTTAGGGTTAAGTTTAGGGTTGGGGATAAGTTTATGGTTAGTGTTATTGTAAGGGCAAGGGTTAGGGTTAGGGTTAGCGTTAGGGTAAGTGTTAGGGTTAGTGTTAGGGTTAGGGTTAGGGTAAGGGTTAGGGTTATGTTTAGGGTTAGGGTAAGGGTTAGGGTTAGGGTTAGGGTTAGGTTTAGGTTTAGGGTAAGGGTAAGGGTAAGGGTAATTGTAAGGGTTAGAGTTAGGGTTAGTGGTAGGGTAAGGGTTAGTTTTAGGGTTAGGGTAAGGGTAAGGTTTAGGGTTAGGGTTAGGGTTAAGGTTAGGGTAAGGGTAAGGGTAAGTGTTAGAGTTAGGGTTAGGTTTAGGGTAAGGGTAAGGGTTAGGGTTAAGGTTAGGGTTATGGTTAGGTTAGGGTTAGGGTTAGGGTTAATGTTAGGTTTAGCGTTAGGGTAGGCGTAAGGGTTAGGTTAGGGTTAGGGTTAGGTTTTTGGTTAGAGTTAGCATTAGGGTTAGGGTAAGGATAAGGGTTAGGGTTAGGGTTAGGGTTAGGTTTAAGGGTTATGGTTAGGGTTAGGGTTAGGGTTAGGGTAAGGGTAATGGTTAGGGTTAGGTTTAGGGTTAGTGTTAGGGTAAGGGTAAGGGTTAGGTTTAGGGTTATGGTTAGGGTTAGGGATTGGGTTAGGGTTAGGGTGTGGGTAAGGATAAGTGTTAGGGTAGGGTTAGGGTTAGGGTTAGGGTAAGGGTTAGGTTTAGGGTTAGAGTTAGCGTTAGGGTTAGGGTAAGGGTACGGGTTAGGTTTAGGGTTATGGTTAGGGTTAGGGATTGGGTTAGGGTTAGGGTGTGGGTAAGGATAAGTGTTAGGATTAGGGTTAGGGTTAGGGTTAGGGTAAGGGTTAGGTTTAGGGTTAGAGTTAGCGTAAGGGTTAGGGTAAGGGTAAGTCTTAGGGCTAGGATTAGGTTTAGGGTTGGGGTTAAGGTTAGAGTTAGGGTTAGGGTTACGGTTAGGGTTAGAGTTAGGGTAATAGTATGTGTTCAGGTTAGGGTTAGGGTTAGGTTTAGGGTTAGGGTTAGCATTAGGGTAAGCATAAGGGTTAGTGTTAGGGTTAGGTTTAAGGTAAGGGTAAGGTTTAGGGTTAGGGTTAGGGTAAGGGTAAGGGTTAGGGTTAGGGTAAGGTTTAGGGTTAAGGGTAAGGGTAAGTGTTAGTGTTAGGGTTAGGTTTAGGATAAGGTTAAGGATTAGGGTTAGGTTTAGGGTTAGGGTTAGAGGTTAGGGTTAGGGTTAGGGTTAAGGTGAGAGTTAGGTTTTGGGTTAGCGTTAGGATAAGGGTAAGGGTTAGGGTTAGGGTTAGGGTTAGGGTTAGTGTTAGGTTTAGGGTTAGGGTTAGGATAAGGGCAAGGTTAGGATTAGGGTTAGGGTTAAGGTTAGGGTTAGGATTAGGGTTAGGGTTAGGGTTAAGGTTAGGGTTAGGGTTAGGGTTAAGGTTACGGTAAGGGTTAGGGTTAGAGTTAGGGCAAGGTTTAGGGTTAGGGTTAGGGTTAGGTTTACAGTTAGGTTTAGGTTTAGGGTTAGGGGTTAGGCCTAGGGTTAGGGTTAGGGTAAGGGTTAGGGTTAGGATTAGGGTGAGGGTTAGGTTTTGGGTTAGGTTAGGGTAAGGGTAAGGGTTAGGGTTAGGGTTAGGTTTAGGTTAAGGGTGAGGTTTAGGGTTTGGGTAAGTGTTAGGGTTAGGGTTAGGGTTAGGGTTAGTTTAAGGGTTAGGGTTAGGTTTAGCGAAAGGTAAGGTTTAGGGTTAGGGTAAGAGTTAGGGTTAGGTTTAGGGTTAGGGTTAGGATTAGGGTGAGGGTTAGTTCAAGGGTTAGGGTTAGATTTAGGGAAAGGGTAAGGGTTATGGTTAGGTTAAGAGTTAGGGTTATGGTAAGGGTAAGTATTAGGTTTAGGTTTATTGTTAAGGTTATTGTAAGGTTTAGGTTAGGGTTAGGTTTAGGATTAAGGTTTAGACGGTAGGGTTAGGGTTAGTGTTAGGTTAGGGTTAGTGTTAGTGTAAGATTTAGGGTTAGGGTTAGGGTTAGGGTTAGGGTAAGGGTTAGGGTTAGTGTTAGGGTTAAGATTAGGTTTAGGGTTAGGGTAAGGGTAAGGGTAAGGGTAAGAGTTAGGGATAGGGTTAGGGTAATGGTTAGTGTTAGGGTTAGGGTAAGGGTAATGTTTAGGGTTATGGTTAGGGTAAGGGTAAGGTTGAGTGTTAGGGTTAGGGTTAGGTTTAGGGTAAGGGTAAGGTTTAGGATTAAGGTTAGGGTTAGGGTTAGGTTTAGGGTAAGGGTTAGGGTTAGGGTTAGGGTTAGGGTTAGGTTTAAGTTTAGCGTTACGGTATGCGTAAGGGTTAGGGTTAGGTTTAGGGTTAGGTTTAGGGTTAGAGTTAGGGTTAGGGTTAGGGTAAGGATAAGGGTTAGGGTTAGGGTTAGGGTTAGGGTTAGGTTTAGGGTAAGGGTTAGGGTTAAGGTTAGGGTTAGGGTTAGGGTTAGGGTAAAGGTGAGGGTTAGGATTAGGTTTAGGGTTAGGGTTAGGCTAAGTGTAAGGGTTCGGTTTAGGGTTATGGTTAGGGTTAGGGATTGGGTTAGGGTTAGGGTTTGGGTAAGGATAAGGGTTAGGGTTAGGGTTAGGTTTAGGATTAGGGTTAAGGTTATGGTTAGGGTGCAGGTAAGTGTAAGGTTTAGGGTTAGGTTTAGGTTTAGGGTTAGGGTAAGGCTT
Organism: Megascapheus bottae; assembly: GCA_024803745.1. Lineage (NCBI taxonomy): Eukaryota > Metazoa > Chordata > Mammalia > Rodentia > Geomyidae > Megascapheus > Megascapheus bottae. The sequence continues at coordinate 508,831 of JANJXV010000462.1, forward strand.
AGGGTTAGGTTTAGGGTAAGGGTTAGGGTTAGGGTAAGGGTAAGTCTTAGGTTTAGGATTAGGTTTAGGGTTGGGCTTAAGTTTAGGGTTAGAGTTAGGGTAAGGGTAAGGGTTAGGGTTAAAGTTATGGTCAGGGTTAGGGTTAGGGTTAGGGTTAGGTTAAGGGTAAGGGTTAGGGTTAGGGTTATGGTAAGGGTTAGGTTTAGGTTTAGGGTTAGGGTTAGGATTAGGGTTAGGGTTAGCATAAGGATAAATATTAGAATTAAGGTTAGGGTGGGGGTAAGGGTAAGGGTTAGGGTTAAGATTAGGGTTAGGGTTAGGGTAAGGGTTAGGGTTAGGGTTAGGGTAAGGGTTAGGGTTAGGGTTAGGGTTAGGTTTAAGGTTGGTGTTAAGGTTCGGGTTAGAGTTAGGGTAAGGGTAAGGGTTATGTTAGGGTTAGGGTTAGGGTTAAGGTTAGGGTGAGGGTAAGGGTAAGGGTTAGAGTTAGGGTTAGGGTTAGGGTTAGGGGAAGGGTTAGGGTTAGGGTAAGGTTAGGGTTAGGTTTAGGTTTGGGGTTAAGGTTAGGGTTAGGTTAGGGTTAGGGTAAGGTAAGGGTTAGGTTAGGGTTAGGCTTAGGGTTAAGGTCAGGGTTACGGTTAGGTTTAAGGTTAGGATTAGGGTTAGGGTTAGGATAAGGGTTAGGGTTAGGGTTAGGGTTAGGGTTAGGTTTAGGGTTAGGGTAAGGGTAAGGGTAATTGTAAGGGTTAGAGTTAGGGTTAGGGGTAGGGTAAGGGTTAGTTTTAGGGTTAGGGTAAGGGTAAGGTTTAGGGTTAGGGGTAGGGTTAAGGTTAGGGTAAGGGTAAGGGTAAGTGTTAGGGTTAAGGTTAGGTTTAGGGTAAGGGTAAGGGTTAGGGTTAAGGTTAGGGTTAGGGTTAGGTTTAGGGTTAGAGTTAGGGTTAATGTTAGGTTTAGCGTTAGGGTAAGCGTAAGGGTTAGGTTAGGGTTAGGGTTAGGTTTAGGGTTAGAGTTAGCGTTAGGGTTAGGATAAGGATAAGGGTAGGGTTAGGGTTAGGGGTAGGTTTAAGGTTAAGGTTAGGGTTAGGGTAGGGTTTAAGGTAAGGGTAAGTGTTAGTGTTAGGGTTTGGTTTAGTATAAGGGTAAGGATTACTGTTAGGTTTAGGGTTAGGGTTAGAGGTTAGGGGTAGGGTTAAGGTTACGGTGAGGGTTAGGTTTTTGGTTAGGGTTAGGATAAGGGTAAGGGTTAGGGTTAGGGTTAGGGTTAGGTTTAGTGTTAGGTTTAGGGTTAGGGTTAGGGTAAGGGCAAGGGTTAGGATTAGGGTTAGGGTTAAGGTTAGGGTTAGGATTAGGGTTAGGGTTAGGGTTAAGGTTAGGGTTAGGGTTAGGGTTAAGTTTAGGGTAAGGGTTAGGGTTAGAGTTAGGGTAAGGTTTAGGGTTAGGGTTAGGGTTAGGGTTAGGTTTAAAGTTATGTATAGGTTTAGGGTTAGGGTTAGGGTTAGGGTTAGGATGGGGGTTAGGTTTAGGGTTAGAGTTAGGGTAAGGGTAAGGGTTAGGGTTAGCGTTAGGTTCAGGTTTAGTGTTAGCTTTAGGGTTAGGGTTAGGGTAAGTGCAAGGATTAGGGTTAGGGTTAGGGTTAAGGTTTTTGTTAGGGTTAGGGTTAGGGTTAAGGTTAGGGTTAGGGTTAGGGTTAGGTTTAGGTTAAGGGTGAGGGTTAGGGTTAGGGTTAGGGTTAGTTTAAGGGTTAGTGTTAGGTTTAGGGAAAAGGTAAGGTTTAGGGTTCAGGTAAGGGTTAGGGTTAGGTTTAGGGTTAGTGTTACGGTTAGGGTTAGGTTTAGGGTAAGGGTAAGGGATAGGGTAAGGTTAGGGTTAGGTTAGGGTAAGGTTTAGGGTTAGGGTTAGGGTTAGGGTTAGATTTAAGGTTAGGGTTAGGGTTAGGGTTAGGGTAAAGGTAAGGGTTAGGGTTAGGGTTAGGGTTAGTTTTAGGGTTAGGGTATGTGTAAGGGTTAGGGTTAGGGTTAGCGTTAGGGTAAGGGTTAGGGTTAGGATTAGGGTTAGGGTAGGGTTTAGGGTAAGGGTAATGTTAGTGTTAAGGTTTGGTTTAGTATAAGGGTAAGGATTAGGGTTAAGTTTTGGTTTAGGGTTAGGGCTTATGCTTAGGGTTAGGGTTAGGGTTAGGGTTAGGGTTAGGCTAGGGTTAGTTTAAGGGTTAGGGTTAGGGTTAGGTTTAGGTTTAGGATTAGGTTTAGGGTAAGGGTAAGGGTTAGGGTTAGGATTAGGGTTAGGGTTAGGGTTAGGGTAATGGTTAGGGTTAGGGTTAGGGTTAGGTTTAGGGTTAGGGATAGGGTAAGGGTAAGGGTAAGGGTTACAGTTAGGTTTAGGGTTAGGGTTAAAGTTAGGTTTAGGGTTAGGGTACATTTAAGGATTAGGGTTAGGGTTAGGGTTAGGTTTATGCTTAGGGTTAAGGTTAGGGTTAGGGTTAGGGTTAGGGTTAGGGTTAGGGTAAGGGTAAGGGTTAGGGTTAAAGTTATGGTCAGGGTTATGGTTAGGGTTAGGGTGAGGGTAAGGGTAAGGGTTAGGGTTAGTTTTAGGGTTATTGTAAGGGTAAGGTTTAGGTTTAGGGTTAGGATTAGGTTTAGGGTTAGGGTTAGCATAAGGATAAATATTAGAGTTAAGGTTAGGGTGAGGGTAAGGGTAAGGGTTAGGGTTAAGATTAGGGTTAGGGTTAGGGTAAGGGTTAGGGTTAGGGTTAGGGTAAGGGTTAGGGTTAGGGTTAGGGTTAGGTTTAAGTTTGGCGTTAAGGTTCAGGTTAGGGTTAGGGTAAGGGTAAGGGTTATGTTAGGGTTAGGGTTAGGGTTAGGGTTAAGGTTAGGGTTAGGGTTAGGTTTAGGGTTAGGATTAGGGTTATGGTTATGGTTAGGGTTAGGGTTAGGGTTAGGGTAAGTGTAAGGGTTAGGATTAGAGTTAGGGTTAGGGTTAGGAGTTACGGTTAGGGTTAGGTTTAGGGTTACGGAAAGAGTTAGGATTAGGGTTAGGGTTAGGTAAGGGTAAGTGTTAGTGATAGGGTTAGGGTTAGGGTAAGGGTAAGGGTTAGGTTTAGGTTTAGAGTTAGGGTAAGGGTAAGGGTTAGGTTTAGGTTTAGGGTTAGGTTTAGGGTTAGGGTTAGGGTAAAGAAAAATGTTACAATTAAGGTTAGGGTTAGGGTTAGGGTTAGGGTTAAGGTTAGGGTGAGGGTAAGGGTAAGGGTTAGGGTTAGGGCTAGGGTTAGGGTTAGTTTTAGGGTTAGGGTAAGTGTAAGGGTTATGGTTAGGGTTAGCGTTAGGGTAAGGATAAGGTTTAGGATTAGGTTTAGGGTAGGGTTTAGGGTAAGGGTAATGTTAGTGTTAGGGTTTGGTTTAGGATAAGGGTAAGGATTAGGGTTAAGTTTTGGTTTAGGGTTAGGGGTTATGCTTAGGGTTAGGGTTAGGGTTAGGGTCAGGCTAGGGTTAGTTTAAGGGTTAGGGTTAGGGTTAGGTTTAGGGTTAGTGTTAGGGTTAGGGTAAGGGTAAGGTTTAGGGTTAGGATTAGGGTTAGGGTTAGAGTTAGGGTAATGGTTAGGGTTAGGGTTAGGTTTAGGGTTTGAGATAGGGTAAGGGTAAGGGTTAGGGTTACAGTTAGGTTTAGGGTTGGGGTTAAAGTTAGGTTTAGGGTTAGGGTACATTTAAGGATTAGGGTTAGGGTTAGGGTTATGCTTAGGGTTAAGGTTAGGGTTAGGATTAGGGTTAGGTTAAGGGTTAGAGTTAAGGTTCGGGTTAGGGTAAGGTTATGTGTTAGGGTTAGGGTTAGGGTAAGTGTTAGGGTTAGGGTTAGTGTTACGGTTAGGGTTAAGGTAAGGATAAGGATTAGGGTTAAAGTTATAGTCAGGGTTAGGGTTAGGGTGAGGGTAAGGGTAATGGTTAGGGTTAGGTTTAGGGTTGTGGTAAGGGTAAGGTTTAGGTTTTGGGTTAGGATTAGGTTTAGGGTTAGGGTTAGCATAAGGATAAATATTAGAGTTAAGGTTAGGGTGAGGGTAAGGTTAAGGGTTAGGGTTAAGATTAGGGTTAGGGTTAGGGTAAGGGTTAGGGTTAGGGTTAGGGTAAGGGTTAGGGTTAGGGTTAGGGTTAGGTTTAAGGTTGGGGTTAAGGTTCGGGTTAGGGTTAGGGTAAGGGTAAGGGTTATGTTAGGGTTAGGGTTAGGGTTAGGGTTAGGTTTAGGGTTAGGATTAGGGTTATGGTTAGGGTTAGGGTTAGGGTAAGGGTAAGGGTTAGGATTAGAGTTAGGGTTAGGTTTAGGAGTTACGGTTAGGGTTAGGTTTAGGGTTACGGAAAGAGTTAGGATTAGGGTTAGGGTTAGGTAAGGGTAAGTGTTAGTGATAGGGTTAGGGTTAGGGTAAGGGTAAGGGTTAGGTTTAGGTTTAGGGTTAGGGTAAGGGTAAGGGTTAGGTTTAGGTTTAGGGTTAGGGTGAGGGTAAGGGTAAGGGTTAGGGTTAGGGCTAGGGTTAGGGTTAGTTTAAGGGTTAGTGTTAGGTTTAGGGAAAAGGTAAGTTTTAGGGTTAGGGTAAGGGTTAGGGTTAGGTTTAGGGTTAGTGTTAGGGTTAGGGTTAGGTTTAGGGTAAGGGTAAGGGTTAGGGAAAGGGTTAGGTTTAGATTAGGGTAAGGGTTAGGGTTAGGGTTAGGTTTAGGGTTAGGGTTAGTGTTAGGGTTAGGGTAAAGGTAAGGGTTAGGGTTAGGGTTAGGGTTAGTTTTAGGGTTAGGGTAAGTGTAAGGGTTAGGGTTAGGGTTAGCGTTACGGTAAGGGTTAGGGTTAGGATTAGGGTTAGGGTAGGGTTTAGGGTAAGGGTAATGTTAGTGTTAGGGTTTGGTTTAGTATAAGGGTAAGGATTAGGGTTAAGTTTTTGTTTCGGGTTTGGGGTTATGCTTAGGGTTAGGGCTAGGGTTAGGGTTAGGCTAGGGTTAGTTTAAGGGTTAGGGTCAGGGTTAGGTTTAGGGTTAGGGTTAGGGTTAGGGTAAGGGTAAGGGTTATGGTTAGGATTAGGGTTAGGGTTAGGGTTAGGGTAATGGTTAGGGTTAGGGTTAGGGTTTGGTTTATGGTTAGGGATAGGGTAAGGGTAAGGGTAAGAGTTACAGTTAGGTTTAGGGTTGGGGTTAAAGTTAGGTTTAGGGTTAGGGTACATTTAACGATTAGGGTTAGGGTTAGGGTTAGGTTTATGCTTAGGGTTAAGGTTAGGGATAGGATTAGGGTTAGGTTTAAGGTTAGGGTTAGAGTTAGGGTTAGGGTAAGGTTATGTGTTAGGGTTAGGGTTAGGGTTAGGGTTAGGTTAAGTGTTAGGGTTAGGGTTAGTGTTACGGTTAGGGTTAGGGTAAGGGTAAGGTTTAGGGTTAAAGTTATGGTCAGGGTTAGGGTTAGGGTTAGGGTGAGGGTAAGGGTAAGGTTTAGGGTTAGGTTTAGGGTTATGGTAAGGGTAAGGTTTAGGTTTAGGGTTAGGATTAGGTTTAGGGTTAAGGATAGCATAAGGATAAATATTAGAGTTAAGGTTAGGGTGAGGGTAAGGGTAAGGGTTAGGGTTAAGATTAGGGTTAGTGTTAGGGTAAGTGTTAGGGTTAGTGTAAGGGTTAGGGTTAGGGTTAGGGTTAGGTTTAAGGTTGGGGTTAAGGTTCGGGTTAGGGTTAGGGTAAGGGTAAGGGTTATGTTAGGATTAGGGTTAGGGTTAGGGTTAAGGTTAGGTTTAGGGTTAGGTTTAGGGTTAGGATTAGGGATATGGTTAGGGTTAGGGTTAGGGTTAGGGTTACGGTAAGGGTAAGGGTTAGGATTAGAGTTAGGGTTAGGGTTAGGAGTTACGGTTAGGGTTAGGTTTAGGGTTACGGAAAGAGTTAGGATTAGGGTTAGGTTTAGGTAAGGGTAAGTGTTAGTGATAGGGTTAGGGTTAGGGTAAGGGTAAGGGTTAGGTTTAGGTTTAGGGTTAGGGTAAGGGTAAGGGTTAGGTTTAGGTTTAGGGTTAGGTTTAGGGTTAGGGTTAGGGTAAGGAAAAATGTTACAATTAAGGTTAGGGTTAGGGTTAGGGTTAGGGTTAAGGTTAGGGTGAGGGTAAGGGTAAGGGTTAGGTTTAGGGCTAGGGTTAGGGTTAGTTTTAGGGTTAGGGTAAGTGTAAGGGTTAGGGTTAGGGTTAGCGTTAGGGTAAGGGTTAGGGTTAGGATTAGGGTTAGGGTATGGTTTAGGGTAAGGGTAATGTTAGTGTTAGTGTTTGGTTTAGGGTAAGGGTAAGGATTAGGGTTAAGTTTTGTTTTAGGGTTAGGGGTTATGCTTAGGGTTAGGGTTAGGGTTAGGCTAGGGTTAGTTTAAGGGTTAGGGTTAGGGTTAGGTTTAGGGTTTTGGTTAGGGTTATGGTAAGGGTAAGGGTTAGGGTTAGGATTAGGGTTAGGGTTAGAGTTAGGGTAATGGTTAGGGTTAGGGATAGGTTTAGGGTTAGGGATAGGGTAAGGGTAAGGGTTAGGGTTACAGTTAGGTTTAGGGTTGGGGTTAAAGTTAGGTTTAGGGTTAGGGTACATTTAAGGATTAGGGTTAGGGTTAGGGTTAGGGTTAGTGTTAGGGTTAGATTAGGGTTAGGGCTAGGGTTAGGTTAAGGTTATGTGTTAGGGTTAGGTTTAGGGTTAGGGTTAAGGTTAGGGTTAGGATTAGGGTAAGGGTTAGGGTTAAGGTTAGGGTTAGGGTTAGGGTTAGGGTAAGGGTAAGAGTAAGGGTAATTGTAAGGTTTAGAGTTAGGGTTAGGGGTAGGGTAAGGGTTAGTTTTAGGGTTAGGGTAAGGGTACGGTTTAGGGTTAGGGTTAGGGTTAAGTTTAGGGTAAGGGTAAGGGTAAGTGTTAGGGTTAAGGTTAAGTTTAGGGTAAGGGTAAGGGTTATGGTTGAGGTTAGGGTTAGGGTTAGGTTTAGGATTAGGGTTAGGGTTAATGTTAGGTTTAGCGTTAGGGTAAGCATAAGGGTTAGGTTAGGGTTAGGGTTAGGTTTAGGGTTAGAGTTAGCGTTAGGGTTATGGTAAGGATAAGGGTTAGGGTTAGGGTTAGGTTTAAGGTTAAGTTTAGGGTTAGGGTTAGGGTTAGGTTTGGGTAAGGGTAATGTTTAGGGTTAGGTTTAGGTTTAGGGTTAGGGTAAGGGTTAGGGTTAGGGTTACGGTTTGGGTAAGGATAAGTGTTAGAGTTAGGGTTAGGGTTAGGGTTAGGTTAAGGGTTAGGGTTAGGGTTAGAGTTAGGGTTAGGGTTAGGGTAAGGGTAAGTGTTAGGGTTAGGATTAGGTTTAGGGTTGGGGTTAAGGTTAGGGTTAGGGTTAGGGTTACGGTTAGGGTTAGAGTTAGGGTAACGGTATGTGTTCGGGTTAGGGTTAGGGTTAGGGTTAGGGTTAGCGTTAGGGTAAGTGTAAGGGTTATTGTTATTGTTAGGGTTAAGGTAAAGGTAAGGTTTAGGGTTAGGGTTAGGCTTAGGTTTAGTGTTAGGGTTAGGGTAAAGGTAAGGGTTATGGAAAGGGTTAGGTTTAGGGTTAGGGTAAGGGTAAGGGTTAGGGTTAGGGTAAGTGTAAGAATTAGGGTTAGGTTTAGGATTAGGGTAGGGTTTAGGGCAAGGGTAAGTGTTAGTGTTAGGGTTACGTTTAGGATAAGGGTAAGGATTAGGGTTAGGTTTAGGGTTAGGGTTAGGGTAATGGTTAGGTTTAGGTTTAGGGTTAGGTTTAGGGTTAGGGTACGTTTAAGGATTAGGATTAGGGTTAGGGTTAGGGTTAGGATTAGGGTTAGGTTTAGGGTTAGGTTTAGGATTAGGGTACAGTTAGGGTAAGGTTATATGTTAGGGTTAGGGATAGGGTTAGGGTTAAGGTGAGGGTTAGGTTTAGGGTTAGGGTTAGGATAAGGGTAAGGTTTAGGGTTAGGGTTAGGGTTAGTGTTAGGTTTATGGTTAGGGTTAGGGTAAGGTCAAGGGTTAGGATTAGGGTTAGGGTTAAGTTTAGGGCTAGGATTAGTGTTAGTGTTAGGGTTAATGTTAGGGTTAGGTCTAGGGTTAAGGTTAGGGTAAGGGTTAGGGTTAGAGTTAGGGTAAGTGTTAGGGTTAGGGTTAGGGTTAGGGTTAGGTTTAGAGTAAGGTATAGGTTTAGGGTTAGGGGTTAGGCCTAGGGTTAGGGTTAGGGTAAGGATTAGGGTAAGGGTTAGGGTTAATGTTAGGTTTAGGTTTAGTGTTAGCTTTAGGGTTAGGGTTAGGGTAAGGGCAAGGATTAGGGTTAGGATTAGGGTTAAGGTTAGTGTTAGGGTTAGGTTTAGGGTTAAGGTTAGGCTTAGGGTTAGGGTTAGGTTTAGGTTAAGTGTGAGGGTTAGGGTTAGTGTTAAGGTTAGGGTTAGGATTAGGGTTAGAGTTAGTTTAAGGGTTAAGTTAGGTTTAGGGTAAGTGTAAGGGTTATGGTAATGGTTAGGGTTCGGGTTAGGGTTAGGCTTAGTGTTAGGGTAAGGGTAAGGTTTAGGGTTAGTGTTATGGATAGGGTTAAGTTTGAGGTTAGGGTTAGCGTTAGTGTTAGATTTAGGGTTAGGATTAGGGTTAGGGTTAGTGTAAGGGTTAGGGTTAGGGTTAAGGTTAGGGTTAGGCTTAGTGTTAGAGTAAGGGTAAGGGTTAGGGTTAGGGTTAGGTTTAG
>JANJXV010000462.1:520000-650000 GCA_024803745.1 Megascapheus bottae
AGGGTTAGGGTTAAGTTTAGGGTTAGGGTTAGGGTTAAGTTTAGGGTTAGGGTTAGGGTAAGGGTAAGGGTAAGTGTTAGGGTTAGGGTTAGTGTTAGTTTTAGGGTTAGGTTAAGGTTAAAGTTAGGGTAAGTGTAAGGGTTAGGGTTTGGGTTAGCGTTAGGGTTAATGTTAGGGTTAGGGTTAGGGTTAGGGTTAGGGTAAGGGTTAGGGTAGGTTAGGGTAAGGGTTAGGGTTAGGGGTAGGGTTAGTTTAAGGGTTAGGGTTAGGGTTAGGGTTAGAGTGAGATTTAGGGTTGGTTAAGGGTAAGAGTTATGGTTAGGGTTATGGTTAGGGTTAGGTTAAGGTTTAGGGTTAGGTGTTAGGGTTATGGTTAGGGTTAGGGTTAGGGAAAGGGATATGGTTAGGGTTAGGGTTAGGGTAAGAGTTAGGGTTAGGGTTAGGGTTAGGGTAAGTGTTAGCATTAGAGTTAGGGTTAGGGTTAGGGTAAGGGTTAGGGTTAGGGTTAGGGTAAGGTTAAGTGTTAGGGTTAGGGTTAGGTTAAGTGTTAGGGTAAGGGTTAGCGTTAGATTTAGGTTTAGGTTTGGGGTTAAGTTTAGGGTAGGGTTAGGGTAAGGGTAAGGGTTAGGGTTAGGGTTATTGTTATGGTAAGTGTTAGGGTTAGGGTAAGTGTAAGGGTTAGGGTTAGGGTTAGGGTTAAGGTTAGGTTTAGGGTTAGGGTAAGGGTAAGGGTAAAGTTAAGGGTAAGAGTTAGGGTTAGTTTTAGGGTAATGGTTAGTGTTAGGGTTAGGGTAAGGGTAAGGTTTAGGGTTATGGTTAGGGTTATGGTTAGGGTAAGGATAAGGGTGAGCGTTAGGGTTCGAGTTAGGTTTAGGTTTAGGGTTAGGGGATAGGCTTAAGGATAGGGTTAGGGTAAGCGTTAGGGTTAGGGTTAGGTTTAGTTTAAGGGTTAGGGTTAGGGTTAGGGTAAGGGTAAGTTTTAGGGTTAGGGTAAGATTTAGGGTTAGGTTTAGGGTTAGGGTTATGGTTAGGGTAAGGGTAAGGGTTAGGGTTAGGTTTAGGGTTAGGTTTAGGGTAAAGTTTAGGGTTAGGGTTAGGGTTAGGTTTAGGGTTAGGGATAGGGTAAGGGTAAGGGTTAGGGTTAGTGTTAGGTTTAGGGTTGGGGTTAAGTTTAGGTTTAGGGTTAGGGTACGTTTAAGGATTAGGGTAGGATTAGGGTTAGGGTTATGCTTAGGGTTAGGGTTAGGGTTAGGATTAGGGTTAGGTTTAGGGTTAGGGTTAGGGTTAGGTTTAGGGTTAGGGTAAGGTTATGTGTTAGGTTTAGGTTTACGGTTAGGCTTAGGTTTAGGGTTACTGGAAGTGTTAGGGTTAGGGTTAGGGTTACTGTTAGGGTTAGGGTAAGGGTAATTGTTAGGGTTAACGTGAGGATCAGGGTTATGGTTAGGGTTAGGGTTTGGGTAAGGGTAAGGGTTAGGGTTAGGTTTAGGGTTAGAGTAAGGGTAAGGGTTAGGTTTACGGTTAGGGTTAGGTTTAGGGTTAGGGTTAGGGTAAGGATAAATGTTAGAGTTAAGGCTAGGGTTAGGGTTAGGGTTAAGTTTAGGGTGAGGGTAAGGGTAAGGGTTAGGGTTAAGATTAGGATTAGGGTTAGGGTAAGGGTTAGGGTTAGGGTTAGGGTAAGGGTTAGGGTTAGGGTTAGCTTAATGTTGGGGTTAAGGTTAGGGTTAGGGTTAGGGTAAGGGTAACGGTTAGGTTAGGGTTAGGGTTAGGGTTAAGGTTAGGGTTAGGGTTAGGGTTAGGTTTAGGGTTAGGAATAGGGTTATGGTTAGGGTAAGGTTTAGGGTTAGGGTTAGGGTTAGGGTTAGGGTAAAGGTAAGGGTTAGGGTTAGAGTTAGGGTTAGTGTTAGGGTTAGGATTAGGCTTAGGGTTAGGGTTACTGGAAGTGTTAGGGTTAGGGCTAAGATTAGGATTAGGGTTGGGTAAGGGTTAGGGTTAGGGTTATGATTAGGATTACGTTTAGGGTTAGGGTTAGGATTAGTGTACGGTTAGGGTAAGGTTATGTGTTAGGGTTAGGGTTATGGTAAGTGTTAGGGTTAGGGTAAGGGTAAGGGTTAGGGTTAAAGTTAGGGTCAGTGTAAGGGTTATAATTAGGGTTAGGGTAAGGGTAAGGGTTAGCGTTAGGATTAGAGTTAGGGTAAGGTTAAGGGTTAGGTTTAGGTTTAGGGTTAGGTTTAGGGTTAGTGTTAGGGTAAGGGTAAGTGTTAGGGTTAATGTTAGGTTTAGGGTAAGGGTTAGGGTTACGGTTAGGGGTTAGGGTTAGTGTTATGGTTAGGTTAATGGTTAGGGTTCAGGTTAGGGTTAGAATAAGGGTTAGGGTTAGGGTAAGGGTAAGTGTTAGGGTTAGGGTTTGGGTTAGGGTTAGGGTAAGGGTTAGGGTTAGGGTTAGGTTTAGGTGGTAGGGTTAGGGTTAGGGGTAGGGGTAGGGTTAGGTTAAGGGTAAGGGTTAGGTTTAGGGTTAGGGTTAGGATTAGTTTTAGAGTTATGGTTAGGGTTAGGGTAAGGGCAAGGGTTAGGCTTAGGGATAAGGTTAGAGTTAGATTAAGAGTTAGGGTTAGGGGTTAGGGTTAGCGTTAGGTTTAGTGTAAGGGTTAGGTTTAGGGTTAGGTTTAGGTTAAGGGTTAGGGTTAGGGTTAGGGTTAGGGTTATGGTTAGGTTAATGGTTAGGGTTCAGGTTAGGGTTAGAATAAGGGTTAGGGTTAGTGTAAGGGTAAGTGTTAGGGTTAGGGTTTGGGTTAGGGTTAGGGTAAGGGTTAGGGTTAGGGTTAGGTTTAGGTGGTAGGGTTAGGGTTAGGGGTAGGGGTAGGGTTAGGTTAAGGGTAAGGGTTAGGTTTAGGGTTAGGGTTAGGATTAGTTTTAGGGTTATGGTTAGGGTTAGCGTAAGGGCAAGGGATAGGCTTAGGGATAAGGTTAGAGTTAGATTAAGAGTTAGGGTTAGGGGTTAGGGTTAGCGTTAGGGTTAGTGTAAGGGTTAGGTTTAGGGTTAGGTTTAGGTTAAGGGTTAGGGTTAGGTTTAGGGTAAGTTTTAGGGTTAGGGTTAGGGTTAGGGTAAGTGTTAGGGTAAGGGTAAGGGTTAGGGTTAAGGTTAGGGTTAGGGTTAGGTGGTTGGGTTAGGGTTAGGGTTAGGGGTATGGTTAGGGTTAGGGTAAGCGTAAGGGTTAGGGTTAGGGTTAGGGTTAGATTTAGGGTTAGAGTTAGCATTAGGGTTAGGGTAAGGATAAGGTCTGGGTTAGGGGTAGGGTTAGGTTTAAGTTTAAGGTTAGGGTTAGGGTTAGGGTTAGGGTAAGGGAAATGGTTAGGGTTAGGATTAGGGTAAGGGTTATGGTAAGTGTAAGGATTAGGTTTAGGGTTATGTTTAGGGTTAAGGATTGGGTTAGGGTTAGGGTTTGGGTAAGGATAAGTGTTAGGGGTAGGTTTAGGGTTAGGTTTAGGGTTAAGGTTAGGGTTAGGGTGAGGGTAAGAGTAAGGTTTAGGGTTAGGTTTAGGTTTAGGGTTAGGGTAAGGGTTAGGGTTAGGGTTAGGGTTAGGGTAAGGGTAAATGTTAGGGTTAGGATTATGTTTAGGTTTAGGGTTAAGGTTAGGGTCAGGCTTAGGGTAACTGTATGTGTTCGGGTTAGGGTTAGGGTTAGGGTTAGGGTTAGGGTTAGCTTTAGGGTAAGCGTAAGGGTTAGTTTTAGGTTAGGGTTAAGGTAAGGGTAAGGTTTAGGGTTAGGGTTAGGTTTAGGTTTGGGGTAAGGATTAGGGTTAGGGTTAGGGCTAGGGTTAGTTTAAGGGTTACGGTTAGGTTTAGGGTAAGGGTTAGGGTTAGGTTTAGGGTTAGGGTTAGAGTTAGGGTAAGAGTTAGGGTTAGGTTTAGGGTTAGGGTTAGGGTAAGGGTAAAGGTTAGGGTTAGGATTAGGGTTAGGTTTAGGGTAATGTTTAGGGTTAGGGTTAGGGTTAGTTTTAGGGTTAGGGATAGGGTAAGCGTAAGGGTTAGGGTTAGGGTTAGGGTTTGGTTTAGGGTTGGGGGTAAGGTTAGGTTTAGGGTTAGGTTACGTTTAAGGATTAGGGTTAGGGTTATGCTTAGGGTTAGGGTTAGGGTTAGGATTATTGTTAGGTTTAGGATTAGGGTTAGGGTTAGGGTTAGTGTTAGTGTAAGGTTATGTGTTAGGGTTAGGGTTAGGGTTAGGGTAAGTGTTAGGGTTAGGGTTACGGTTAGGGTGAGGGCAAGGGTAAGGTTTAGGGTTAAAGTTAGGGTCAGGGTTAGGGTTAGGGTTAGGGTAAGGGTAAGGTTTAGGCTTAGGTTTAGGGTTAGGGTAAGGGTAAGGGTTAGGTTTAGGGTTAGGGTTAGGTTTAGAGTTAGTGTTAGGGTAAGGGTAAGGGTTAGGGTTAGGGTTAGGGTAAGGATAAGGGTTAGGGGTTAGGGTTAGTGTTAGTGTTAGGTAAAGATTTAGGGTTAGGGTTAGGGTTAGGATAAGGGTTAGAGTTAGGGTAAGGGTAAGTGTTAGGTTTAGGGTTAGGGTTAGGTTTAGGGTAAGGGTTATGTTTAGGGTTAGGTTTAGGTGGTAGGGTTAGGGTTTGGGTTAGGGTTTGGGTTAGTGTTAGGGTAAGGGTAAGGGTTATTGTTAGGTTTAGGGTTGGGTAAGGGTAAGGTTTAGGTTTAGGGTTCGGGTTAGGTTTAGAGTTAGTGTTAGGGTAAGGGTAAGGGTTAGGGTTAGGGTTAGGGTAAGGGTTAGGGTTAGGGTTTAGGGTTAGTGTTAGGGTTAGGTTAAGGGTTAGGGTAATGGTTAGGGTTAGGATAAGGGTTAGGGTTAGGCTAAGGGTAAGTGATAGGTTTAGGGTTAGGGTTAGGGTAAGGGTTATGGTTAGGGTAAGGTTTAGGTGGTAGGGTTAGGGTTAGGGCTAGGGTTAGGGTTAGGGTTAGGGTAAGGGTAAGAGTTAGGATTAGGATTAGTTTTAGGGTTAGTGTTAGGGTAAGGGAAATGGTTAGGGTGAAGGTTAGGATTATGGTTAAGGTTAGGGTTAGGGTTAGGTTTAAGTTTAGGGTTAGGGTTAGGGTTAGGGTAAGGGCAAGGTTTAGGGTTAGGGTTAAGGTTAGTTTTAGGGTTAGGTTTAGGGTTAGGTTAAAGTTAGGGTTAGGGTAAGGGTAAGGGTTAGGGTTAGGGTTAAGGTTAGGGTTAGGGTTAGGGTTAGGGTTAGGGTAAGGTTTAGGGTACGTTAGTGTAAGGGTTAGGGTTAGTGTTAGGTTAGGGTTAGAGTTATTTTAGGGTTAGGTTAAGGGTAAGGGTTAGGGTTAGGGTTAGGGTTAAGGTTAGTTTAAGGGTTAGGGTTAGGGTTAGGGTGAGATTTAGGGTTGATTAAGGGTAAGGGTTATCGTTAGTGTTATGGTTAGGGTTAGGTTAAGGGGTAGGGTTAGGGTTAGGGTTAGGGAAATGGTTAGCGTTAGGGTTAGGGGTAGGGTAACGGTTAGGCTTAGGGTTAGTGTAAGTGTTTGCGTTAGGGTTAGGGTTAGGGTTAGGGTAAGGGTAAGGTTTAGAGTAAGGGTTAGGGTTAAGGTTAGGTTTAGGGTAAGGGTAAGGTTTAGGGTTAAGGTTAGGGTTAGGATTAGGTTTAGGGTTAGGGTTAGGGTTAGGTTTAGCGTTAGGGTAAGCATAAGGGTTAGGATTAGGGTTAGGGTTAGGTTTAGGGTTAGAGTTAGAGTTAGGGTTAGGGTAAGGATTAGGGTTAGGGTTAGGGTTAGGTTTAGGGTTACGGTTAGGTTTAGGGTAGGGTTTAGGGTAAGGGTAAGTGTTATTGTTAGGGTTAGGTTTAGGATAAGGGTAAGGATTAGGGTTAGTTTTAGGGTTAGGGTTACAGGTTAGGGTTAGGGTTATGGTTAGGGTGTGGGTTAGGTTTTGGGTTAGGTTTAGGATAAGGCTAAGGGTTAGGGTTAGGGTTTGTGTTACAGTTAGTGTTAGGTTTAGGGTTAGGGTTAGGGTTAGGGTAAGGGCAAGGTTTAGGGTTAGGGTTGGGGTTAAGGTTAGGTTTAGGATTAGGGTTAGGGTTAGGGTTAAGGTTAGGGTTAGGGCTAGGGTTAGGTTTAGGGTAAGGGTTAGGGTTAGGGTTAAGGTTAGGGTTAGGGTTAGGGTTAGGTTTAGGGTAAGGGTAGGGTTACGGTTAGAGTTAGGCTTAGGGTTAAGGTTAAGGTTAGGGTTAGGTTTAGGGTTAGGTTAAGGTTAGGATTAGGGTAAGGGTAAGGGTTAGGGTTAGGGTTAGGGTTAGGGTTAAGGTTAGGGTTAGGGTTAGGGTTAGGGTTAGGCTTAGGGTAAGGGTTAGGGTAGGTTAGGGTAAGGTTTAGGGTTAGTGTTAGGTTAGGGTTAGTGTTAGGTTAGGGTTAGGTTAAGGGTAAGGATTAATGTTAGGGTTAGTTTAAGGGTTAGAGTTAGGGTTCGGGTTAGAGTGAGATTTAGGGTTGGTTAATGGTAAGGGTTAGGGTTAGGGTTAGGGTTAGGGTTAGGTTAAGGGTTAGGGTTAGTGTTAAGGAAAGGGTTAGGGTTAGGGTTAGTGTTAGGGTAACAGTTAGTTTTAGGGTTAGGGTTAGGGTAAGTGTTAGCGTTAGGGTTAGGGTTAGGGTTAGGGTAAGGGTAAGGTTTAGGGTTAGGGTTAGGGTTAAGGTTAGGCTAAGGGTAAGTGTTAGGATTAGGGTTAGGTTTAGGGCAAGGGTAAGGGTTAGGGTTAA
The DNA here is from genome assembly GCA_024803745.1 of Megascapheus bottae. NCBI lineage: Eukaryota > Metazoa > Chordata > Mammalia > Rodentia > Geomyidae > Megascapheus > Megascapheus bottae. The sequence goes on from JANJXV010000462.1 coordinate 526,752, forward strand.
GTTTAGGGTTAGGGTTAGGTTTAGTGTTTGGGTTAGGGTTAGGGGTAGGGGTAGCGTTAGGGTAAGCGAAAGGGTTAGGGTTAGGGTTAGGGTTAGGTTTAGGGTTGGAGTTAGCGTTAGGGTTAGGGTAAGGATAAGGGTTAGGGTTAGGGTAAGGGTTAGGGTTAGGGTTAGGGTTAGTGTTAGGGTTAGTTTAAGGGTTAGGTTTAGGGTTAGGTTTAGGATAAGAGTTAGGGTTAGGGTTAGGGTAAGTGTTAGGTTAGGGTTAGGGTTAGGGTAAGTGTAAGGGTTAGGGTTAGGGTTAGGATTAGTTTTAGGGTTAGGGCCAGGATAAGGGTTAGGGTTAGGGTTAGGATTAGTTTTAGGGTTAGGGTCAGGGTAAGGATAAGGGTTAGGGTTAGGGTTAGGGTTAGGGTTAGGGTAAGGGTAAGGGTAAGGTAAGGGTTAGGGTTACTGTTAGGTTAGGGTTAGAGTTAGGTTAGCGTTAGGTTAAGGGTTAGGGTTAGGTTTAGGGTTAGGGTTAGGGTTAAGGTCAGGTTTAGGGTTAGGGCAAGGGTAAGGGTAAGGGTGAGGGTAAAAGTTAGGGTTAGGGTTAGGGTAATGGTTAGTGTTAGGGTTAGGGTAAGGGTAAGGTTTAGGTTTATGGTTAGGGTTATGGTTAGAGTAACAGTAAGGGTGAGTGTTAGGGTTAGGGTTAGGTTTAGGGTAAGGGTAAGGTTTAGGATTAAGGTTAGGGTTAGGGTTAGGTTTAGGGTTTGGTTTATGGTTAGGGTTAGGTTTAAGTTTAGCCTTACGGTATGCGTAAGGGTTAGGGTTAGGGTTAAGGTTAGGTTTAGGTTTAGAGTTAGGGTTAGGTTTGGGTAAAGATAAGGGTTAGGGTTAGGGTTTGGTTTACGTTTAGGGTAAGGGTTAGGGTTAAGGTTAGGGTTAGGGTTAGGATTAGGGTTAGGGTAAGGTTGAGGGTTAGGGTTAGGTTTAGGGTTAGAGTTAGGGTAAGTGTAAGGGTTCGGTTTAGGGTTATGGTTAGGGTTAGGGATTGGGTTAGGGTTAGGGTTTGGGTAAGGATGAGGGTTAGGGTTAGGGTTAGGTTTAGGATTAGGGTTAAGGTTATGGTTAGGGTGCGGGTAAGGGTAAGGTTTAGGGTTTGGTTTAGGTTTAGGGTTAGGGTAAGGGTTAGGGTTAGTTTTAGGATTAGGGTTAAGGTTAGGGTAAGGGTAAGTCTTAGGGTTAGGATTAGGTTTAGGGTTGGGGTTAAGGTTAGGTTTAGGGTTAGGGTACGTTTAGGGATTAGGGTTAGGGTTAGGGTTAGGGTTATACTTAGGGTTAGTGGTAGGTTTAGGATTAGGGTTAGGTTAGAGTTAGGGTTAGTGGTAGGGTAAGGTTATGTGTTAGGGTTATTGTTAGGGTTAGGGTAAGTATTAGGGTTAGGGTTACGGTTAGGGTGAGGGTAAGGGTAAGGTTTAGGGTTAAAGTTAGGGTATGGTTTAGGATTAGGGTTAGGGTTAGGGAAAGGGTAAGGGTTAGGGTTACGTTTAGGGTTAGGGTAAGGGTAAGGGTTAGGTTTAGAGTTAGGGTTAGCTTTAGAGTTAGTGTCAGGGTAAGGGTAAATGTTAGGGTTAGGTTTAGGGTTAGGGTTAGGGTTTAGGGTTACTGTTAGGGTTAGGTTAAGGGTTAGGGTTAGGGTTAGGGATAGGATAAGCGTTAGGGTTAGGGTAAGGGTAAGTGTTAGGTTTAGGGTTAGGGTTAGGGTTATTGTAAGGTTTAGGGTTAGGGTTGGGTTTAGGTGGTAGGGTTAGGGTTAGTGTTTGGGTTAGGGTTAGGGTTAGGGTAAGGGTAAGGTTAGGGTTAGGGTTAGGGTTAGGGTAAGTGTGAGGGTTAGGTTTAGGGTTAGGGTTAGGTTTAGAGTTAGTGTTAGGGTAAGGGTAAGGGTTAGGGTTAGGGTTAGGGTTAGGGTTAGGTTTAGGGTTAGGGTTAGGGTAAGGGCAAGGTTTAGGCTTAGGGTTAAGGTTAGGGTTAGTGTTAGGTTTAGGTTTAGGTTAAGGTTAGGGTTAGGGTAAGTGTAAGGGTTAGGGATAGGTTTAGCGTTAGGGTTAAGGTTAGGTTTAGGGTTAGGGTTAGGGTTTGGGTTAGGTAAGGGTTAGGGTAGGTTAGGGTAAGGGTTAGGGTTAGGGTTAGGGTTAGTTTAAGGGTTAGGGTTAGGGTTAGGGTTAGAGTGAGATTTAGGGTTGGTTAAGGGTAAGGGTTATGTTTAGGGTTATGGTTAGGTTTAGGTTAAGGTTTAGGGTTAGGTGTTAGGGTTAGGGTTAGGGAAAGGGTTACAGTTAGGGTTAGGGTTAAGGTAAGGTTTAGAGTTAGGGTTAGGGTTAGGGTAAGTGTTAGCGTTAGGTTTAGGGTTAGGGTTAGGGTTAACGTAAGGGTTAGGGTTAGGGTTAGGGTTAGGTTAAGTGTTAGGGTTAGGGTTAGGGTTAGGGTAAGTGTTAGGGTAAGGGTTATCGTTAGAGTTAGGTTTAGGTTTGGGGTTAAGTTTAGGGTTAGGGTTAGGGTAAGGGTAAGGGTTAGGGTTAGGGTTAGGGTTAGTGTTAGGGGAAGGGTTAGGGTTAGGGTTAGGGTTAGGGTAATGGTAAGGGTTAGGGTTAGGGTTAGGGTTAAAGTTAGGTTTAGGGATAGGGTAAGGGTAAGGGTAAGGGTAAGGGCAAGGGTAAGGGTAAGAGTTAGGGTTAGGGTTAGGTTTAGGGTTAGGGTTAGGGTTAGGTTAGGGTAAGTGTTAGGGTTAGGGTTAGAGTTAGGGTAAGGGTTAGGGTTAGGGTTAGGGTAAGTGTTAGGGTTAGGATTAGAGTTAGAGTTAGGGTTAGGGTAAGGGCAAGGATTAGGGTTAGGGTTAAGTTTAGGGTTAGGGTTAGTGTTAGGGTTAGGGTAAGTGTAATTTTTAGGGTTAGTGTTAGGGTTAGGGTTAAGGTTAGGGTTAGGGTTAGGGTTAGGGTTAGGGTAAGGGTTAGGGTTAGGTTAGGGTAAGTGTTAGGGTTAGGGTTAGGGTTAGGTTTAGGGTAAGGGTTAGGGTTAGGGTTAGGGTAAGTGTTTGGGTTAGGGTTAGAGTTAGAGTTAGGGTTAGGGTAAGGGCAAGGATTAGGGTTAGGGTTAAGTTTAGGGATAGGGTTAGTGTTAGGGTTAGGGTAAGTGTAATTGTTAGGGTTAGTGTTAGGGTTAGGGTTAAGGTTAGGGTTAGGGTTAGGGTTAGGGTTAGTGTTAGGGTTAGGGTAAGTGTAATTGTTAGGGTTAGTGTTAGGGTTAGGGCAAGGTTTAGGGTTAGGGTTAAGGTTAGTTTTAGGGTTAGGTTAAAGTTAGGGTTAGGGTAAGGGTAAGGGTTAGGGTTAGGGTTAAGGTTAGGGTTAGGGTTAGGGTTAGGGTTAGGGTAAGTGTTAGGGTTAGGGTTAGAGTTAGAGTTAGGGTTAGGGTAAGGGCAAGGATTAGGGTTAGGGTTAAGTTTAGGGTTAGGGTTAGTGTTAGGGTTAGGGTAAGTGAAATTGTTAGGGTTAGTGTTAGGGTTAGGGTTAAGGTTAGGGTTAGGGTTAGAGTTAGGGTTAGGGTAAGGGTTAGGGTTAGGTTAGGGTAAGTGTTAGGGTTAGGGTTAGGGTTAGGGTTAGGGTTAGGTTTAAGGTTAGGGTAGGGTTAGGGTTAGGGTAAGGGTAAGGGTTAGGGTTAGGATTAGGGTTAGGGTTCGGGTTAGGGTAATGATTAGGGTTAGGGTTAGGGTTAGGTTTAGGGTTAGGGATAGGGTAAGGGTAAGGGTTAGGGTTAGGGTTAGGTTTAGGGTTGGGGTTAAAGTTAGGTTTAGGGTTAGGGTTAGGGTTAGGGTTATGGTTAGGGTAAGGTTTAGGGTTAGGGTTAGGGTTAGGGTTAGGGTAAAGGTAAGGGTTAGGGTTAGAGTTAGGGTTAGTGTTAGGGTTAGGGTTAGGCTTAGGGTTAGGGTTACTGGAAGTGTTAGGGTTAGGGCTAAGATTAGGATTAGGGTTGGGTAAGGGTTAGGGTTAGGGTTAGGATTAGGATTACGTTTAGGGTTAGGGTTAGGATTAGTGTACGGTTAGGGTAAGGTTATGTGTTAGGGTTAGGGTTAGGGTTATGGTAAGTGTTAGGGTCAGGGTAAGGGTAAGGGTTAGGGTTAAAGTTAGGGTCAGTGTAAGGGTTATAATTAGGGTTAGGGTAAGGGTAAGGGTTAGCGTTAGGATTAGAGTTAGGGTAAGGTTAAGGGTTAGGTTTAGGTTTAGGGTTAGGTTTAGGGTTAGTGTTAGGGTAAGGGTAAGTGTTAGGGTTAATGTTAGGTTTAGGGTAAGGGTTAGGGTTACGGTTAGGGGTTAGGGTTAGTGTTATGGTTAGGTTAATGGTTAGGGTTCAGGTTAGGGTTAGAATAAGGGTTAGGGTTAGGGTAAGGGTAAGTGGTAGGGTTAGGGTTTGGGTTAGGGTTAGGGTAAGGGTTAGGGTTAGGGTTAGGTTTAGGTGGTAGGGTTAGGGTTAGGGGTAGGGGTAGGGTTAGGTTAAGGGTAAGGGTTAGGTTTAGGGTTAGGGTTAGGATTAGTTTTAGAGTTATGGTTAGGGTTAGGGTAAGGGCAAGGGTTAGGCTTAGGGATAAGGTTAGAGTTAGATTAAGAGTTAGGGTTAGGGGTTAGGGTTAGCGTTAGGTTTAGTGTAAGGGTTAGGTTTAGGGTTAGGTTTAGGTTAAGGGTTAGGGTTAGGGTTAGGGTTAGGGTTAGTGTTATGGTTAGGTTAATGGTTAGGGTTCAGGTTAGGGTTAGAATAAGGGTTAGGGTTAGGGTAAGGGTAAGTGTTAGGGTTAGGGTTTGGGTTAGGGTTAGGGTAAGGGTTAGGGTTAGGGTTAGGTTTAGGTGGTAGGGTTAGGGTTAGGGGTAGGGGTAGGGTTAGGTTAAGGGTAAGGGTTAGGTTTAGGGTTAGGGTTAGGATTAGTTTTAGGGTTATGGTTAGGGTTAGCGTAAGGGCAAGGGATAGGCTTAGGGATAAGGTTAGAGTTAGATTAAGAGTTAGGGTTAGGGGTTAGGGTTAGCGTTAGGGTTAGTGTAAGGGTTAGGTTTAGGGTTAGGTTTAGGTTAAGGGTTAGGGTTAGGTTTAGGGTAAGTTTTAGGGTTAGGGTTAGGGTTAGGGTAAGTGTTAGGGTAAGGGTAAGGGTTAGGGTTAAGGTTAGGGTTAGGGTTAGGTGGTTGTGTTAGGGTTAGGGTTAGGGGTATGGTTAGGGTTAGGGTAAGCGTAAGGGTTAGGGTTAGGGTTAGGGTTAGATTTAGGGTTAGAGTTAGCATTAGGGTTAGGGTAAGGATAAGGTCTGGGTTAGGGGTAGGGTTAGGTTTAAGTTTAAGGTTAGGGTTAGGGTTAGGGTTAGGGTAAGGGTAATGGTTAGGGTTAGGATTAGGGTAAGGGTTATGGTAAGTGTAAGGATTAGGTTTAGGGTTATGGTTAGGGTTAAGGATTGGGTTAGGGTTAGGGTTTGGGTAAGGATAAGTGTTAGGGGTAGGTTTAGGGTTAGGTTTAGGGTTAAGGTTAGGGTTAGGGTGAGGGTAAGAGTAAGGTTTAGGGTTAGGTTTAGGTTTAGGGTTAGGGTTAGGGTTAGGGTAAGGGTAAATGTTAGGGTTAGGATTATGTTTAGGTTTAGGGTTAAGGTTAGGGTCAGGGTTAGGGTAACGGTATGTGTTCGGGTTAGGGTTAGGGTTAGGGTTAGGGTTAGGGTTAGCTTTAGGGTAAGCGTAAGGGTTAGTTTTAGGTTAGGGTTAAGGTAAGGGTAAGGTTTAGGGTTAGGGTTAGGTTTAGGTTTAGGGTTAGGATTAGGGTTAGGGTTAGGGCTAGGGTTAGTTTAAGGGTTACGGTTAGGTTTAGGGTAAGGGTTAGGGTTAGGTTTAGGGTTAGGGTTAGAGTTAGGGTAAGAGTTAGGGTTAGGTTTACGGTTAGGGTTAGGGTAAGGGTAAAGGTTAGGGTTAGGATTAGGGTTAGGTTTAGGGTAATGTTTAGGGTTAGGGTTAGGGTTAGTTTTAGGGTTAGGGATAGGGTAAGCGTAAGGGTTAGGGTTAGGGTTAGGGTTTGGTTTAGGGTTGGGGGTAAGGTTAGGTTTAGGGTTAGGTTACGTTTAAGGATTAGGGTTAGGGTTAGGGTTAGGGTTATGCTTAGGTTTAGGGTTAGGGTTAGGATTATTGTTAGGTTTAGGATTAGGGTTAGGGTTAGGGTTAGTGTTAGTGTAAGGTTATGTGTTAGGGTTAGGGTTAGGGTTAGGGTAAGTGTTAGGGTTAGGGTTACGGTTAGGGTGAGGGCAAGGGTAAGGTTTAGGGTTAAAGTTAGGGTCAGGGTTAGGGTTAGGGTTAGGGTAAGGGTAAGGTTTAGGCTTAGGTTTAGGGTTAGGGTAAGGGTAAGGGTTAGGTTTAGGGTTAGGGTTAGGTTTAGAGTTAGTGTTAGGGTAAGGGTAAGGGTTAGGGTTAGGGTTAGGGTAAGGGTTAGGGTTAGGGGTTAGGGTTAGTGTTAGTGTTAGGTAAAGATTTAGGGTTAGGGTTAGGGTTAGGATAAGGGTTAGAGTTAGGGTAAGGGTAAGTGTTAGGTTTAGGGTTAGGGTTAGGTTTAGGGTAAGGGTTATGTTTAGGGTTAGGTTTAGGTGGTAGGGTTAGGGTTTGGGTTAGGGTTAGGGTTAGTGTTAGGGTAAGGGTAAGGGTTATTGTTAGGTTTAGGGTTGGGTAAGGGTAAGGTTTAGGTTTAGGGTTCGGGTTAGGTTTAGAGTTAGTGTTAGGGTAAGGGTAAGGGTTAGGGTTAGGGTTAGGGTAAGGGTTAGGGTTAGGGTTTAGGGTTAGTGTTAGGGTTAGGTTAAGGGTTAGGGTAATGGTTAGGGTTAGGATAAGGGTTAGGGTTAGGCTAAGGGTAAGTGATAGGTTTAGGCTTAGGGTTAGGGTAAGGGTTATGGTTAGGGTAAGGTTTAGGTGGTAGGGTTAGGGTTAGGGCTAGGGTTAGGGTTAGGGTTAGGGTAAGGGTAAGAGTTAGGATTAGGATTAGTTTTAGGGTTAGTGTTAGGGTAAGGGAAATGGTTAGGGTGAAGGTTAGGATTATGGTTAAGGTTAGGGTTAGGGTTAGGGTTAAGTTTAGGGTTAGGGTTAGGGTTAGGGTAAGGGCAAGGTTTAGGGTTAGGGTTAAGGTTAGTTTTAGGGTTAGGTTTAGGGTTAGGTTAAAGTTAGGGTTAGGGTAAGGGTAAGGGTTAGGGTTAGGGTTAAGGTTAGGGTTAGGGTTAGGGTTAGGGTTAGGGTAAGGTTTAGGGTACGTTAGTGTAAGGGTTAGGGTTAGTGTTAGGTTAGGGTTAGAGTTATTTTAGGGTTAGGTTAAGGGTAAGGGTTAGGGTTAGGGTTAGGGTTAAGGTTAGTTTAAGGGTTAGGGTTAGGGTTAGGGTGAGATTTAGGGTTGATTAAGGGTAAGGGTTATCGTTAGGGTTATGGTTAGGGTTAGGTTAAGGGGTAGGGTTAGGGTTAGGGTTAGGGAAATGGTTAGCGTTAGGGTTAGGGGTAGGGTAACGGTTAGGCTTAGGGTTAGTGTAAGTGTTTGCGTTAGGGTTAGGGTTAGGGTTAGGGTAAGGGTAAGGTTTAGAGTAAGGGTTAGGGTAAAGGTTAGGTTTAGGGTAAGGGTAAGGTTTAGGGTTAAGGTTAGGGTTAGGGTTAGGTTTAGGGTTAGGGTTAGGGTTAGGTTTAGCGTTAGGGTAAGCATAAGGGTTAGGATTAGGGTTAGGGTTAGGTTTAGGGTTAGAGTTAGAGTTAGGGTTAGGGTAAGGATTAGGGTTAGGGTTAGGGTTAGGTTTAGGGTTACGGTTAGGTTTAGGGTAGGGTTTAGTGTAAGGGTAAGTGTTAGTGTTAGGGTTAGGTTTAGGATAAGGGTAACGATTAGGGTTAGGTTTAGGGTTAGGGTTACAGGTTAGGGTTAGGGTTATGGTTAGGGTGTGGGTTAGGTTTTGGGTTAGGTTTAGGATAAGGCTAAGGGTTAGGGTTAGGGTTTGTGTTACAGTTAGTGTTAGGTTTAGGGTTAGGGTTAGGGTAAGGGCAAGGTTTAGGCTTAGGGTTAAGGTTAGGGTTAGTGTTAGGTTTAGGTTTAGGTTAAGGTTAGGGTTAGGGTAAGTGTAAGGGTTAGGGATAGGTTTAGCGTTAGGGTTAAGGTTAGGTTTAGGGTTAGGGTTAGGGTTTGGGTTAGGTAAGGGTTAGGGTAGGTTAGGGTAAGGGTTAGGGTTAGGGTTAGGGTTAGTTTAAGGGTTAGGGTTAGGGTTAGGGTTAGAGTGAGATTTAGGGTTGGTTAAGGGTAAGGGTTATGTTTAGGGTTATGGTTAGGTTTAGGTTAAGGTTTAGGGTTAGGTGTTAGGGTTAGGGTTAGGGAAAGGGTTATAGTTAGGGTTAGGGTTAAGGTAAGGTTTAGAGTTAGGGTTAGGGTTAGGGTAAGTGTTAGCGTTAGGTTTAGGGTTAGGGTTAGGGTTAACGTAAGGGTTAGGGTTAGGGTTAGGGTTAGGTTAAGTGTTAGGGTTAGGGTTAGGGTAAGTGTTAGGGTAAGGGTTATCGTTAGAGTTAGGTTTAGGTTTGGGGTTAAGTTTAGGGTTAGGGTTAGGGTAAGGGTAAGGGTTAGGGTTAGGGTTAGGGTTAATGTTAGGGGAAGGGTTAGGGTTAGGGTTAGGGTTAGGGTAATGGTAAGGGTTAGGGTTAGGGTTAGGGTTAAAGTTAGGTTTAGGGATAGGGTAAGGGTAAGGGTAAGGGTAAGGGCAAGGGTAAGGGTAAGAGTTAGGGTTAGGGTTAGGTTTAGGGTTAGGGTTAGGGTTAGGTTATGGTAAGTGTTAGGGTTAGGGTTAGGGTTAGGGTTAGGGTAAGGGTTAGGGTTAGGGTTAGGGTAAGTGTTAGGGTTAGGATTAGAGTTAGAGTTAGGGTTAGGGTAAGGGCAAGGATTAGGGTTAGGGTTAAGTTTAGGGTTAGGGTTAGTGTTAGGGTTAGGGTAAGTGTAATTTTTAGGGTTAGTGTTAGGGTTAGGGTTAAGGTTAGGGTTAGGGTTAGGGTTAGGGTTAGGGTAAGGGTTAGGGTTAGGTTAGGGTAAGTGTTAGGGTTAGGGTTAGGGTTAGGTTTAGGGTAAGGGTTAGGGTTAGGGTTAGGGTAAGTGTTTGGGTTAGGGTTAGAGTTAGAGTTAGGGTTAGGGTAAGGGCAAGGATTAGGGTTAGGGTTAAGTTTAAGGATAGGGTTAGTGTTAGGGTTAGGGTAAGTGTAATTGTTAGGGTTAGTGTTAGGGTTAGGGTTAAGGTTAGGGTTAGGGTTAGGGTTAGGGTTAGTGTTAGGGTTAGGGTAAGTGTAATTGTTAGGGTTAGTGTTAGGGTTAGGGTTAAGTTTAGGGATAGGGTTAGGGTAAGAGTTAGAGTAAGGGTAAGGGTTAGGTTTAGGGTTAAGTTTGAGGTTAGGGTTAGGATTAGGATTAGGGTAAGGGTTAGGGTTAGGGTTAGGGTAAGTGTTAGGGTTAGGGTTAGAGTTAGGGTTAGGGTAAGGGTTAGGGTTAGGTTAGGGTAAGTGTTAGGGTTAGGGTTAGGGTTAGGGTTAGGGTTAGGTTTAAGGTTAGGGTAGGGTTAGGGTTAGGGTAAGGGTAAGGTTTAGGGTTAGGATTAGGGTTAGGGTTCGGGTTAGGGTAATGATTAGGGTTAGGGTTAGGGTTAGGTTTAGGGTTAGGGATAGGGTAAGGGTAAGGGTTAGGGTTAGGGTTAGGTTTAGGGTTGGGGTTAAAGTTAGGTTTAGGTTTAGGGTTAGGGTTAGGGTTATGGTTAGGGTAAGGTTTAGGGTTAGGGTTAGGGTTAGGGTTAGGGTAAAGGTAAGGGTTAGGGTTAGAGTTAGGGTTAGTGTTAGGGTTAGGGTTAGGCTTAGGGTTAGGGTTACTGGAAGTGTTAGGGTTAGGGCTAAGATTAGGATTAGGGTTGGGTAAGGGTTAGGGTTAGGGTTAGGATTAGGATTACGTTTAGGGTTAGGGTTAGGATTAGTGTACGGTTAGGGTAAGGTTATGTGTTAGGGTTAGGGTTAGGGTTATGGTAAGTGTTAGGGTTAGGGTAAGGGTAAGGGTTAGCGTTAGGATTAGAGTTAGGGTAAGGTTAAGGGTTAGGTTTAGGTTTAGGGTTAGGTTTAGGGTTAGTGTTAGGGTAAGGGTAAGTGTTAGGGTTAATGTTAGGTTTAGGGTAAGGGTTAGGGTTACGGTTAGGGGTTAGGGTTAGTGTTATGGTTAGGTTAATGGTTAGGGTTCAGGTTAGGGTTAGAATAAGGGTTAGGGTTAGGGTAAGGGTAAGTGGTAGGGTTAGGGTTTGGGTTAGGGTTAGGGTAAGGGTTAGGGTTAGGGTTAGGTTTATGTGGTAGGGTTAGGGTTAGGGGTAGGGGTAGGGTTAGGTTAAGGGTAAGGGTTAGGTTTAGGGTTAGGGTTAGGATTAGTTTTAGAGTTATGGTTAGGGTTAGGGTAAGGGCAAGGGTTAGGCTTAGGGATAAGGTTAGAGTTAGATTAAGAGTTAGGGTTAGGGGTTAGGGTTAGCGTTAGGTTTAGTGTAAGGGTTAGGTTTAGGGTTAGGTTTAGGTTAAGGGTTAGGGTTAGGGTTAGGGTTAGGGTTAGTGTTATGGTTAGGTTAATGGTTAGGGTTCAGGTTAGGGTTAGAATAAGGGTTAGGGTTAGGGTAAGGGTAAGTGTTAGGGTTAGGGTTTGGGTTAGGGTTAGGGTAAGGGTTAGGGTTAGGGTTAGGTTTAGGTGGTAGGGTTAGGGTTAGGGGTAGGGGTAGGGTTAGGTTAAGGGTAAGGGTTAGGTTTAGGGTTAGGGTTAGGATTAGTTTTAGGGTTATGGTTAGGGTTAGCGTAAGGGCAAGGGATAGGCTTAGGGATAAGGTTAGAGTTAGATTAAGAGTTAGGGTTAGGGGTTAGGGTTAGCGTTAGGGTTAGTGTAAGGGTTAGGTTTAGGGTTAGGTTTAGGTTAAGGGTTAGGGTTAGGTTTAGGGTAAGTTTTAGGGTTAGGGTTAGGGTTAGGGTAAGTGTTAGGGTAAGGGTAAGGGTTAGGGTTAAGGTTAGGGTTAGGGTTAGGTGGTTGTGTTAGGGTTAGGGTTAGGGGTATGGTTAGGGTTAGGGTAAGCGTAAGGGTTAGGGTTAGGGTTAGGGTTAGATTTAGGGTTAGAGTTAGCATTAGGGTTAGGGTAAGGATAAGGTCTGGGTTAGGGGTAGGGTTAGGTTTAAGTTTAAGGTTAGGGTTAGGGTTAGGGTTAGGGTAAGGGTAATGGTTAGGGTTAGGATTAGGGTAAGGGTTATGGTAAGTGTAAGGATTAGGTTTAGGGTTATGGTTATGGTTAAGGATTGGGTTAGGGTTAGGGTTTGGGTAAGGATAAGTGTTAGGGGTAGGTTTAGGGTTAGGTTTAGGGTTAAGGTTAGGGTTAGGGTGAGGGTAAGAGTAAGGTTTAGGGTTAGGTTTAGGTTTAGGGTTAGGGTTAGGGTTAGGGTTAGGGTAAGGGTAAATGTTAGGGTTAGGATTATGTTTAGGTTTAGGGTTAAGGTTAGGGTCAGGGTTAGGGTAACGGTATGTGTTCGGGTTAGGGTTAGGGTTAGGGTTAGGGTTAGGGTTAGCTTTAGGGTAAGCGTAAGGGTTAGTTTTAGGTTAGGGTTAAGGTAAGGGTAAGGTTTAGGGTTAGGGTTAGGTTTAGGTTTAGGGTTAGGATTAGGGTTAGGGTTAGGGCTAGGGTTAGTTTAAGGGTTACGGTTAGGTTTAGGGTAAGGGTTAGGGTTAGGGTTAGGGTTAGGGTTAGAGTTAGGGTAAGAGTTAGGGTTAGGTTTAGGGTTAGGGTTAGGGTAAGGGTAAAGGTTAGGGTTAGGATTAGGGTTAGGTTTAGGGTAATGTTTAGGGTTAGGGTTAGGGTTAGTTTTAGGGTTAGGGGTAGGGTAAGCGTAAGGGTTAGGGTTAGGGTTAGGGTTTGGTTTAGGGTTGGGGGTAAGGTTAGGTTTAGGGTTAGGTTACGTTTAAGGATTAGTGTTAGGGTTAGGGTTAGGGTTATGCTTAGGGTTAGGGTTAGGGTTAGGATTATTGTTAGGTTTAGGATTAGGGTTAGGGTTAGGGTTAGTGTTAGTGTAAGGTTATGTGTTAGGGTTAGGGTTAGGGTTAGGGTAAGTGTTAGGGTTAGGGTTACGGTTAGGGTGAGGGCAAGGGTAAGGTTTAGGGTTAAAGTTAGGGTCAGGGTTAGGGTTAGGGTTAGGGTAAGGGTAAGGTTTAGGCTTAGGTTTAGGGTTAGGGTAAGGGTAAGGGTTAGGTTTAGGGTTAGGGTTAGGTTTAGAGTTAGTGTTAGGGTAAGGGTAAGGGTTAGGGTTAGGGTTAGGGTAAGGGTTAGGGTTAGGGGTTAGGGTTAGTGTTAGTGTTAGGTAAAGATTTAGGGTTAGGGTTAGGGTTAGGATAAGGGTTAGAGTTAGGGTAAGGGTAAGTGTTAGGTTTAGGGTTAGGGTTAGGTTTAGGGTAAGGGTTATGTTTAGGGTTAGGTTTAGGTGGTAGGGTTAGGGTTTGGGTTAGGGTTAGGGTTAGTGTTAGGGTAAGGGTAAGGGTTATTGTTAGGTTTAGGGTTGGGTAAGGGTAAGGTTTAGGTTTAGGGTTCGGGTTAGGTTTAGAGTTAGTGTTAGGGTAAGGGTAAGGGTTAGGGTTAGGGTTAGGGTAAGGGTTAGGGTTAGGGTTTAGGGTTAGTGTTAGGGTTAGGTTAAGGGTTAGGGTAATGGTTAGGGTTAGGATAAGGGTTAGGGTTAGGCTAAGGGTAAGTGATAGGTTTAGGGTTAGGGTTAGGGTAAGGGTTATGGTTAGGGTAAGGTTTAGGTGGTAGGGTTAGGGTTAGGGCTAGGGTTAGGGTTAGGGTTAGGGTAAGGGTAAGAGTTAGGATTAGGATTAGTTTTAGGGTTAGTGTTAGGGTAAGGGAAATGGTTAGGGTGAAGGTTAGGATTATGGTTAAGGTTAGGGTTAGGGTTAGGGTTAAGTTTAGGGTTAGGGTTAGGGTTAGGGTAAGGGCAAGGTTTAGGGTTAGGGTTAAGGTTAGTTTTAGGGTTAGGTTTAGGGTTAGGTTAAAGTTAGGGTTAGGGTAAGGGTAAGGGTTAGGGTTAGGGTTAAGGTTAGGGTTAGGGTTAGGGTTAGGGTTAGGGTAAGGTTTAGGGTACGTTAGTGTAAGGGTTAGGGTTAGTGTTAGGTTAGGGTTAGAGTTATTTTAGGGTTAGGTTAAGGGTAAGGGTTAGGGTTAGGGTTAGGGTTAAGGTTAGTTTAAGGGTTAGGGTTAGGGTTAGGGTGAGATTTAGGGTTGATTAAGGGTAAGGGTTATCGTTAGGGTTATGGTTAGGGTTAGGTTAAGGGGTAGGGTTAGGGTTAGGGTTAGGGAAATGGTTAGCGTTAGGGTTAGGGGTAGGGTAACGGTTAGGCTTAGGGTTAGTGTAAGTGTTTGCGTTAGGGTTAGGGTTAGGGTTAGGGTAAGGGTAAGGTTTAGAGTAAGGGTTAGGGTTAAGGTTAGGTTTAGGGTAAGGGTAAGGTTTAGGGTTAAGGTTAGGGTTAGGGTTAGGTTTAGGGTTAGGGTTAGGGTTAGGTTTAGCGTTAGGGTAAGCATAAGGGTTAGGATTAGGGTTAGGGTTAGGTTTAGGGTTAGAGTTAGAGTTAGGGTTAGGGTAAGGATTAGGGTTAGGGTTAGGGTTAGGTTTAGGGTTACGGTTAGGTTTAGGGTAGGGTTTAGTGTAAGGGTAAGTGTTAGTGTTAGGGTTAGGTTTAGGATAAGGGTAAGGATTAGGGTTAGGTTTAGGGTTAGGGTTACAGGTTAGGGTTAGGGTTATGGTTAGGGTGTGGGTTAGGTTTTGGGTTAGGTTTAGGATAAGGCTAAGGGTTAGGGTTAGGGTTTGTGTTACAGTTAGTGTTAGGTTTAGGGTTAGGGTTAGGGTAAGGGCAAGGTTTAGGGTTAGGGTTGGGGTTAAGGTTAGGTTTAGGATTAGGGTTAGGGTTAGGGTTAAGGTTAGGGTTAGGGTAAGTGTAAGGGTTAGGGATAGGTTTAGCGTTAGGGTTAAGGTTAGGTTTAGGGTTAGGGTTAGGGTTTGGGTTAGGTAAGGGTTAGGGTAGGTTAGGGTAAGGGTTAGGGTTAGGGTTAGGGTTAGTTTAAGGGTTAGGGTTAGGGTTAGGGTTAGAGTGAGATTTAGGGTTGGTTAAGGGTAAGGGTTATGTTTAGGGTTATGGTTAGGTTTAGGTTAAGGTTTAGGGTTAGGTGTTAGGGTTAGGGTTAGGGAAAGGGTTATAGTTAGGGTTAGGGTTAAGGTAAGGTTTAGAGTTAGGGTTAGGGTTAGGGTAAGTGTTAGCGTTAGGTTTAGGGTTAGGGTTAGGGTTAACGTAAGGGTTAGGGTTAGGGTTAGGGTTAGGTTAAGTGTTAGGGTTAGGGTTAGGGTTAGGGTAAGTGTTAGGGTAAGGGTTATCGTTAGAGTTAGGTTTAGGTTTGGGGTTAAGTTTAGGGTTAGGGTTAGGGTAAGGGTAAGGGTTAGGGTTAGGGTTAGGGTTAGTGTTAGGGGAAGGGTTAGGGTTAGGGTTAGGGTTAGGGTAATGGTAAGGGTTAGGGTTAGGGTTAGGGTTAAAGTTAGGTTTAGGGATAGGGTAAGGGTAAGGGTAAGTTTAAGGGCAAGGGTAAGGGTAAGAGTTAGGGTTAGGGTTAGGTTTAGAGTTAGGGTTAGGGTTAGGTTATGGTAAGTGTTAGGGTTAGGGTTAGGGTTAGGGTAAGGGTTAGGGTTAGGGTTAGGGTAAGTGTTAGGGTTAGGATTAGAGTTAGAGTTAGGGTTAGGGTAAAGGCAAGGATTAGGGTTAGGGTTAAGTTTAGGGTTAGGGTTAGTGTTAGGGTTAGGGTAAGTGTAATTTTTAGGGTTAGTGTTAGGGTTAGGGTTAAGGTTAGGGTTAGGGTTAGGGTTAGGGTTAGGGTAAGGGTTAGGGTTAGGTTAGGGTAAGTGTTAGGGTTAGGGTTAGGGTTAGGGTTAGGTTTAGGGTAAGGGTTAGGGTTAGGGTTAGGGTAAGTGTTTGGGTTAGGGTTAGAGTTAGAGTTAGGGTTAGGGTAAGGGCAAGGATTAGGGTTAGGGTTAAGTTTAAGGATAGGGTTAGTGTTAGGGTTAGGGTAAGTGTAATTGTTAGGGTTAGTGTTAGGGTTAGGGTTAAGGTTAGGGTTAGGGTTAGGGTTAGGGTTAGTGTTAGGGTTAGGGTAAGTGTAATTGTTAGGGTTAGTGTTAGGGTTAGGGTTAAGTTTAGGGTTAGGGTTAGGGTAAGAGTTAGAGTAAGGGTAAGGGTTAGGTTTAGGGTTAAGTTTGAGGTTAGGGTTAGGATTAGGATTAGGGTAAGGGTTAGGGTTAGGGTTAGGGTAAGTGTTAGGGTTAGGGTTAGAGTTAGAGTTAGGGTTAGGGTAAGGGCAAGGATTAGGGTTAGGGTTAAGTTTAGGGTTAGGGTTAGTGTTAGGGTTAGGGTAAGTGTAATTGTTAGGGTTAGTGTTAGGGTTAGGGTTAAGGTTAGGGTTAGGGTTAGAGTTAGGGTTAGGGTAAGGGTTAGGGTTAGGTTAGGGTAAGTGTTAGGGTTAGGGTTAGGGTTAGGGTTAGGGTTAGGTTTAAGGTTAGGGTAGGGTTAGGGTTAGGGTAAGGGTAAGGTTTAGGGTTAGGATTAGGGTTAGGGTTCGGGTTAGGGTAATGATTAGGGTTAGGGTTAGGGTTAGGTTTAGGGTTAGGGATAGGGTAAGGGTAAGGGTTAGGGTTAGGGTTAGGTTTAGGGTTGGGGTTAAAGTTAGGTTTAGGGTTAGGGTTAGGGTTAGGGTTATGGTTAGGGTAAGGTTTAGGGTCAGGGTAAAGGTAAGGGTTAGGGTTAGAGTTAGGGTTAGTGTTAGGGTTAGGGTTAGGCTTAGGGTTAGGGTTACTGGAAGTGTTAGGGTTAGGGCTAAGATTAGGATTAGGGTTGGGTAAGGGTTAGGGTTAGGGTTAGGATTAGGATTACGTTTAGGGTTAGGGTTAGGATTAGTGTACGGTTAGGGTAAGGTTATGTGTTAGGGTTAGGGTTAGGGTTATGGTAAGTGTTAGGGTTAGGGTAAGGGTAAGGGTTAGGGTTAAAGTTAGGGTCAGTGTAAGGGTTATAATTAGGGTTAGGGTAAGGGTAAGGGTTAGCGTTAGGATTAGAGTTAGGGTAAGGTTAAGGGTTAGGTTTAGGTTTAGGGTTAGGTTTAGGGTTAGTGTTAGGGTAAGGGTAAGTGTTAGGGTTAATGTTAGGTTTAGGGTAAGGGTTAGGGTTACGGTTAGGGGTTAGGGTTAGTGTTATGGTTAGGTTAATGGTTAGGGTTCAGGTTAGGGTTAGAATAAGGGTTAGGGTTAGGGTAAGGGTAAGTGGTAGGGTTAGGGTTTGGGTTAGGGTTAGGGTAAGGGTTAGGGTTAGGGTTAGGTTTAGGTGGTAGGGTTAGGGTTAGGGGTAGGGGTAGGGTTAGGTTAAGGGTAAGGGTTAGGTTTAGGGTTAGGGTTAGGATTAGTTTTAGAGTTATGGTTAGGGTTAGGGTAAGGGCAAGGGTTAGGCTTAGGGATAAGGTTAGAGTTAGATTAAGAGTTAGGGTTAGGGGTTAGGGTTAGCGTTAGGTTTAGTGTAAGGGTTAGGTTTAGGGTTAGGTTTAGGTTAAGGGTTAGGGTTAGGGTTAGGGTTAGGGTTAGTGTTATGGTTAGGTTAATGGTTAGGGTTCAGGTTAGGGTTAGAATAAGGGTTAGGGTTAGGGTAAGGGTAAGTGTTAGGGTTAGGGTTTGGGTTAGGGTTAGGGTAAGGGTTAGGGTTAGGGTTAGGTTTAGGTGGTAGGATTAGGGTTAGGGGTAGGGGTAGGGTTAGGTTAAGGGTAAGGGTTAGGTTTAGGGTTAGGGTTAGGATTAGTTTTAGGGTTATGGTTAGGGTTAGCGTAAGGGCAAGGGATAGGCTTAGGGATAAGGTTAGAGTTAGATTAAGAGTTAGGGTTAGGGGTTAGGGTTAGCGTTAGGGTTAGTGTAAGGGTTAGGTTTAGGGTTAGGTTTAGGTTAAGGGTTAGGGTTAGGTTTAGGGTAAGTTTTAGGGTTAGGGTTAGGGTTAGGGTAAGTGTTAGGGTAAGGGTAAGGGTTAGGGTTAAGGTTAGGGTTAGGGTTAGGTGGTTGTGTTAGGGTTAGGGTTAGGGGTATGGTTAGGGTTAGGGTAAGCGTAAGGGTTAGGGTTAGGGTTAGGGTTAGATTTAGGGTTAGAGTTAGCATTAGGGTTAGGGTAAGGATAAGGTCTGGGTTAGGGGTAGGGTTAGGTTTAAGTTTAAGGTTAGGGTTAGGGTTAGGGTTAGGGTAAGGGTAATGGTTAGGGTTAGGATTAGGGTAAGGGTTATGGTAAGTGTAAGGATTAGGTTTAGGGTTATGGTTAGGGTTAAGGATTGGGTTAGGGTTAGGGTTTGGGTAAGGATAAGTGTTAGGGGTAGGTTTAGGGTTAGGTTTAGGGTTAAGGTTAGGGTTAGGGTGAGGGTAAGAGTAAGGTTTAGGGTTAGGTTTAGGTTTAGGTTTAGGGTTAGGGTTAGGGTTAGGGTAAGGGTAAATGTTAGGGTTAGGATTATGTTTAGGTTTAGGGTTAAGGTTAGGGTCAGGGTTAGGGTAACGGTATGTGTTCGGGTTAGGGTTAGGGTTAGGGTTAGGGTTAGGGTTAGGGTTAGCTTTAGGGTAAGCGTAAGGGTTAGTTTTAGGTTAGGGTTAAGGTAAGGGTAAGGTTTAGGGTTAGGGTTAGGTTTAGGTTTAGGGTTAGGATTAGGGTTAGGGTTAGGGCTAGGGTTAGTTTAAGGGTTACGGTTAGGTTTAGGGTAAGGGTTAGGGTTAGGGTTAGGGTTAGAGTTAGGGTAAGAGTTAGGGTTAGGTTTAGGGTTAGGGTTAGGGTAAGGGTAAAGGTTAGGGTTAGGTTTAGGGTAATGTTTAGGGTTAGGGTTAGGGTTAGTTTTAGGGTTAGGGATAGGGTAAGCGTAAGGGTTAGGGTTAGGGTTAGGGTTTGGTTTAGGGTTGGGGGTAAGGTTAGGTTTAGGGTTAGGTTACGTTTAAGGATTAGGGTTAGGGTTAGGGTTAGGGTTATGCTTAGGGTTAGGGTTAGGGTTAGGATTATTGTTAGGTTTAGGATTAGGGTTAGGGTTAGGGTTAGTGTTAGTGTAAGGTTATGTGTTAGGGTTAGGGTTAGGGTTAGGGTAAGTGTTAGGGTTAGGGTTACGGTTAGGGTGAGGGCAAGGGTAAGGTTTAGGGTTAAAGTTAGGGTCAGGGTTAGGGTTAGGGTTAGGGTAAGGGTAAGGTTTAGGCTTAGGTTTAGGGTTAGGGTAAGGGTAAGGGTTAGGTTTAGGGTTAGGGTTAGGTTTAGAGTTAGTGTTAGGGTAAGGGTAAGGGTTAGGGTTAGGGTTAGGGTAAGGGTTAGGGTTAGGGGTTAGGGTTAGTGTTAGTGTTAGGTAAAGATTTAGGGTTAGGGTTAGGGTTAGGATAAGGGTTAGAGTTAGGGTAAGGGTAAGTGTTAGGTTTAGGGTTAGGGTTAGGTTTAGGGTAAGGGTTATGTTTAGGGTTAGGTTTAGGTGGTAGGGTTAGGGTTTGGGTTAGGGTTAGGGTTAGTGTTAGGGTAAGGGTAAGGGTTATTGTTAGGTTTAGGGTTGGGTAAGGGTAAGGTTTAGGTTTAGGGTTCGGGTTAGGTTTAGAGTTAGTGTTAGGGTAAGGGTAAGGGTTAGGGTTAGGGTTAGGGTAAGGGTTAGGGTTAGGGTTTAGGGTTAGTGTTAGGGTTAGGTTAAGGGTTAGGGTAATGGTTAGGGTTAGGATAAGGGTTAGGGTTAGGCTAAGGGTAAGTGATAGGTTTAGGCTTAGGGTTAGGGTAAGGGTTATGGTTAGGGTAAGGTTTAGGTGGTAGGGTTAGGGTTAGGGCTAGGGTTAGGGTTAGGGTTAGGGTAAGGGTAAGAGTTAGGATTAGGATTAGTTTTAGGGTTAGTGTTAGGGTAAGGGAAATGGTTAGGGTGAAGGTTAGGATTATGGTTAAGGTTAGGGTTAGGGTTAGGGTTAAGTTTAGGGTTAGGGTTAGGGTTAGGGTAAGGGCAAGGTTTAGGGTTAGGGTTAAGGTTAGTTTTAGGGTTAGGTTTAGGGTTAGGTTAAAGTTAGGGTTAGGGTAAGGGTAAGGGTTAGGGTTAGGGTTAAGGTTAGGGTTAGGGTTAGGGTTAGGGTTAGGGTAAGGTTTAGGGTACGTTAGTGTAAGGGTTAGGGTTAGTGTTAGGTTAGGGTTAGAGTTATTTTAGGGTTAGGTTAAGGGTAAGGGTTAGGGTTAGGGTTAGGGTTAAGGTTAGTTTAAGGGTTAGGGTTAGGGTTAGGGTGAGATTTAGGGTTGATTAAGGGTAAGGGTTATCGTTAGGGTTATGGTTAGGGTTAGGTTAAGGGGTAGGGTTAGGGTTAGGGTTAGGGAAATGGTTAGCGTTAGGGTTAGGGGTAGGGTAACGGTTAGGCTTAGGGTTAGTGTAAGTGTTTGCGTTAGGGTTAGGGTTAGGGTTAGGGTAAGGGTAAGGTTTAGAGTAAGGGTTAGGGTTAAGGTTAGGTTTAGGGTAAGGGTAAGGTTTAGGGTTAAGGTTAGGGTTAGGGTTAGGTTTAGGGTTAGGGTTAGGGTTAGGTTTAGCGTTAGGGTAAGCATAAGGGTTAGGATTAGGGTTAGGGTTAGGTTTAGGGTTAGAGTTAGAGTTAGGGTTAGGGTAAGGATTAGGGTTAGGGTTAGGGTTAGGTTTAGGGTTACGGTTAGGTTTAGGGTAGGGTTTAGTGTAAGGGTAAGTGTTAGTGTTAGGGTTAGGTTTAGGATAAGGGTAAGGATTAGGGTTAGGTTTAGGGTTAGGGTTACAGGTTAGGGTTAGGGTTATGGTTAGGGTGTGGGTTAGGTTTTGGGTTAGGTTTAGGATAAGGCTAAGGGTTAGGGTTAGGGTTTGTGTTACAGTTAGTGTTAGGTTTAGGGTTAGGGTTAGGGTAAGGGCAAGGTTTAGGGTTAGGGTTGGGGTTAAGGTTAGGTTTAGGATTAGGGTTAGGGTTAGGGTTAAGGTTAGGGTTAGGGCTAGGGTTAGGGTTAGGGTAAGGGTTAGGGTTAGGGTTAGGGTTAAGGTTAGGATTAGGGTTAGGGTTAGGTTTAGGGTAAGGGTAGGGTTACGGTTAGAGTTAGGCTTAGGGTTAAGGTTAAGGTTAGGGTTAGGTTTAGGGTTAGGTTTAGGTTAGGATTAGGGTAAGGGTAAGGGTTAGGGTTAGGGTTAGGGTTAGGGTTAAGGTTAGGGTTAGGGTTAGGGTTAGGGTTAGGCTTAGGGTAAGGGTTAGGGTAGGTTAGGGTAAGGTTTAGGGTTAGTGTTAGGTTAGGGTTAGTGTTAGGTTAGGGTTAGGTTAAGGGTAAGGATTAATGTTAGGGTTAGTTTAAGGGTTAGAGTTAGGGTTCGGGTTAGAGTGAGATTTAGGGTTGGTTAATGGTAAGGGTTAGGGTTAGGGTTAGGGTTAGGGTTAGGTTAAGGGTTAGGGTTAGGGTTAGTGTTAAGGAAAGGGTTAGGGTTAGGGTTAGTGTTAGGGTAACAGTTAGTTTTAGGGTTAGGGTTAGGGTAAGTGTTAGCGTTAGGGTTAGGGTTAGGGTTAGGGTAAGGGTAAGGTTTAGGGTTAGGGTTAGGGTTAAGGTTAGGCTAAGGGTAAGTGTTAGGATTAGGGTTAGGTTTAGGGTAAGGGTAAGGGTTAGGGTTAAGTTTAGGGTTAGGGTTAGGTTTAGTGTTTGGGTTAGGGTTAGGGTTAGGGGTAGCGTTAGGGTAAGCGAAAGGGTTAGGGTTAGGGTTAGGGTTAGGTTTAGGGTTGGAGTTAGCGTTAGGGTTAGGGTAAGGATAAGGGTTAGGGTTAGGGTAAGGGTTAGGGTTAGGGTTAGGGTTAGTGTTAGGGTTAGTTTAAGGGTTAGGTTTAGGGTTAGGTTTAGGATAAGAGTTAGGGTTAGGGTTAGGGTAAGTGTTAGGTTAGGGTTAGGGTTAGGGTAAGTGTAAGGGTTAGGGTTAGGGTTAGGATTAGTTTTAGGGTTAGGGCCAGGATAAGGGTTAGGGTTAGGGTTAGGATTAGTTTTAGGGTTAGGGTCAGGGTAAGGATAAGGGTTAGGGTTAGGGTTAGGGTTAGGGTAAGGGTAAGGGTAAGGTAAGGGTTAGGGTTACTGTTAGGTTAGGGTTAGAGTTAGGTTAGCGTTAGGTTAAGGGTTAGGGTTAGGTTTAGGGTTAGGGTTAGGGTTAAGGTTAGGTTTAGGGTTAGGGCAAGGGTAAGGGTAAGGGTGAGGGTAAAAGTTAGGGTTAGGGTTAGGGTAATGGTTAGTGTTAGGGTTAGGGTAAGGGTAAGGTTTAGGTTTATGGTTAGGGTTATGGTTAGAGTAACAGTAAGGGTGAGTGTTAGGGTTAGGGTTAGGTTTAGGGTAAGGGTAAGGTTTAGGATTAAGGTTAGGGTTAGGGTTAGGTTTAGGGTTTGGTTTATGGTTAGGGTTAGGTTTAAGTTTAGCCTTACGGTATGCGTAAGGGTTAGGGTTAGGGTTAAGGTTAGGTTTAGGTTTAGAGTTAGGGTTAGGTTTGGGTAAAGATAAGGGTTAGGGTTAGGGTTTGGTTTACGTTTAGGGTAAGGGTTAGGGTTAAGGTTAGGGTTAGGGTTAGGATTAGGGTTAGGGTAAGGTTGAGGGTTAGGGTTAGGTTTAGGGTTAGAGTTAGGGTAAGTGTAAGGGTTCGGTTTAGGGTTATGGTTAGGGTTAGGGATTGGGTTAGGGTTAGGGTTTGGGTAAGGATGAGGGTTAGGGTTAGGGTTAGGTTTAGGATTAGGGTTAAGGTTATGGTTAGGGTGCGGGTAAGGGTAAGGTTTAGGGTTTGGTTTAGGTTTAGGGTTAGGGTAAGGGTTAGGGTTAGTTTTAGGATTAGGGTTAAGGTTAGGGTAAGGGTAAGTCTTAGGGTTAGGATTAGGTTTAGGGTTGGGGTTAAGGTTAGGTTTAGGGTTAGGGTACGTTTAGGGATTAGGGTTAGGGTTAGGGTTAGGGTTATACTTAGGGTTAGTGGTAGGTTTAGGATTAGGGTTAGGTTAGAGTTAGGGTTAGTGGTAGGGTAAGGTTATGTGTTAGGGTTATTGTTAGGGTTAGGGTAAGTATTAGGGTTAGGGTTACGGTTAGGGTGAGGGTAAGGGTAAGGTTTAGGGTTAAAGTTAGGGTATGGTTTAGGATTAGGGTTAGGGTTAGGGAAAGGGTAAGGGTTAGGGTTACGTTTAGGGTTAGGGTAAGGGTAAGGGTTAGGTTTAGAGTTAGGGTTAGCTTTAGAGTTAGTGTCAGGGTAAGGGTAAGTGTTAGGGTTAGGTTTAGGGTTAGGGTTAGGGTTTAGGGTTACTGTTAGGGTTAGGTTAAGGGTTAGGGTTAGGGTTAGGGATAGGATAAGCGTTACGGTTAGGGTAAGGGTAAGTGTGAGGGTTAGGTTTAGGGTTAGGGTTAGGTTTAGAGTTAGTGTTAGGGTAAGGGAAAGGGTTAGGGTTAGGGTTAGGGTTAGGGTTAGGGTAAGGGCAAGGTTTAGGCTTAGGGTTAAGTTTAGGGTTAGTGTTAGGTTTAGGTTTAGGTTAAGGTTAGGGTTAGGGTAAGTGTAAGGGTTAGGGATAGGTTTAGCGTTAGGGTTAAGGTTAGGTTTAGGGTTAGGGTTAGGGTTTGGGTTAGGTAAGGGTTAGGGTAGGTTAGGGTAAGGGTTAGGGTTAGGGTTAGGGTTAGTTTAAGGGTTAGGGTTAGGGTTAGGGTTAGAGTGAGATTTAGGGTTGGTTAAGGGTAAGGGTTATGTTTAGGGTTATGGTTAGGTTTAGGTTAAGGTTTAGGGTTAGGTGTTAGGGTTAGGGTTAGGGAAAGGGTTACAGTTAGGGTTAGGTTTAAGGTAAGGTTTAGAGTTAGGGTTAGGGTTAGGGTAAGTGTTAGCGTTAGGTTTAGGGTTAGGGTTAGGGTTAACGTAAGGGTTAGGGTTAGGGTTAGGGTTAGGTTAAGTGTTAGGGTTAGGGTTAGGGTTAGGGTAAGTGTTAGGGTAAGGGTTATCGTTAGAGTTAGGTTTAGGTTTGGGGTTAAGTTTAGGGTTAGGGTTAGGGTAAGGGTAAGGGTTAGGGTTAGGGTTAGGGTTAGGGTTAGTGTTAGGGGAAGGGTTAGGGTTAGGTTTAGGGTTAGGGTAATGGTAAGGGTTAGGGTTAGGGTTAGGGTTAAAGTTAGGTTTAGGGATAGGGTAAGGGTAAGGGTAAGGGTAAGGGCAAGGGTAAGGGTAAGAGTTAGGGTTAGGGTTAGGTTTAGGGTTAGGGTTAGGGTTAGGTTAGGGTAAGTGTTAGGGTTAGGGTTAGGGTTAGGGTTAGGGTAAGGGTTAGGGTTAGGGTTAGGGTAAGTGTTAGGGTTAGGATTAGAGTTAGAGTTAGGGTTAGGGTAAGGGCAAGGATTAGGGTTAGGGTTAAGTTTAGGGTTAGGGTTAGTGTTAGGGTTAGGGTAAGTGTAATTTTTAGGGTTAGTGTTAGGGTTAGGGTTAAGGTTAGGGTTAGGGTTAGGGTTAGGGTTAGAGTAAGGGTTAGGGTTAGGTTAGGGTAAGTGTTAGGGTTAGGGTTAGGGTTAGGTTTAGGGTAAGGGTTAGGGTTAGGGTTAGGGTAAGTGTTTGGGTTAGGGTTAGAGTTAGAGTTAGGGTTAGGGTAAGGGCAAGGATTAGGGTTAGGGTTAAGTTTAGGGATAGGGTTAGTGTTAGGGTTAGGGTAAGTGTAATTGTTAGGGTTACTGTTAGGGTTAGGGTTAAGGTTAGGGTTAGGGTTAGGGTTAGGGTTAGTGTTAGGGTTAGGGTAAGTGTAATTGTTAGGGTTAGTGTTAGGGTTAGGGTTAAGTTTAGGGTTAGGGTTAGGGTAAGAGTTAGAGTAAGGGTAAGGGTTAGGTTTAGGGTTAAGTTTGAGGTTAGGGTTAGGATTAGGATTAGGGTAAGGGTTAGGGTTAGGGTTAGGGTAAGTGTTAGGGTTAGGGTTAGAGTTAGAGTTAGGGTTAGGGTAAGGGCAAGGATTAGGGTTAGGGTTAAGTTTAGGGTTAGGGTTAGTGTTAGGGTTAGGGTAAGTGTAATTGTTAGGGTTAGTGTTAGGGTTAGGGTTAAGGTTAGGGTTAGGGTTAGAGTTAGGGTTAGGGTAAGGGTTAGGGTTAGGTTAGGGTAAGTGTTAGGGTTAGGGTTAGGGTTAGGGTTAGGGTTAGGTTTAAGGTTAGGGTAGGGTTAGGGTTAGCGTAAGGGTAAGGGTTAGGGTTAGGATTAGGGTTAGGGTTCGGGTTAGGGTAATGATTAGGGTTAGGGTTAGGGTTAGGTTTAGGGTTAGGGATAGGGTAAGGGTAAGGGTTAGGGTTAGGGTTAGGTTTAGGGTTGGGGTTAAAGTTAGGTTTAGGGTTAGGGTACATTTAAGGATTAGTGTTAGGTTTAGGGTTATGCTTAGGGTTAAGGTTAGGGTTAGGATTGGGGTTAGGTTTAGGGTTAGGTTTAGGCTTAGGTTTAGGGTAAGGTTATGTGTTAGGGTTAGGGTTAGGGTTAGGGTTAGGGTAAGTGTTAGGGTTAGGGTTCGTGTTACGGTTAGGGTTAGGGTAAGGGTAAGGTTTAGGGTTAAAGTTATGGTCAGGGTTAGGGTTAGGGTTAGGGTTAGGGTAAGGGTTAGGATTAGAGTTAGGGTTAGGGTTAGGGGTTACGGTTAGGGTTAGGTTTAGGGTTAGGGAAAGAGTTAGGATTAGGGTTAGGGTTAGGTAAGTGTATGTGTTAGTAATAGGGTTAGGGTTAGGGTAAGGGTAAGGGTGAGGGTTAGGTTTAGAGTTTGGTTTAGGGTTAGGGTTTGTTTAAGGAAAAATGTTACAATTAAGGTTAGGGTTAGGGTTAGGGTTAAGGTTAGGGTGAGGGTAAGGGTAAGGGTTAAAGTTAGGGTTAGGGTTAGGGTTAGGGGAAGGGTTAGGGTTAAGGTTAGGGTTAGGGTTAGGTTTAGGTTTGGGGTTAAGGTTAGGGTTAGGGTTAGGGTAAGGGTAAGGTTTAGGTTAGGGTTAGGCTTAGGGTTAAGGTCAGGCTTAGGGTTAGGTTTAAGGTTAGGATTAGGGTTAGGGTTAGGGTAAGGGTTAGGGTTAGGGTTAGGGTTAGGTTTACGGTTAGGGTAAGTGTAAGGGTCAGGGTAATTGTAAGGGTCAGAGTTAGGGTTAGGGGTAGGTAAGGGTTAGTTTTAGGGTTAGGGTAAGGGTAAGGTTTAGGATTAGGGGTAGGGTTAAGGTTAGGGTAAGGGTAAGGGTAAGTGTTAGGGTTAAGGTTAGGTTTAGGGTAAGGGTAAGGGTTAGGGTTAAGGTTAGGGTTAGTGTTAGGTTTAGGTTTAGGGTTAGGGTTAATGTTAGGTTTAGCGTTAGGGTAAGCGTAAGGGTTAGCTTAGGATTAGGGTTAGGTTTAGGGTTAGAGTTAGCGTTAGAGTTAGGGTAAGGATAAGGGTTAGGGTTAGGGTTAGGGTTAGGGTTAGGTTTAAGGTTAAGGTTAGAGTTAGGGTAGGGTTTAGGGTAAGGGTAAGTGTTAGTGTTAGGGTTAGGTTTAGGATAAGGGTAAGGATTACTGTTAGGTTTAGGGTTAGGTTTAGAGGTTAGGGATAGGGTTAGGGTTACGGTGAGGGTTAGGTTTTGAATTAGGGTTAGGATAAGGGTAAGGGTTAGGGTTAGGGTTAGGGTTAGGGTTAGTGTTAGGTTTAGGGTTAGGGTTAGGGTAAGGGCAAGGGTTAGAATTAGGGTTAGGGTTAAGGTTAGGGTTAGGATTAGGGTTACGGTTAGGGTTAAGGTTAGGGTTAGGGTTAGGGTTAAGGTTAGGGTAAGGGTTAGTGTTAGAGTTAGTGTAAGGGTTAGGGTTAGGGTTAGGGTTAGGCTTAGGTTTAGGGTTAGGATGAGGGTTAGGTTTAGGGTTAGAGTTAGGGTAAGGGTAAGGGTTAGGGTTAGGGTTAGGGTCAGGTTTAGTGTTAGCTTTAGGGTTAGGGTTAGGGTAAGGGCAAGGATTAGGGTTAGGTTTAGGGTTAGGGTTAGTGTTAGGGTTAGGGTTAGGGTTAAGATTAGGGTTAGGGTTAGGGTTAGGTTTAGGTTAAGGGTGAGGGTTAGGATTAGTGTAAGGGTTAGGGTTAGGGTTAGGGTTAGGTTAGGGTTTGTTTAAGGGTTAGGGTTAGGTTTAGGGAAAAGGTAAGGTTTAGGGTTAGGGTAAGGTTTAGGGTTAGGTTTAGGGTTAGTGTTAGGGTTAGGGTTAGGTTTA
Source organism: Megascapheus bottae (assembly GCA_024803745.1). Taxonomy (NCBI): domain Eukaryota; kingdom Metazoa; phylum Chordata; class Mammalia; order Rodentia; family Geomyidae; genus Megascapheus; species Megascapheus bottae. Next base: position 553,039 of record JANJXV010000462.1, read on the forward strand.
GGGTAAGGGTAAGGGTTAGGGTTAGGGTTAGGGTTAGGCTTAGTGTTAGGATAAGGGTAAGGTTTAGGGTTAGGGTTATGGTTAGGGTTAAGTTTGAGGTTAGGGTTAGGGTTAGGGTTAGATTTAGTGTTAGGATTAGGGTTAGGGTTAGGGTAATGGTTAGGGTTAGTGTTAAGGTTAGGGTTAGGCTTAGTGTTAGAGTAAGGGTAAGGGTTAGGGTTAGGGTTAGGGTTAGGGTTAAGTTTGAGTTTAGGGTTAGGATTAGGGTTAGGGTTAGGGTTAGTGTTAGGGTTAGGGTAAGTGTAAGGGTTAGGGTTAGAGTTAGAGTTAGAGTTAGGGTAAGGGCAAGGATTAGGGTTAGGGTTAAGGTTAGGGTTAGGGTTAGGGTTAGTGTTAGGGTTAGGTTAAGGGTAATTGTTAGGGTTAGTGTTAGGGTTAGGGTTAAGGTTAGGGTTAGGGTTAGGGTTAGGGTAAGGGTTAGGGTTAGGTTAGGGTAAGGGTTAGGGTTATGGTTAGGGTTAGGGTTAGGTTTAAGTTTAGAGTTAGGGTTACGGTTAGGGTAAGGGTAAGGGTTAGGGTTAGGGTTAGGGTTAGTGTAGGGTTTAGGGTAAGGGTAATGTTAGTGTTAGGGTTCGGTTTAGGATAAGGGTAAGGATTAGGGTTAAGTTTTGGTTTAGGGTTAGGAATTATGCTTAGGGTTAGGGTTAGGGTTAGGGTTAGGGTTAGGCTAGGGTTAGTTTAAGGGTTAGGGTTGGGTTAGGTTTAGGCTTATGGTTAGGGTTAGGGTAAGGGTTAGGGTTAGGGTTAGGATTAGGGATAGGGTTAGGGTTAGGGTAATGGTTAGTGTTAGGGTTAGGGTTAGGTTTAGGGTTAGGGATAGGGTAAAGGTAAGGGTTAGGGTTACAGTTAGGTTTAGGTTTGGGGTTAAAGTTAGGTTTAGGGTTAGGGTACATTTAAGGATTAGGGTTAGGGTTAGGGTTAGGGTTATGCTTAGGGTTAAGGTTAGGGTTAGGATTAGGGTTAGGTTTAGGGTTAGCGTTAGGGTTAGGGTAAGGTTATGTGTTAGGGTTAGGGTTAGGGTTAGGGTTAGGGTTAGGGTAAGTGTTAGGGTTAGGGTTAGTGTTACGGTTAGGGTTAGGGTTAGGGTAAGGTTTAGGGTTAAAGTTATGGTCAGGGTTAGTGTTAGGGTTAGGGTGAGGGTAAGGGTAAGGGTTAGGGTTAGGTTTAGGGTTATGGTAAGGGTAAGGTTTAGGTTTAGATTTAGGATTAGGTTTAGGGTTAGGGTTAGCATAAGGATAAATATTAGAGTTAAGGTTTGGGTGAGGGTAAGGGTAAGGGTTAGGGTTAAGATTAGGGTTAGGGTTAGGGTAAGGGTTAGGGTTAGGGTTAGGGTAAGGGTTAGGGTTAGGGTTAATGGTAAGGGTTATGTTAGGGTTAGGGTTAGAGTTAGGGTTAAGGTTAGGGTTAGGTTAGGTTTAGGGTTAGGATTAGGGTTATGGTTAGGGTTAGGGTTAGGGTTAGGGTTAGGGTAAGGGTAATGGTTAGGATTAGAGTTAGGGTTAGGGTTAAGAGTTACGGTTAGGGTTAGGTTTAGGGTTACGGAAAGAGTTAGGATTAGGGTTAGGGTTAGGGTTAGGGTAAGGGTAAGGGTTAGGTTAAGGTTAGGGTTAGGGTTAGTGTTAGGGTTAGGGTTAGGGTTAGGGTAAGGGTAAGGGTTAGGGTCAGGTTTAGGGTTAGGGTAAGTGTAAGGGTTAGGTTTAGGGTTATGGTTATTTTTAGAGTTAGTGTCAGTGTAAGGGTAAGGGTTAGGGTTAGGGTTAGTGTAAGGGTTAGGTTAGGGGTTCGGGTTAGTGTTAGGGTTAGGTTAAGGGTTAGGGTTAGGGTTAGGGTTAGGGTAAGGGTAAGGGTTAGGTTAGGGTTAGGGTTTGGTTTAGGGTTGGGGTTAAGTTTAGGTTTAGGGTTAGGGTACGTTTAAGGATTAGGGTTTGGGTTAGGGTTAGGGTTATACTTAGGGTTAGGGTTAGGGTTAGGATTAGGGTTAGGTTAGGATTATTGTTAGGGTTAGTGTTAGGGTAAGGTTATGTGTTAGGTTTAGGGTTAGGGTTAGGGTAAGTGTTAGGGTTAGGGTTACGGTTAGGATGAGGTTAAGGGTAAGGTTTAGGGTTAAATTTAGGCTAAGGGATAGGGTTAGGGTTAGGGAAAGGGTAAGGGTTAGGGTTAGGTTTAGGGTAAGGGTAAGGGTAAGGGTAAGGGTTAGGTTTAGTGTTAGGGTTAGGTTTAGAGTTAGTGTTAGGGTAAGGGTAAGGGTTATGGTTAGGTTTAGGGTTAGGGTTAGGGTTTTGGGTTAGTGTTAGGTTTAGGTTAAGGGTTAGGGTTAGGGTTAGGGTTAGGATAAGCGTTAGGGTTAGTGTAAGGGTAAGTGTTAGGTTTAGGTTTAGGGTTAGGGTTATTGTAAGGTTTAGGGTTAGGGTTAGGTTTAGGTGGCAGGGTTAGGGTTAGTGTTAGGGTTAGGGTTAGGGTTAGGATAAGGGTAAGAGTTAGGGTTAGGGTTAGGTTTAGGGTTATCGTAAGTGTATGGGTTAGGTTTAGGGTTAGTTTTAGGTTTAGAGTTAGTGTTAGGGTAAGGGTAATGGTTAGGGTTAGGGTTAGGGTTAGGGTAAGTGTTAGGTTTAGGGGTTCGGGTTAGTGTTAGGGTTAGGTTAAGGGTTCGGGTTAGGGTTAGGGTTAGGATAAGGGTTAGGGTTAGGGTAAGGGTAAGTGTTAAGTTTAGGGTTAGGGTTAGGGTTAGGGTAAGGGTTAGGGTTAGGGTTAGGTTTATGTGGTAGGGTTAGGTTTAGGTTTAGGGTTAAGGTAAGGGTAAGCGTTAGGTTTAAGGTTAGGATTAGTGATAGGGTTAGGGTTAGGGTAAGGGTAATGTTTAGGGTTAGGGTTAGGGTTAGGATTAAGTTTAGGGTTAGGGTTAGGGTTAGGTTTAGGGTTAGGTTTAGCGTAAGGGTAAGGGTTAGGGTTAGGGTTAGGGTTAGGGTTAGGGTTAGGTTTAGGTTCAGGGTTAGGGTAAGGACAAGGTTTAGGCTTACTCTAAAGGTTAGGGTTAGGGTTAGGTTTAGGGTTAGGTTAAGGTTAGGGTTAAGGTAAGTGTAAGGGTTAGGGTTAGGGTTAGCGTTAGGGTTAAGGTTAGGGTTAGGGTTAGGGTTAGGGTTAGGGTAAGGTTATGGTAGGTTAGGGTAAGGGTTAGGGTTAGGGTTAGGGTTAGTTTAAAGATTAGGGTTAGGGTTAGAGTGAGATTTAGGTTGGTTTAAGGGTAAGGGTTATGGTTAGGGTTATGGTTAGGGTTAGGTGAAGGTTTAGGGTTAGGTGTTAGGGTTAGGGTTAGGGAAAGGGTTATGGTTATGGTTAGGGTTAGGGTTAGTGTAAGTATTAGCGTTAGGGTTAGAGTTACGGTTAGGGTCAGGGTAAGGGTTAGGGTTAGGATTAGTGTTAGAGTAAGGGTTAGTGTTAGGGTTAGGGTTAGGGTAAGGGTAAGGGTTAGGGTTAGGTTAGTGTTAGAGTAAGGGTTAAGGTTAGGGTTAGGGTTAGGGTAAGGGTAAGGGTTAGGGTTAGGGTTAGGGTTAAGGTTAGGTTTAGGGTTAGGTTAAGGGTAAGTGTAAGGGTAAGGGTAAGAGTTAGGGTTAGGGTTACGGTAATGGTTAGAGTTAGGGTTAGGGTAAGGGTAAGGTTTAGGGTTATGGTTATGGTTATGGTTAGGGTAAGGATAAGGGTGAGTGTTAGGTTTAGGGTTAGGTTTAGGGTAAGGGTAAGGTTTAGGATTTAGGTTAGTGTTAGTATTAGGTTTAGGGTTAGGGTTAGCATAAGGATAAATATTAGAGTTAAGGTTAGGGTTAGGGTAAGGGTAAGGGTAAGGGTAAGGGTAAGAGTTAGGGTTAGGGTTAGGGTAATGGTTAGAGTTATGGTTAGGGTAAGTGTAAGGTTTAGGGTTATGGTTAGGGTTATGGTTAGGGTAAGGGTATGGGTGAGTGTTAGGGTTAGGGTTAGGTTTAGGGTAAAGGTAAGGTTTAGGATTAAGATTAGGGTTAGGATTAGGTTTAGGGTTAGGGTTAGCATAAGGATAAATATTAGAGTTAAGGTTAGGGTGTGGGTAAGGGTAAGGGTTAGGGTAAGGGTTAGGGTTAGGTTAGGGTAAGGGTTAGGGTTAGGGTTAGGGTTAGGTTTAAGTTTAGGGTTAGGGTTATGGTTAGGGTAAGGGTAAGGGTTAGGGTTAGTGTTAGGGTTAGTTTTAGGGTTAGGGTAAGTGTAAGGGTTAGGGTTAGGGTTACGGTTATGGTAAGGGTTAGGGTTAGGATTAGGGTTAGGGTAGGGTTTAGGGTAAGGGTAAATGTTAGTGTTAGGGTTAGGTTTAGGGTTGGGGTTAAGGTTAGGGTTAGGGTTAGGGTTACGGTTAGGGTTAGAGTTAGGGTAACGGTATGTGTTCGGGTTAGGGTTAGGGTTAGGGTTATGGTTAGCGTTAGGGTAAGCGAAAGGATTAGTGTTAGGGTTAGGGTTAAGGTAAGGGTAAGGTTTAGGGTTAGGGTTAGGCTTAGGTTTAGGCTTAGGGTTAGGGTAAGGGTAAGGGTTAGGGTTAGGGTTAGGTTTAGCGTTAGGGTAAGGGTAAGGGTTAGGGTTAGGGTAAGGAGAAGAATTAGGGTTAGGGTTAGGATTAGGGTAGGGTTTAGGATAAGGGTAAGTGTTAGTGTTAGGGTTAGGTTTAGGATAAGGGTAAGGATTAGGGTTAGGGTTAGGGTAAGGGTAAGGGTAAGGGTAAGGGTTAGGGTTAGGTTTAGGGTTAGGGTAAGGGTAAGGGTTAGGTTTAGGGTTAGTGTTAGGTTTAGGGTTAGGGTAAGGGTAAGGAAAAATGTTACAATTAAGGTTAGGTTTAGGGTTAGGGTTAAGATTAGGGTGAGGGTAAGGGTAAGGGTTAGGGTTAGGGTTAGGGTTAGGGTTAGGGTAAGGGTTAGGGTTAGGGTTAGGGTTAGGTTTAGGTTTGGGTTTAAGGTTAGGGTTAGGGTTAGGGTAAGGGTAAGGGTTAGATTAGGGTTAGGCTTAGGTTTAAGGTCAGGGTTAGGGTTAGGTTTAGGGTTAGGGTTAGGGTAAGGGTTAGGGTTAGGGTTGGGTTAGGGTTAGGTTTAGGTTTAGGGTAAGGGTAAGGGTAATTGTAAGGGTTAGAGTTAGGGTTAGGGGTAGGGTAATGGTTAGTTTTAGGGTTAGGGTAAGGGTAAGGTTTAGGGTTAAGTTTAGGGTTAAGGTTAGGGTAAGGGTAAGGGTAAGTGTTAGGGTTAGGGTTAGGTTTAGGGTAAGGGTAAGGGTTAGGGTTAAGGTTAGGGTTAGGGTTAGTGTTAGGGTTAGGTTTAGGGTTAGGGTAAGGGTAAGGGTTAGGGTTAGGTTTAGGGTTAGGGTAAGTGTAAGGGTTAGGTTTAGGGTTATGGTTAGTTTTAGAGTTAGTGTTAGGGTAAGGGTAAGGGTTAGGGTTAGGGTTAGGGTTAGGGGTTCGGGTTAGTGTTATGGTTAGGTTAAGGTTTAGGGTTAGGGTTAGGGTTAGGATAAGGTTTAGGGTTAGGGTAATGGTAAGTGTTAATTTTAGGGTGAGGGTTAGGGTTAGGGTAAGGGTTAGGGTTAGGGTTAGGTTTATGTGGTAGGGTTAGGGTTAGGGTTAGGGTTAGGGTTAGGGTAAGGGTAAGGGTTAGGTTTAAGGTTAGGATTAGTGTTAGGGTTAGGGTTAGGGTTAGGGTTAAGTTTAGGGTTAGGGTTAGGGTAAGGGTAAGGGTTAGGATTAGGGTTAGGTTTAGGGTTAGGTTAAGGTTAGGGTTAGGGTAAGTGTAAGGGTTAGGGTTTGGGTTAGCGTTAGGGTTAATGTTAGGGTTAGTGTTAGGGTTGGGTTAGGGTTAGGGTAAGGGTTAGGGTAGGTTAGGGTAAGGGTTAGGGTTAGGGTTAGGGTTAGGGTAAGTTTAAGGGTTGGGTTAGGGTTAGGGTTAGATTGAGATTTAGGGTTGGTTAAGGGTAAAGGTTATGGTTAGGGTTATGGTTAGGGTTAGGTTAAGGTTTAGGGTTAGGTGTTAGGGTTAGGGTTAGGGTTAGGTTTAGGGAAAGGGTTAGGGTTAGGGTTAGGGTAAGGGTTAGGGTTAGGGTTAGGGTTAGGGTAAGTGTTAGCGTTAGAGTTAGGGTTAGGGTTAGGGTAAGGCTTAGGGTTAGGCTTAGGGTTAGGGTAAGGTTAAGTGTTAGGGTTAGGGTTAGGGTTAGGTTAAGTGTTAGGGTAAGGGTTAGCGTTAGAGTTTGGTTTAGGTTTGGGGTTAAGTTTAGGGTTAGGGTTAGGGTAAGGGTAAGGGTTAGGGTTAGGGTTAGTGTTATGGTAAGGGTTAGGGTTAGGGTTAGGGTTAGGGTAAGCATAAGGGTTAGGGTTAGGGTTAGGGTTAAGGTTAGGTTTAGGGTTAGGGTAAGGGTAAGGGTAAGTGTAAGGGTAAGGGTAAGAGTTAGGGTTAGTGTTAGGGTAATGGTTAGTGTTAGGGTTAGGGTAAGGGTAAGGTTTAGGGTTATGGTTAGGGTTATGGTTAGGGTAAGGGTAAGGGTGAATGTTAGGGTTCGAGTTAGGTTTAGGGTTAGGGTTAGGGGTTAAGCTTAAGGTTAGGGTTAGGGTAAGGGTTAGGGTTAGGGTTAGGTTTAGTTTAAGGGTTAGGGTTAGGGTTAGGGTTAGGGTAAGAGTAAGGTTTAGGGTTAGGGTAAGATTTAGGGTTAGGTTTAGTGTTAGGATTATGGTTAGGGTAAGGGTAAGGGTTAGGGCTAGGTTTAGGGTTAGGTTTAGGGTAAAGTTTAGGGTTAGGGTTAGGGTTAGGTTTAGGGTTAGGGATAGGGTAAGGGTAAGGGTTAGGGTTAGGGTTAAGTTTAGGGTTGGGGTTAAGGTTAGGTTTAGGGTTAGGGTACGTTTAAGGATTAGGGTAGGATTAGGGTTAGGGTTATGCTTAGGGTTAGGGTTAGGATTAGGGTTAGGTTTAGGGTTAAGGTTAGGGTTCGGGTTAGGGTAAGGTTATGTGTTAGGTTTAGGGTTAGGGTTAGGCTTAGGTTTAGGGTTACTGGAAGTGTTAGGGTTAGGGTTAGGGTTACTGTTAGGGTTAGGGTAAGGGTAAGGGTTAGGGTTAAAGTTAGGATCAGGGTTATGGTTATGGTTAGGGTTTGGGTAAGGGTAAGGGTTAGGGTTAGGTTTAGGGTTAGAGTAAGGGTAAGGGTTAGGTTTAGGGTTAGGGTTAGGTTTAGGGTTACGGTTAGGGTAAGGATAAATGTTAGAGTTAAGGTTAGGGTTAGGGTTAGGGTTAAGTTTAGGGTGAGGGTAAGGGTAAGGGTTAGGGTTAAGATTAGGATTAGGGTTAGGGTAAGGGTTAGGGTTAGGGTTAGGGTTAGGGTAAGAGTTAGGGTTAGGGTTAGCATTAAGGTTAGGGTTAGGGATAGGGTTAGGGAAAGGTTAAGGGTTAGGATTAGGGTTAGGGTTAGGGTAAGGATAAGTGTTTGGTTTAGCGTTAGGTTAAGGGTTGGGGTTAGCGTTAGGTTTAGGGTCAGCATTAAGGTTAGGGTTAGGGTTAGGGTAAGGGTAAGGGTTAGGGTTAGGGTTAGGGTAATGGTAAGAGTTAGGGTTAGGGTTAGGGTTAGTGTTAGCTTTAGTGTTGGGGTTAAGGTTAGGGTAAGGGTTAGGGTAAGGGTAACGTTAGGTTAGGGTTAGGGTTAGGGTTAAGGTTAGGGTTAGGGTTAGGGTTAGGCTAAGGGTTAGGGTTAGGGTTGGGGTTAGGGTTAGAGGAATGGTTAGGTTCAGGGTAAGGGTAAGGGTTAGGGTTAGGGTTAGGGTAAGGATTAGGGTTAGGGTAAGGATAAGGGTTAGGGTTAGTGTTAGGGTTAGGGTTAGCATTAAGGTTAGGGTTAGGGATAGGGTTAGGGAAAGGTTAAGGGTTAGGATTAGGGTTAGGGTTAGGGTAAGGATAAGTGTTTGGTTTAGCGTTAGGTTAAGGGTTGGGCTTAGCGTTAGGTTTAGGGTCAGCATTAAGGTTAGGGTTAGGGTTAGGGTAAGGGTAAGGGTTAGGGTTAGGGTTAGGGTAATGGTAAGGGTTAGGGTTAGGGTTAGGGTTAGGGTAAGGATTAGTGATAGGTTTAGGGTTAGGGGTAGGTTTAGGGTTAGGGTAAGCGTAAGGTTTAGGGTTAGGGTTAGGTTTAGGTTTAGGCTTAGGGTTAGGTTTAGGTTTAGGGTTAGGTATAGTTTTAGGGTAAGGGTAAGGGTTAGGTTTAGGGTTAGGGTTAGGGTTAGGGTTAAGGTTAGGGTTAGGGTTAGGGTTAGGGAAAGGGTAAGGGTTAGGGTTAGGGTTAGGGTTAGGTTAAGGGTTAGGGTTAGGGTTAGTGTAAGGATTAGGTTAGGTTTAGGGTTAGGGTTAGGGTAAGGGTTAGGGTTAGGGTTAGGGTTAGGGTAAAGTTTAGGATTAGCGGTTAGGGTAAGGGTTAGGGTTAGGGTTAGTGTTAGAGTTAGTGTAAGGAATAGGGTTAGTGTTAGGGATAGTGTTAGGGTAAAGTTTAGGGTTAGGGTTAGGGTTAGGGGTTAGGGTTATGGTTAGCGTAAGGGTAAGGTTTAGGGTTAGGGTTAGGGTTAGGGGTTAGGGTTAGGGATACGGTAAGGGTAAGGTTTATGGTTAGGGTAAGGGTATGGCTTAGCGTTAGGTTTGGGTTAGGGGTTAGGATTACGGTTAGCGTAAGTGTAAGGTTTAGGGTTAGGGTTTGGTTTAGTGGTTAGGGTTAGGGTTAGGGTCAGAGTTAGGGTTAGGTTAAGGGTTAGGGTTAGTTTTAGGTTAAAGGTAAAGTTTAGGGTTAGGGTTAGGGTTAGGGTAAGGGTAAGGGTTAGGGTTACGGTTAGGGTTAGGTTAGAGTTTAGGGTTAGGGTAAGGGTAAGGTTTAGGGTTAGGGTTAGGGTTAGGGTTAAGCTAAGGGTAAGGGTTAAGGTTAAGGTTAGGGTTAGGGTTAGAGTTAGGGTTAGGGTAAGGGTTAGGGTTAGGGTTAGGGTTAGGGTTAGAGTATGGTTTAGGGTTAGGGTTAGGGTAATGGTAAGAGTTAGGGTTAGGTTTAGGGTTGGGGTTAAGGTTAGGGTTAGGGTTAGGGTAAGGGTAAGGTTTAGGTTTAGGGTTAGGGTTAGGGTAAGGTTAGGGTGAGCGTTAAGTTTAGGGTTAGGGTTAGTGTTTAGGGTTAGCTTTAGGGTTAGGGTAAGGGTAAGTGTTAGGGGTAGGGTTAGTGTTAGGGTAAGGGTAACGGTTAGTGCTAGGGTTAGGGTTAGGTTTAGGGTTAGGGTTAGGGTTCGGGTTAGGACAAGGATAAGTGTTAGGGTTAGGGTTAGGGTAAGGGTAAGTGTTAGGGTTAGGGTTAGGGTTAGGGTTAAGTTTAGGGTTAGGGTTAGGCTTAGTTTTAGGGTTAGGTTAAGGGTTAGGGTTAGGGGTTAGATTTAGGGTTAGGGTTAGGTTTAGGGTTAGGGTAAGGGTTAGGGTTAGGGTTAGGGATAGGTTTAGGGTTTAGGTAAGGGTTAGGGTTTGGTTAGGTTTAGGGTTAGGGTTAGGGTTAGGTTTAGGATTAGGTTTAGGGTTAGTTTTAGGGTTAGGTTTAGGATTAGGGTTAGGTAAGGGTAAGGGTTAGGTATAGGGTGAAGGTTAGGGTAAGTGTTCGGGTTAGGGTTAGGTTTAGAGTTAGGGTTAAGGTTACGGTTAGGGTTAGGGTTAGGGTTTGGATTAGGGTTAGGTTTAGGGTTAGGGTAAGGGTAAGGGTTAGGGTTAGGGTTAGGTTTAGGGTTAGGCTTAGGGTAAGGGTAAGGGTTAGGGTTAGGGTTAGGGTTAGGGTAATGTTAAGGGTTAGGGTTAGGGTTAGGGTTAGGGTAAGGATTAGTGATAGGGTTAGGGTTAGGGATAGGTTTAGGTTTAGGGTAAGCGTAAGGGTTAGGGTTAGGGTTAGGTTTAGGTTTAGGGGTAGGGTAAGTGTTAGGTTTAGGGTTAGGGTTAGGGATAGAGTAAGGATAAGGGTTAGGGTTAGGGGTTAGGGTTAGCGGTTAGGCTTAGGTTAGGTTTAGTGATAGGATTAGAGTAAGGGTAAGGGTGAGGGATAGGGTTAGGGTTAGGGTTAGGTTTGGTGTTAAGGTTAGGGTTAGGGTTAGGGTTAAGTTTAGGTTTAGGGTTAGGGTTAAGTTTAGGGTTAGGGTTAGGGTAAGGTTAAGGTTTAGGGTTAAGGTTAGGGTTAGTGGTTAGGGTTAGGGTTAGGATTAGGGTAAGGGTTAGGGTTAGTTTTAGGGTGAGGGTTAGGGTTAGGGTTAGGTTAAGTGTTAGGGTTAGGGTTAGGCTTAGGGTTACGTTTGGGGTTAGGGTTAGGGTAAGGGTTAGGGTTAGGGTAAAGGTTATTGTTAGAGTTAGTGTTAGGGTTAGGGTAAGGGTAAGGGTTAGTGTTAGGCCTAGGGTTACTGTTAGGTTCATGGTTAGGGTTATGGTTAGTGTTAGGTTTAGGGTTAGGTTTAGGGTAAGGGTAAGGCTGCGGGTTAGGTTAGGCTTAGGGTAAGGGTAAGGGTTAGTATTAATGTTAGGGTTAGGGTTAGGGTTTGGATTAGGATAAGGTAAGGTTTAGGGTTAGGGTTAGGGTTAGTGTAAGGGTTATGGTTAGGGTTAAGTTTAGGGGTAGTGTTAGGGTTAGGGTTAGGGTAAGGGTAAGGGTTAGGATTAGGGTTAGGTTTAGGCTTAAGGTTAAGGTTAGGGTTAGGGTTAGGCTAAGGGTTAGGGTTAGGGTTAGGTTTAGGGTTAAGGTTATGGCTAGGGTTAGGCTTAGGGTTAGGGTAAGGATTAGGGTTAGGGTTACGGTTTGGTTAAGGGTAAGGGTAAGGGTAAAAGTTATGGTTAGTTTTAGTCTTAGGTTTAGGGTTAGGATTAGGTAAGCGTGAGGTTTAGGGTTAGGGTTTGGGTAAGCGTATGGGTTAGGATTAATGTTAGGGTTAGGTTTAGGATTAAGGTTAGGATAAGGGTTAGGGTTAGGGTTAGGGTTAAGATTAGGGTTAGTGTTAGGGTTAGGTTTAGGGTTAGATAAGGGTAATGGTTAGGGTTAGGGTTCAGGTTAAGTTTAGGGTTATGGTTAGGGTTAGGCTAAGGGTTAGGGTTAGGGTTAGGATAAGGGTTAGGGTTTGGGTTAGGGTTAGGGTTAGAGTTGGGGTTAGGGTTAGGGTAAGGGTTAGACTTAGGGTTATGGTAAGGGTTAGGGTTAGGGTTAGGGCAAGAGTAAGTGTCAGGGTTAGTGTTAGGGTTAGCGTTAGGGTTAGGGTAATTTTAAGAGTTAGGTTTAGGGTTAGGTTTAGGTTGAGGTTTGGGGTTAAGGTTTGGGTTAGGGTTGGGGTTAGGGTAAGTGTTAGGGTTAGGGTTAGGATTAGCGTTAGGTTTAGGGTTAGGGTTAAGTTTACGGTTAGGGTTAGGGTTAGCCTAAGGGTTAGGGTTAGGGTTAGGGTAAGGGTTAGGTTTAGGGTTGGGGTTGGGGTTAGAGGAAGGTTTAGGGTTAGGGTAAGGGTAAGGGTTAGGGTTAGGTTAGGGTTAGAGTAACGATTAGGGTTAGGCTAAGGATTAGGGTTAGGGTTAGGGTTAGTGTTACGGTTAGGATTAGGGTTAGGGTAAGGGTAAGGATAAGGGTTAGGTTTAGGGATAGGTTAAGGGTTGGAGTTAGCGTTAGGTTTAGGGTCAGCATTAAGGTTAGGGTTAGGTTTAGGGTAAGGGTAAGGGTTAGGGTTAGGGTTAGGGTAAGTGTTAGGTTTAGGGTTAGGGTTAGGGTAAGGATTAGTGTTAGGGTTAGGGTTAGGGTTAGGTTTAGGGTTAGGGTAAGCGTAAGGGTTAGGGTTAGAGTTAGGTTTAGGGTTAGGCTAAAGGTTAGGATTAGGGTTAGGTATAGGGTTAGGGTAAGGGTATGGGTTAGGCTTAGGGTTAGGGTTAGGGTTAGGGTTAAGGTTAGGGTTAGGGTTAGTGTTATGGTTGGGGTTAGGGTTAGGGTAAAGGTAAGTGTTAGGGTTGGGTTCAGGGTTAGGGTTAGGGTTGGGGTTAGGGTAAGGGTAAAGGTTAGGGTTAGGGTTAGGTTTAGAGTTAGGGTTAGGTTTAGGGTTAGGGTTAGGGTTAGGTTTAGAGTTAGGGTATGGGTAAGGGTTAGGGTGAGTTGTAGGGTTAGGATTAAGTTTAGGTTTAGGGTTAGGGTTAGGGTTAGGGTAGGGGTAAGGGTTAGGGTTAGGGTTAGGGTTAGGGAAAGGGTAAGGGTTAGGGTTAGGGTTAGGGTTAGGTTAGGATAAGGATTAGGGTTAGGGTTAGGGTAACGGTAAGTGTTAGGGTTATGGTTAGGGTTAGGATTAGCTGTTAAGATTAGGCTTAAGGTTAGAATTAATGTATGGGTTATAGTTAGGGTTAGGGTAAGGGTAAGTGTTAGGGTTATGGTTAGGGTTAGCGTTAGGGTTGGGGCAAGGGTTAGGGTTAGGGTTAGGGTTAGGTTTAGGGGTAGGTTTAGCTGTAGGGTAAGTGTTAGTTTTAGGGTTAGGGTTAGGGATAGAGTAAGGGTAAGGGTTAGGGTTAGGGGTTAAGGTTAGGTTAGGTTTAGTGTTAGGGTTAGAGTAAGGGTAAGGGTGAGGGTTAGGGTTAGGGTTAGGGTTAGGGTTAGGTTTGGTGTTTAGGTTAGGGTTAGGGTTAGGGTTAAGGTTAGGTTTAGGGTTAGGGTTAAGTTTAGGGTTAGGGTTAGCGTAAGGGTAAGGTTTAGGGTTAAGGTTAGGGTTAGTCGTTAGGGTTAGGTTTAGGGTAAGGGTTAGGGTTAGGGTTAGTTTTAGGGTGAGGGTTAGGGTTAGGGTAAGTGTTAGGGTTAGGGTTAGGCTTAGGGTTACGTTTGGGGTTAGGGTTAGGGTAAGGGTTAGGGTTAGGGTAAAGGTTAGGGTTAGAGTTAGTGTTAGGGTTAGGGTAAGGGTAAGGGTTAGTGTTAGGGTTAGGGTTAGTGTTAGGTGCATGGTTAGGGTTAGGGTTAGTGTTAGAGTTAGTGTTAGATTTAGGGTTAGGGTTAGGGTAAGGGTAAGGGTGAGGGTTAGGTTTAGGGTTAGGGTAAGGTTAAGGTTTAGTATTAATTTTAGGGTTAGGTTTAGGATTAGGATTAGGTAAGGGTTAGGGTTAGGGTTAGGGTTAGTGTAAGGGTTAGGGTTAGGGTTAAGTTTAGGGGTAGTGTTAGGGTTAGGGTTAGGATAAGGGTAAGAGTTAGGTTTAGGGTTAGGTTTAGGCTTAAGGTTAAGTTTAGGGTTAGGGTTAGGCTAAGGGTTAGGGTTAGGGTTAGGGTAAGAGTTAGGGTTTGGGTTAGGGTTAGGGTTAGAGTTTGGGTTAGGGTTAGGGTAAGGGTAAGGGTAAGGGTTAGTGTTAGTGTTAGGGTTAGGGTAAAGGATAGGGTTAGTGTTAGGGTTAGAGTTAGGGTAAGGCTTAGGGTTAGAGTTAGGGTTAGGGTTAGGTTAGGTTTAGGGTTAGTGTTAGATAAGGGTAAGGGTTATGGTTAGGGTTAGGATTAGGGTTAGGGTTCAGCTTAGGGTTAGGGTAAGTTTAATGCTTAGGGTTAGGGTTAGGATTAGGTTCAGGGTACGGGCAAGGTTTAGGGTTAGGGTTAGGGTTAGGGTTAGGTTTAGGGTTAGGGTTAGGGTTAGGGTAAGGGTAAGGTTTAGGTTTAGGGTTAGGGTTAGGTTTAAGGTTAGGGTTAGGGTTAGGTTTGTGGTTAGGTTTAGGGTAACAGTTATGGTTAGGGTTAGGGTTAGGGTTAGTGTAAGGGTTAGGGTTAGTGTTAGGTTTAAGGTTATGGTTATGGTTAGGGTTAGGGTTAGGGTAAGGATTAGGGTTAGGGTTACGGTTTGGTTAAGGGTAAGGGTAAGGGTAAAGGTGAGGGTTAGTGTTAGGGTTAGGTTTAGGGTTAGGGTTAGGTAAGCATGAGGGTTAGGATTAGGGTTAGGGTAAGCGTACGGGTGAGGATTAATGTTAGTGTTAGGTTTAGAATTAAGGTTAAGGTTAGGGTTAAGTTAAGGGTAAGGCTTAGGGTTAGGGTTAGGGTTAGGGTAAGGGTTAGGGTTAGGGTTAGGGTTAAGGTTAGGGTTAGTGTTAGGGTAAGGTTTATGGTTAGATTAAGGGTAATGGTTAGGGTTAGGGTTAGGGTTAAGGTTAGGGTTATGGTTAGGGTTAGGCTAAGGGTTAGGGTTAGGGTTAGGATAAGGGTTAGGGTTTGGGTTAGGGTTAGGGTTAGAGTTAGGGTTAGGGTTAGTGTAAGGGTAAGGGTTAGGGTTAGTGTTAGGGTTAGGGTAAGGGTTGCGGTTAGGGGTTAGGGTTAGATTTAGGATAAGGGTTAGGGTTAGGGTTATGGTTAACATTAGGTTTAGGGTTAGGGTTAAATTTAGGGTTAGGGTTAGGCTTAGCCTAAGGGTTAGGGTTAGGGTTAGGGTAAGGGTTAGGGTTAGGGTTGGGGTTGTGGTTAGAGGAAGGGTTAGGGTTAGGGTAAGGGTAAGGTTTAGGGTTAGGGTTAGGGTTAGGGTAAGGGTTGCTGTTAGGGGTTAGGGTTAGATTTAGGATAAGGGTTAGGGATAGGGGTTAGGGTTAGGGTTAGGGTTAGTGTAAGGGTTAGGGTAAGGGTTAGAGTTAGGGTTATGGTAAGGGTTAGGGTTAGGGTTAGGGCAAGGGTAAGTGTCAGGGTTAGCGTTATGGTTAGCGTTAGGGTTAGGGTAAGTTTAAGAGTTAGGGTTAGGGTTAGGTTTAAGTTTAGGTTTGGGGTTAAGGTTTGGGTTAGGGTTCGGGTTAGGGTAAGTGTTAGGGTTAGGGTTAGGGTTAGTGTTAGGTTTAGGGTTAGGGTTAAGTTTAGGGTTAGGGTTAGGCTTAGCCTAAGGGTTAGGGTTAGGGTTAGGGTAAGGGTTAGGGTTAGGGTTGGGGTTGGGGTTAGAGGAAGGGTTAGGGTTAGGGTAAGGGTAAGGGTTAGGGTTAGGTTAGGGTTAGAGTAACGATTAGGGTTAGGCTAAGGATTAGGGTTAGGGTTAGGGTTAGGGTTAGGGTTAGCATTAAGGTTAGGGTTAGGGTTAGGGTTGGGGAAAGGTTAAGGTTTAGGGTTAGGGTTAGTGTTAGGGTTAGGGTTAGGGTTAGGGTAAGGGTAAGAATAAGGGTTAGGTTTAGGGTTAGGTTAAGGGTTGGGCTTAGTGTTAGGTTTAGGGTCAGCATTAAGGTTAGGGTTAGGTTTAGGGTAAGGGTAAGGGTTAGGGTTAGGGTTAGGGTAAGGGTAAGGCTTAGGGTTAGGGTTAGGGTTTGGGTAAGGGTTAGGGTTAGGGTTAGGGTTAAGGTTAGGGTTAGTGTTAGGGTAAGGTTTAGGGTTAGAGTAAGGGTAATGGTTAGGGTTAGGGTTAGGGTTAAGGTTAGGGTTATGGTTAGGGTTAGGCTAAGGGTTAGGGTTAGGGTTAGGATAAGGGTTAGGGTTTGGGTTAGGGTTAGGGTTAGAGTTAGGGTTAGGGTTAGGGTAAGGGTAAGGGTTAGGGTTAGTGTTAGGGTTAGGGTAAGGGTTGCGGTTAGGGGTTAGGGTTAGATTTATGATAAGGGTTAGGGATAGGTGTTAGGGTTAGGGTTAGGGTTAGTGTAAGGTTAGGGTTAGGGTTAGAGTTAGGGTTATGGTAAGGGTTAGGGTTAGGGTTTGGGCAAGGGTAAGTGTCAGGGTTAGTGTTATGGTTAGCGTTAGGGTTAGGGTAAGTTTAAGAGTTAGGGTTAGGGTTAGGGTTAAGTTTAGGTTTGGGGTTAAGGTTTGGGTTAGGGTTCTGGTTAGGGTAAGTGTTAGGGTTAGGGTTAGGGTTAGCGTTAGGTTTAGGGTTAGGGTAAGTTTAGGGTTACGGTTAGGCTTAGCCTAAGGGTTAGGGTTAGGGTTAGGGTAAGGGTTAGGGTTAGGATTGGGGTTGGGGTTAGAGGAAGGGTTAGGGTTAGGGTAAGGGTAAGGGTTAGGGTTAGGGTTAGGGTTCGGGTTAGGGTAAGGGTTGAAGTTAGGGGTTAGGGTTAGATTTAGGATAAGGGTTAGGGATAGGGGTTAGGGTTAGGGTTAGTGTAGGGTTAGGGTAAGGGTTAGAGTTAGGGTTATGGTAAGGGTTAGGGTTAGGGTTAGGGCAAGGTTAAGTGTTAGGGTTAGTGTATGGTTAGCGTTAGGGTTAGGGTAAGTTTAAGAATTAGGGTTAGGGTTAGGTTTAAGTTTAGGTTTGGGGTTAAGGTTTGGGTTAGGGTTCGGGTTAGGGTAAGTGTTAGGGTTAGGGTTAGGGTTAGCGTTAGGTTTAGGGTTAGGGTTAAGTTTAGGGTTAGGGTTAGGCTTAGCCTAAGGGTTAGGGTTAGGGTTAGGGTAAGGGTTAGGGTTAGGGTTGGGGTTGGGGGTAGAGGAAGGGTTAGGGTTAGGGTAAGTGTAAGGGTTAGGGTTAGGTTAGGGTTAGAGTAACGATTAGGGTTAGGCTAAGGATTAGGGTTAGGGTTAGGGTTAGGGTTAGCATTAAGGTTAGGGTTAGGGTTAGGGTTGGGGAAAGGTTAAGGTTTAGGGTTAGGGTTAGTGTTAGGGTTAGGGTTAGGGTTAGGGTAAGGGTAAGGATAAGGGTTAGGTTTAGGGTTAGGTTAAGTTTTGGGCTTAGCGTTAGGTTTACGGTCAGCATTAAGGTTAGGGTTAGGTTTAGGGTAAGGGTAAGGGTTAGGGTTAGGGTTAGGGTAAGGGTAAGGGTTAGGGTTAGGGTTAGGGTTAGGGTAAGGGTTAGGGTTAGGGTTAAGGTTAGGGTTAGTGTTAGGGTAAGGTTTAGGCTTAAAGTAAGGGTAATGGTTAGGGTTAGGCTAAGGGTTAGGGTTAGGGTTAGGATAAGGGTTAGGGTTTGGGTTAGGGTTAGGGTTAGAATTAGGGTTGGGGTTAGGATAAGGGTAAGGGTTAGGGTTAGTGTAAGGGTTAGGGTAAGGGTTAGAGTTAGGGTTATGGTAAGGGTTAGGGTTAGGGTTAGGGCAAGGGTAAGTGTCAGGGTTAGTGTTATGGTTAGCGTTAGGGTTAGGGTAAGTTTAAGAGTTAGGGTTAGGGTTAGGTTTAAGTTTAGGTTAGGGGTTAAGGTTTGGGTTAGGGTTCGGGTTAGGGTAAGTGTTAGGGTTAGGGTTAGGGTTAGCCTAAGGGTTAGGGTTAGGTTTAGGGTAAGGGTTAGTGTTAGGGTTGGGGTTGGGGTCAGAGGAAGGGTTAGGGTTAGAGTAAGGGTAAGGGTTAGGGTTAGGTTAGGGTTAGAGTAACGATTAGGGTTAGGCTAAGGATTAGGGTTAGGGTTAGGGTTAGGGTTAGGGTTAGCATTAAGGTTAGGGTTAGGGTTGGGGAAAAGTTAAGGGTTAGGGTTAGGGTTAGGGTTAGGGTAAGGGTAAGGATAAGTGTAAGGTTTAGGGTTAGGTTAAGGGTTGGGCTTAGCGTTAGGTTTTGGGTGAGCATTAAGGTTAGGGTTAGGTTTAGGGTAAGGGTAAGGGTTAGGGTTAGGGTTAGGGTAAGGTTAGGTTTACGGTTAGGGTTAGGGTAAGGATTAGTGTTAGGGCTAGTGTTAGGGTTGGGTTTAGGGTTAGGGTAAGCATAAGGGTTAGGGTTAGGGTTAGGTTTAGGGTTAGAATTAAGGTTAGGATTAGGGTTAGGTATAGGGTTAGGGTAAGGGTATGGGTTAGGGTTAGGGTTAGGGTTAGGGTTATGGTTAGGGTTAGGGTTAGGGTAAAGGTAAGTGTTAGGGTTAGGTTCAGGGTTAGGTTTAGGGTTAGGGTTAGGGTAAGGGTTAGGCTTAGGGTTAGGGTTAGGTTTAGGTTTAGAGTTAGGGTTAGGTTTAGGGTTAGGGTTAGGGTTAGGTTTAGAGTTAGGGTATGGGTAAGGGTTAGGGTGAGTTGTAGGGTTAGGATTAAGTTTAGGTTTAGGGTTAGGGTTAGGGTTAGGGTAGGGGTAAGGGTTAGGGTTAGGGTTAGGGTTAGGGAAAGGGTAAGGGTTAGGGTTAGGGTTAGGTTAGGATAAGGATTAGGATTAGGGTTAGTTTTCGGGTAAGGGTTAGGGTTAGGGTTAGGGTTAGGGTTAGCATTCAGTTTAGGGTTAGGGTAAGGGTAAGGGTTAGGGTTAGGCTTAAGGTTAGGGTAAGTGTTAGGTTTAAGGTTAGGTTTAGGATTAGGGTTAGGTTTTGGCTTAGGGTAAGGGTAAGGGTTAGGGTTAGGGTTAGTGTTACGGTTAGGGTTAAAGTTAAGGTTAGGGTAAGATCTAGGGTAAGGGTAAGGGTCAGGTTTAGGTTTAGGGTTAGGTGTTAAGTTTAGTGGAAGGGTTACAGTTAGGGTAAGGTTTAGGGTTAGGGTTAGGGGTTAGGGTTAGGGTTAGGGTTAGGGGTTAGGGTTAGGGTTAGCATTAAGGTTAGGGTTAGTGTTAGGTTAAAGTAAGGGTTATGGTTAGGGTAAGGTTTAATTTTAGGGTTAGAGTAAGGGTAAGGGTTAGGGTTAGGGTTAGGGTTAGGGTTAGGTTTAGGGTTATGGTAAGGGTAAAGATTAGGGTTAGGGTTAGGGTTAGGGTTTGGATTAGGGTTAGGGTAAGGGTAAGGTTTAGGATTATGGTTAGGGTTTGGTTTAGGTTTAGGGTTATGTTAAGGGTAAGGATTAGGGTTAGAGTTAGGGTTAGGGTTAGGATTAGGGTTAGGGTTAGGGTTAAGGTTAGTGTTAGGTTTAGGATAAGGGTTAGGGTTAGGGGTTAGAGATAGGGTTAGGGTTAGGTTTAGGGGTTAGTGTTAGGGTTAGCGTTAGGGTAAAGGTAAGGGATAGGGTTAGGGTAAAGGTAAGGGATAGGGTTAGGGTTAGGGTTAGTGGTTAGTGGTAGGGTTAGGGTTAGGGTAAGTGTAAGGTTTAGGGTTAGCAATAGGGTTTGGGGTTAGGGTTAGGGTTAGTGTTAGGGGTTAGGGTTCGGGTTAGGGTTAGGGTTAGGGTAAGGTTTAGGATTAGGGTTAGGTTAAGGGTTAGGGTTAGGGTAAGGTTTAGGATTAGGGTTAGGGTAAGGGTTAGGGTTAGGGTAAGTGTTAGGGTTAGGATTAGGTATGGGATTAGGTTTAGGGTAAGGTTAATGGTTAGGGTTAGGGTTCGGGTAGGGTTAAGGTTAGGTTTAGGGTTAGGGTTAAAGTTAGGGTTAGGGTAAGGGTTAGGGATAGGGTTAGGTTTTGGATAAGGGTTAGGATTAGGGGTTAGAGTTAGTGTTAGTGTTAGGGTTAGGGGTTAGGGTTAGGGTTAGGGTAAGGATTAGGGTTAGGGTTACGGTTTGGGTAAGGATAAGGGTAAGGGTAAAATTTAGGGTTAGTGTTAGGGTTAGAGTTAGGTTTAGGGTTAGTGTTAGGGTAAAGGTTAGGGTTAGGCTTAGGTTTAGGTTTAGGGTTAGGGGTTAGGGTTAGGGTTAGGGTTAGGGTAAAGGTAAGGTTTAATCTTAGGAATAGGGTTATGGGTTAGGGTTAGGGTTAGGGTAAATGTTAGTGTTAGGGTTAGGGTTCGGGTTAGGGTTAGGGTTAGGGTAAGGTTTAGGATTAGGGTTAGGGTAAAGGTTAGTGTTAGGGTAAGGGTTAGGGTTACGATTAGGGTAAGGGTTAGGGTTAGGGTTAGGGGTTAGGGTTAGGGTTAGGGTTAGGGTAAGGGTTAGGGTTAGGGTTAGGGTAAGGTTTAGGGTTAGGGTTAAGGGTTAGGGTTAGGGTTAGAGTTAGGGTAAGGGTTAGGGTTACGGTTAGGGTAAGGGTTAGGATTAGGGTTAAGGTAAAAGTTAGTGTTAGGGTTACGGTTAGGGTAAAGGTTAGGGTTAGGGTTAGGGGTTAGGGTTAGGGTTAGGGTTAGGGTAAGGGTTAGGGTTAGGGTAAGGGTTAGGGTTAGGTTTTGGGTAAGGGTAGGGTTAGAGTTAGGTTTAGCTTTAGGTTTAGGGTAAGGGTTAGGGTTAGAGTTAGGGTTAGAGTTAGGGTTAGGGTTAGGGTAAGGGTTAGGGTTAGGGTTAGGCTTAGGGTTAGGGTTTAGTTTTAGGGTTAGGATTAGGGTTAGGTTAAGTTTAGGGTTACTGTTAAGGTAAGTGTAAGGGTTAGGTTTAGGGTCAGGGTTAGAGTTATTGTAAGGTTTAGGGTTACGGTTAGGTTAGGGTAACGGTTAGGGTTAGGGGTTAGGTTTAGTGTTAGGGTTAGTGTTAGGGTAAGGGTTAGGTTTAGGGTTAGGGGTAGGGTTAGATTTAGGTTTAGGGTTAGGGTAAGTGTAAGGGTTAGGTTTAGGGTCAAGGTTAGGGTTAAGGTTAGGTTTAGTTTTTGGATTAGTGTTAGGTTTAGGTGTAGGGTTAGGGTTACTGTAAGTGTAAGGATTAGGGTTAGGGTTAAGGTTAGGGTTAGGGTTAGGGAAAGGGTAAGGTTTAGGGTTAGGGTTAGGGTTAGGGTAAGGATTAGGGTTAGGGTTAGGGTTAGGGTTAGGGTTAGCATTAAGGTTAGGGGTATGGGTACGGGTAGGGTAAGGGAAATGGTTAGGTTTCGGGTTAGTGTTAGTTTTAGGGTTAGGGTAAGGGTAAGGGTTACGGTTAGTGTTAGGGTTAAGGTTAGGATTAGGGTTAGGGTTAGGTTTAGGGTTAGGATTAGGCTTAGGGTTAAGGTATTGTTTAGGGTTAGGGTTAGGGTTAGGGTAAGGGTTAGGGTTAGGGGTTAGGATTAGGGTGAGGGTAAGGGTTAGGGTTAGGGTTAGAGTTAGGTTAAGGTCAGTGTTAGGTTTAGGGCAAGAGTTAGGGTTAGGTTTAGGGTTAGGTTTAGGGTGAGGGTAAGTGTTAGGGTTAGGGTTAGGGTTAGGGAAAGGGTAAGGGCAAGGGTTAGGGTTAGGGGTTAGGCTGAGGTTTAGGGTTAGGGTTGGAGTAAGGGTAAAGGTGAGGGTTAGGTTTAGGGTTAGGTTTAGGTTTAAGGTTAGGGTTAGGGTTAGGGTTAGGGTTAGGGTTAGGGTGACGGTGAGAGTTAGGTTTAGGGATAGCGTTATGGTAAGGTTAAGTGTTAGGATTAGGGTTAGGGTTTGGTTTAGGTTTAGGGTTATGTTAAGGGTAAGGATTAGGGTTAGAGTTAGGGTTAGGGTTAGGATTAGGGTTAGGGTTAGGGTTAGGGTTAGGGTTACGGTTAGGGTAAGAATTAGGGTTAGGGTTAGTGTAAAGGTTAGGATTAGGGTTAGGGTTAGGGTTAGCTTTAAGTTTAGGGTTAGGGTTAGCGTAAGGGTAAGGGTTAGGTTTCGGGTTAGGGTAAGGATTAGGTTTCGGATAAGGGTTAGGGTTAGCCTTAAGGTTAGGGTTAGGGTTAGGGTAAGGGTAAGGGTTAGACTTAGGGCTCGGGTTATGGTTAGGGGTTAGGGTTTGGGTTAGGTTTAGGGTTTGGTTTAGGTTTAGGGTTAGGGTTAGGGTAAGGGTAAGAGTTAGGGTCACGGTTAGGGTTAGGGTTATGTTTAGGGTGACGGTGAGAGTTAGGTTTAGGGATAGCGTTAGGGTAAGGGTAAGTGTTAGGATTAGGGTTAGGGTTTAGTTTAGGTTTAGGGTTATGTTAAGGGTAAGGATTAGGTTTAGAGTTAGGGTTAGGGTTAGGGTTAGGGTTAGGGTTAGGTTTAGGATAAGGGTTAGCGTTAGGGGTTAGAGTTAGGGTTAGGGTTAGGTTTAGGGGTTAGGGTTAGGGTTAGGGTAAAGGTAAGGGATAGGGTTAGGGTTAGGGTTATTGGTTAGTGTTAGGGTTAGGGTTAGGGTAAGGGTAAAGTTTAGGGTTAGCAATAGGGTTAGGGGTTAGGGTTAGGTTTAGTGTTAGGGGTTACGGTTCAGGTTAGGGTTAGGGTTAGGGTAAGGGTTAGAATTATGGTTAGGGTAAGGGTTAGGGTTAGGGTAAGGGTTAAGGTTAGGGTTAGGTTAAGGATTAGGCTTAGGGTAAAGTTAATGGTTAGGGTTAGGGTTTGGGTAGGGTTAAGGTTAGGGTTAGGGTTAGGGTTAGAGTTAGGGTAAGTCTAGGGTTAGGGTTATGGTTAGGGTTAGGGTAAGGGTTAGGGTTAGGGTAAGGGTTAGGTTTAGGGTTAGGGTTAGGGTAAGTGTAAGTGTTAGTATTTTGGTTAGGGTTAGGGTTAGGGTTAGGGTAAGGGTAATTGTTAGGGTTAGGGTTAGGTTTAGGGTTAGTTTTAGGGTTAGGGTTAGGTTAAGTGTAAGGGTTAGGGTTAGGGTTAGGTTTAGGGTTAGTTTTAGGGTTAGGGTTAGGGTAAGGGTAAGGGTTAGGGGTTAGAGTTAGGGTTAGGGTTAGGGTTAGGGATTAGGGTTAGGGTTAGGGTAAGGATTAGGTTTAGGGTTAGAGTTTGGGTAAGGGTAAGGGTAAGGGTTAGGGTTAGTGTTAGGGTTAGGGTTAAGTTTATGGTTAGGGTTAGGGTAAGGGTAAGGGTTAGGTTTAGGGTTAGGGTTAGGGTTAGGGGTTAGGGTTAGGGTAAGGGTTAGGGTTAGGTTTAGGGTTAGGTTAGGGCAAGGGATTAGGGTTAGGGTTAGGGTTAGGCTTAGGGTAAGTGTAAGGTTTAGGGTTAGGTTTAGGTTTAGGGTTAGGCTTAAGGTTAGGGTTAGGGTTAGGCTAAGGGTTAGGGTTAGGGTTAGGGTAAGGGTTAGGGTTAGGTTTAGGGTTAAGGTTAGGGTTAGTGTTAGGTTTAGGGTTAGGTTTAGGGTAAGGGTTAGGGTTAGGGTTATGCTTAAGTTTAGGTTTAGGGTTAGGCTAAGGTTCAGGGTTAGGGTAAGGTTTAGGGTTAGGGTTAGGGTAAGATAAGGGTTATGGTTAGGGTTAGGGTTAGGGTTAGGGTTAGGGTTAGGGTAAGGGTTAGGGTAAGGGTAAGTGTTATGGTGAGGGTTAGGGTTAGGGTAAGGGTAGAGTTAGGGGTTAGGGTTAGGGTTAGGGTAAGGGTTAGGGTTAGGGTAAGGGAAAGGTTTAGGGTTAGGGTTAGGGTTAAGGTTATGGTTAGGGTTAGGGTTAGGCTAAGGGTTAGGGTTAGGGTAAGGGTAAGTTTAGGGTTAGGGTTAGGGTTAGGGTAAGGATTAGGTTTAGGGGTTAGGTTTAGGTTTAGGATAAGGTTAATGGTAGGGGTTATGGTTAGGGTAAGGGTTAGGGTTAGGGCTAGGATTAGTGTAAGGTTTACTGTTAGGGTCAGGGTTAGGGTAAGGGCAAGGGTTAGGGCTAGGGATAGGGTTAGGGTTAGGATAAGTGTTAGGGTTAAAGTTAGGCTAAGGGTTATGGTTAGGGTTAAGTTAAAGGTTAGGGTTATTGTTAGGGTTAGAGGTAGGATTAGGTTCAGGGTAAGGGTAAGGGTTAGGGTTAGGGTTAGGATTAGGGTAAGGGTTAGGGTTAGGGTTAAGGGTTAGGGTTAGGGATAGGGTTAGGTTTAGGGTATGGTTAGATTTAGGGTTACGGTTAGGTTCAGGATTAGGGTTAGGGTTAGGGTAAAAGTTAAGGTTAGGGTTAGGTTTAGGGTAAGGGTAAGTGTTAGGGTTAGCGTTAGGGTTAGGGTAAGTTTAAGAGTTAGGGTTAGGGTTAGGTTTAGGTTTAGGTTTGGGGTTAAGGTTTCGGTTAGGGTTCGGGTTAGGGTAAGTGTTATGGTTAGGGTTAGGGTTAGCGTTATTTTTAGGGTTAGGGTTTAGGTTAGGGTTAGGGTTAGGGTTAGGCTAAGGGTTAGGGTTAGGGTTAGGGTAATGGTTAGGTTTAGGGTTGGGGTTGGGGTTGGGGTTAGAGGAAGGGTTAGGGTTAGGGTAAGGGTAAGGTTTAGGGTTAGGGTTAGGGTAAGGATTAGGGTTAGGGTTAGTGTAAGCGTAAGGGTTAGGGTTAGGGTTAGGGTTAGGCTAAGGGTTAGGGTTAGGGTTAGGGTAATGGTTAGGTTTAGGGTTGGGATTGGGGTTGGGGATAGAGGAAGGGTTAGGGTTAGGGTAAGGGTAAGGGTTAGGGTTAGGGTTAGGGTAAGGATTAGGGTTAGGTTTAGTGTAAGCGTAAGGGTTAGTGTTAGGGTTAGGGCAAAGGTAAGGGTTAGGGTTAGGGTTAGGGTTAGGTTTAGGGTTAGGGTTACAGCTAGGGTAAGTGTTAGGGTTAGAGTTAGGGTCTATGGTCAGCATTAAGGTTAGGGTTAGGGTTAGGGTTAGGGTTAGGGTTAGGTAAAGTGTAAGGGTTCGGGTTAGGGTTAGTGTAAGGATAAGGGTTAGGTTTAGGTTTAGGGTAAGGGTTAGGGTTAGGTTTAGGGTTAGCGTTAGGTTTAGGGTTAGGGTTAAGGTTAGGGTTAGGGTTAGGGTTAGGATGAGGGTTAGGATTAGGGTTAGGATAAGGGTTAGGGTTGGGGTTGGGTTTAGAGGAAGTGTTAGGGTTAGGGTAAGGGTAAGGGTTAGGGTTACGGTTAAGGTTTAGGTTATTGTTAGGGTTAGTGTTAGGGTTAGGTTAAGGGTAGGGGTTAGGGTTAGGGTAAGGGTTAGGGTAAGTGTTAGGGTTAGGGTTAGGGTTAGGTTTAGGGTAAGGGTTAGGGTTAGGGATTAGAGTTAGGGTTAGGGTTAGGTTTAGGGTATGGTTAGGATTAGGGTTAGGGTTGGGTACAGGGTTAGGTTTAGGGGTAGGGTAAAAGTTAAGTTTGGGGTTAGGGTTAGGATAAGGGTTAGGGTAAGTGTTATGGTTAGGGTTAGGGTTAGGTTTAGGGTAAGGGTTAGGGGTTAGAGTTAGGGTTAGGGTTAGGTTAAGGGTATGGTTAGGATTAGGGTTAGGGTAAGGTTCAGTGTTAGGGTTAGGGTTAGGGTAAAAGTTAAGGTTAGGGTTAGGTTTAGAGTAAGGTTAAGTGTTAGGGTTAGTGGTAGGATTAGCGTTAGGGTTAGGGTTAGAATTAGGTTTAGGTTTGGGGTTAAGGTTTTGGTTAGGGTTCGGTTTAGGGTAAGTAATAGGGTTAGGGTTAGGGTTAGCGTTATGTTTAGGGTTAGGTTTAACGTTAGGGTTAGGGTTAGGGTTAGGCTAAGGGTTAGGGTTAGGGTTAGGGTAAGGGTTAGGGTTAGGGTTGGGGTTGGGGTTAGAAGAAAGGTTAGGGTTAGGGTAAGGGTTAGGGTTAGGGTTAGGGTAAGGATTAGGGTTAGGGTTAGGGTTAGGTTTAGGGTTAGGGTTACGGCTACGGTAAGTATTAGGGTTAGCGTGAGGGTTAGGGTTAGCATTAAGGTTAGGGTTAGGATTAGCGTAAGGGTAAGGGTTAGGGTTAGGGTTAGGGTAAGTGTTAGTGTTAGGGTTAGGTTTAGGGTTAGGGTTAGGGTTAGGGTTAGGGTAAGGGTAAGGGTTAGGGTTAGGTTTAGGTGTAGGGTTAGGGTGAGGGTAATGGTTAGGTTTAGGGTTAGTGTTCGGTTTAGGGTTATGGTTAGGGTTGGGGGTTAGGTTTAGGGTTAGGGTTAGGGTTAGTGTTAGGTTTAGGGTAAGAGTAAGGTTTAGGGTTAGGGTTAGGGTTAGGATTCCGGTTAGGGTTAGGGTAAGAGTAAGGGTTAGTTTTAGCGTTAGGGTTATGGTAAGAGTAAGGGTTAGGGTTAGAGTTAGATTAAGGTTATGGTTAGGGTTAGGGTTAGGCTAAGAGTTAGGGTTACTGTTAGGGTAAGTGTTACGGGTAGGGTTGGGGTTCGGGTTAGAGGTAGGGTTAGGGTTAGGGTAAGTGTAAGGTTTAGGGTTAGGGTTAGGGTAAGGGTAAGGGTTAGGGTTATGGTTAGGGTAAGGGTACGGGTTAGGATTAATGTTAGGCTTAGGTTTAGAATTAAGGTTAGGGTTAAGGTTAGGGTTAGGGTAAGGGTAAGGTTTAGGGTTAGGTTTAGGGTAAGGGTTAGGGTTAGGGTTAAGGTTAGGGTTAGTGTTAGGGTTAGGTTTGGGGTTAGAGTAAGGGTAAGTGTTAGGGTTAGGGTTAGGCTTAGGGTTAAGCTTAGGGTTATGGTTAGGGTTAGGCTAAGGGTTAGGGTTAGGGTTAGGATAAGGGTTAGGGTTTGGGTTAGGGTTAGGGTAAGGGTTAGGGTTAGGGTTAGGGTTAGGGTTAGGGTTGGGGTTAGGGGTTAGATTTAGATTAAGGATAAGGGTTAGGGACAGGGGTTAGGGTTAGTGTAAGGTTAGGGTTAGGGTTAGAGTTAGGGTTATGGAAAGGGTTAGGGTTAGGGTTAGGGCAAGTGTAAGTGTTAGGGTTAGTGTTAGGGTTAGCGTTAGGGTTAGGATTAGGGTTAGGGTTACGGTTAGGGTTAGGGTAAGGGTAAGGATTAGGGTTAGGGTTAGGGTTAGGGCAAGGGTTAGGGTTAGGGTTAGGGTTATTGTAAGGGTTAGGGTTAGGGTCAGGGTAAGGATTAGGTTTAGGGTTAGGGTTAGGGATAGGTTTAGCATTAAGGTTAGGGTTAGGGTTAGGGTTAGAGAAAGCATAAGGGTTAGGGTTAGGGTTAGGGTTAGGGCAAGGGTAAGGGTTAGGTTTAGGGTTAAGGTTAGGGTTAAGTTTAGGGTTAGGGTTAAGGTTAGGCTAAGGTTTAGGGTTAGGGTTAGGGTAAGGGTTAGGATTAGGATTAGGTTTAGGATACGGATAAGTTTTAGGGTTAGGGTTAGGGTTAGGTTTAGGTTTAGGGTAAGGGTAAGGTTTAGGGATAGGGTTAGGGTTAGGGTTATGGTAAGGGTAAGGGTAAGGGTTATCGTTAGGGTTAAGGTTAAGATTATGGTTAGGGTTATGGTTAGGGTAAGGATTAGGGTTAGGGTTGGGGTTAGGGTTACAGGTAGGGTAAAGGGTTAGGGTAAGGGTAAGGGTTAGGGTTAGTGTTAGGGTTAGGGTTAGGGTTAGTGTTAAGGTTAGGGTTAGGGCAAGGGTAAGGGTTAAGTTTAGGGGTAAGGTTAGGGTTAAATTTAGTGTTAGGGTTAGGGCTAGGCTAAGGGTTAGGGTTAGGGTTAGGGTAAGGGTTAGGGTTAGGATTAGGTTTAGGGTACGGGTAAGGTTTAGGGTTAGGTTAGGGTTAGGGTTAGGTTTAGGGTTAGGGTTAGCGTAAGGGTAAGGTTTAGGGTTACAGTTAGGGTTAGGGTTAAGGTTAGGGTTAGGGTTAGGTTTGGGGTTAGGGTTAGGGTAAGAGTAAGGGTTAGGCTTAGGGTTAGGGTTAGGGTAAGGGTAAGAGTAAGGGTTAGGGTTAGGGATAGGGTTAAGGTTATGGTTAGGGTTAGAGTTAGGCTAAGTGTTAGGATTAGGGTTAGGGTAAGGATTAGTGTTAGGGTTGGGGTTAGGGTTAGAGGTAGGTTTAGGGTTAGGGTAAGGTAAGGGTTAGGGTTAGGGTTAAGTTTAGGGTTATGGTAAGGGTTAGGGTTAGCTTAAGGATTAGGGTTAGGGTTAGGGTTAGGGTTACCATTAAGGTTGGGGTTAGGGTTAGGGTAAGGGAAAGGGTAAGGGTTAGGGTTAGGATTAGGGTTAGGGTAAGGATAAGGGTTAGGTTTAGGGTTAGGGTAAGGTTTAGGGCTAGCGTTAGGGTTAGGGTTAGCATTAAGGTTAGGGTTAGGGTTAGGGTTAGGGTAGGGGAAGGATTAGGGTTAGGTTTAGGGATAGGGTAAGGTTTAAGGTTAGGGTTAGGGTTAAAGTTAGGGTTAGGTTTACGGTTAGGGTTAGGGTAAGTTTAAGGCTTAAGGTTAGGGTTAGGATTAGGTTTAGGGTACAGGTAAGGTTTAGGGTTAGGGTTAGTGTTAGGGTTAGTTTTAGGGTTAGGGTTCGGATAAGGGCAAGGTTTAGGGTTAGGGTTAGGTTTAGGGTTAAGCTTACGGTTAGGGTAATTGTTAGGGTTAGGGTTAAAGTTAAAGTTTAGGTTAGTGTTAGGGTTAGTGTTTGGGTTAGGGTAAGGGTTAGGTTTAGGGTTAGGGTTAAGGTTAGGGTTAGGGTTAGGGTAAGGTTTATGGTTTGGGTTAGGGTTAGGGTTAGAGTTAGGGTTATGGTTAGGGTAAGGGTAAGGTTTAGGGTTAGGGTTAGGTTTAGGGTAAGGGTTAGGTTTAGGGGTTAGGTTAAGGTTTAGGATAAGTGTTAGGGTAGGGGTTAGGGTTAGGGTAAGGGTTAGGGTTAGGGTTAGGGGTCAGGGTAAGTGTTAATATTAGGGTGAGGGTTATGGTTAGGGTAAGGCTAAGTGTTAGAGTTAGGGTTAGGGTTAGCGTAAGGGTTAGGGTTAGGGTTACGGTTACGGTTAGGGTAAGCGTTAGCGTTAGGGTTAGGGTTCGGGGTTAGGGTTAGTGTTAGTGTTAGGGTAAGGGTTAGGGTTAGGGATAGGGTAAGGTTTAGGGTTAGCGTTAGTGTAAGGCTAAGTGTTCGACTTAGGGTTAGGGTAAGGGTTAGGGTTAGAATTACGTTAGGGTAAGTGTAAGGGTTAGGTTTAGGGTTAAGGTTAGGGTAAACGTCAGGGTTAGGTTTACGGTTAAGTTTAGGGAAAGAGTAAGGGTTAGGGTTAGGGTTATGGTTACCGTTAGTGTTAGGGTTAGGGTTAGGGTAAGGGCAAGGGTTAGGGCTAATGATAGGGTTATGGTTAGGGTTAGGGTTAGGGTTAGAGTTAGGCTAAGGGTTAGGGTTAGGGTTAGGTTAAGGGTTAGGGTTATTGTTAGGGTTAGAGGTAGGGTTAGGTTCAGTGTAAGGGTAAGGGTTAGGGTTAGGGTTAGGGTTAGGGTAAGAGTTAGGGTTAGGGGTTAGGGTTAGGGTGAGGGTTAGGTTTAGGGTATGGTTAGGATGAGGGTTAGGGTTAGGTTCAGGGTTAGGGTTAGTGTTAGGGTAAATGTTAGGGTTAGGGTTAGGTTTAGGGTAAGGGTAAGTGTTAGGGTTAGGGTTAGGGTTAATGTAAGGGAGGTGTTAGGGTTAAGGTTAGGGTTGGGTTTAGGTTTGGGGTTAAGTTTAGGGATTGTGTTAGGGCAAGGGTAAGGGTTAGGGTTAGGGTTGGGTTAGGTTTAAGGTTAGAGTTAGGTTAAGGGTAAGGGTTAGGGTTAAGTTTAGGGTTAGCGCAAAAGATTTGGGTTAGGGTTAGGGTTATGATTAGCGTTAGGGTAAGGGTAAGGGTTAGGGTTAGGGTTAGGTTTGGGGTTACGGTTAAGGTTAGGGTTAGGGTTAGTGTTAGGGTCAGGTTTAGGGTAAGGGTTAGGGTTAGGGTTAGGGTTAGGGTTAGGCTTAGGTTTCGGTTTAGCGTTAGTTAAGGGTAAGGCTTAGGGTTAGGGTAGGTTCAGGGTTAGGGTTACGGTTAGGGTTAGGGTTAGGGTTAGGGTAAGGGTTAGGGATAGGGTTAGGCTTGGGGTTAGGTTTGGGGTTAGGGTTACGGTTAGGGTTATGGTTAGGGTTAGGATGACGGTTAGGGTTAGGGTTAGGGTAAGGGTTATGGTTAGGGTTAGGCTTAGGGTTAGGTTTGGGGTTAGGGTTAGGGTTAGGGTTATGGTTAGGGTTAGGATGAGGGTTAGGGTTAGGGTTAGGGTAAGGGTTATGGTTAGGGTTAGGCTTAGGGTTAGGTTTGGGGTTAGGGTTAGGGTAAGGGTTACGGTTAGGGTAAAGGTTAGGGTTAGGGTTAGTGTTAGGGTTAGGGTAAGGGTAAGGGTTAGTGTTAGGGTTAGGGTTAGTGTTAGGTTTATTGTTAGGGTTAGGGTTAGTGTTAGGGTTAGTGTTAGATTTAGGGTTAGGTTTAGGGTAAGGTAAGGGTGAGGGTTAGGTTTAGGGTTAGGGTAAGGGTAAGGGTTAGTATTAATGTTAGGGTTAGGGTTAGGTTTAGGATTAGGATAAGGTAAGGGTTAGGGTTAGGGTTAGGGGTTAGGGTTAGGGTGAGGGTTAGGTTTAGGGTATGGTTAGGATGAGGGTTAGGGTTAGGTTCAGGGTTAGGGTTAGTGTTAGGGTAAATGTTAGGGTTAGGGTTAGGTTTAGGGTAAGGGTAAGTGTTAGGGTTAGGGTTAGGGTTAATGTAAGGGTAGGTGTTAGGGTTAAGGTTAGGGTTGGGTTTAGGTTTGGGGTTAAGTTTAGGGATTGTGTTAGGGCAAGGGTAAGGGTTAGGGTTAGGGTTGGGTTAGGTTTAAGGTTAGAGTTAGGTTAAGGGTAAGGGTTAGGGTTAAGGTTAGGGTTAGCGCAAAAGATTTGGGTTAGGGTTAGGGTTATGATTAGGGTTAGGGTAAGGGTAAGGGTTAGGGTTAGGGTTTGGGTTAGGTTTGGGGTTACGGTTAGGGTTAGGGTTAGGGTTAGTGTTAGGGTCAGGTTTAGGGTAAGGGTTAGGGTTAGGGTTAGGGTTAGGGTTAGGCTTAGGTTTCGGTTTAGCATTAGTTAAGGGTAAGGCTTAGGGTTAGGGTTAGGTTCAGGGTTAGGTTTACAGTTAGGGTTAGGGTTAGGTTTAGGGTAAGGGTTAGGGATAGGGTTAGGCTTGGGGTTAGGTTTAGGGTTAGGGTTACGGTTAGGGTTATGATGAGGGTTAGGGTTAGGGTTAGGGTAAGGGTTATGGTTAGGGTTAGGCTTAGGGTTAGGTTTGGGGTTAGGGTTAGGGTAAGGGTTACGGTTAGGGTAAAGGTTAGGATTACGGTTAGTGTTAGGGTTAGGGTAAGGGTAAGGGTTAGTGTTAGGGTTTGGGTTACTGTTAGGTTTATTTTTAGGTTTAGGGTTAGTGTTAGGGTTAGTGTTAGATTTAGGGTTAGGGTTAGGGTAAGGGTAAGGGTGAGGGTTAGGTTTAGGGTTAGGGTAAGGGTAAGGGTTAGTTATTAATGTTAGGGTTAGGGTTAGGGTTAGGATTAGGATAAGGTAATGGTTAGGGTTAGGGTTAGGGTTAGTGTAAGGGTTAGGGTTAGGGTAGGGTTAAGGTTAGGGGTAGTGTTAGGGTAAGAGTAAGGGTAAGGGTTAGGGTTAGGGTTAGGGTTAGGGTTATGCTAAGGGTTAGGGATTGGGTTAGGGTTAGGGTTAGAGTTCGGGTTACGGTTAGGGTTAGGGTAAGGGTAAGGGTTATGGTTATGGTTAGGGTAAACGTTAGGGTTATGGTTAGGGTTAGAGTTAGGGTAAGGCTAAGGGTTAGAGTTAGGTTTAGGGTTAGGTTAGCTTTACTGTTAGGGTTAGGGTAAGGGTAAGGGTTATGGTTAGGGTTATGATTAGGGTTAAATTTAGAGTTAGGGTTAAGGTTAGGGTTAGGGTAAGATTAATGCTTAGGGTTAGGGTTAGGATTAGGTTTAGGGTACGGGTAAGGTTTAGGGTTAGGGTTTGTGTTAGGTTAAGGGTTAGGGTTAGGGTAAGGGTAAGGTTGAGGGTTAAGGTTAGTGTAAGGGTTACGGTAAGTGTAAGGGTAAGGTTTAGGGTACGTTTATTGTTAGGATTAGGGTTAGGGAACTGTAAGGGTTAGGGTTATGGTTAAGGTTGTGGTTAGGGTAAGGATTAGGGTTAGGGTTAGGGTAAGGGTTAGGTTTAGGGTTATTGTTCGGGTAAGGGTAAGGGTTAGGATTAGGGTTAGGGTTAGGGTTAGGGTAAGGGTAAGGTTTAGGGTTAGGGTTAGGGTTAGGGTTAAGGTTAGGGTTAGGGTTAGGTTTGGGGTTAGGTTTAGGGTAAGAGTAAGGGTTAGGGTTAGGGTTAGGGTAAGGGTAAGGGTAAGGGTTATGGTTATGGTTAGGGTTAAGGTTATGGTTAGGGTTAGGGTTAGGGTAAGGATTAGGGTTAGGGTTGGGGTTAGGGTTAGAGGTAGGGTAAAGGGTTAGGGTAAGGGTAAGGGTTAGGGTTAGTGTTAGGGTTAGGGTTAGGGTTAGTGTTAAGGTTAGGGTTAGGGCAAGGGTAAGGGTTAAGTTTAGGGGTAAGGTTAGGGTTAAGTTTAGTGTTAGGGTTAGGGTTAGGCTAAGGGTTAGGATTAGGGTTAGGGTAAGGGTTAGGGGTAGGATTAGGTTTAGGGTACGGGTAAGGTTTAGGGTTAGGTTAGGGTTAGTGTTAGGTTTAGGGTTAGGGTTAGGGTAAGGGTAAGGTTTAGGGTTAGGGTTAGGGTTAGGGTTAAGGTTAGGATTAGTGTTAGGTTTGGGGTTAGGGTTAGGGTAAGAGTAAGGGTTAGGGATAGGGTTAGGGTTAGGGTAAGGTTAAGGGTTATGGTTATGGTTAGGGTTAAGGTTATGGTTAGGGTTAGAGTTAGGCTACGTGTTAGGATTAGCGTTAGGGTAAGGATTAGGGTTAGGGTTGGGGTTAGGGTTAGAGGTAGGTTTAGGGTTAGGGTAAGGGTTAGGGTTAGGGTAAGGATTAGGGTTAGGGTTAGGGTTAGGGTTACCATTAAGGTTAGGGTTAGGGTTAGGGTTAGGGAAAGGGTAAGGGTTAGGGTTAGGATTAGGGTTAGGGTAAGAATAAGGGTTAGGTTTAGTGTTAGGGTAAGGTTTAGTGCTAGCGTTAGGGTTAGGGTTAGCATTAAGGTTAGGGTTAGGGTTAGGGTAGGGGAAGGTTTAGGGTTAGGTTTAGGGATAGGGTAAGGTTTAAGATTAGGGTTAGGGTTAGGGTTAGTGTTAGGGTTAGGGTTAAGCTTACGGTTAGGGTAATTGTTAGGGTTAGGGTTACAGTTAAGGTTTAGGTTAGGGTTAGGGTTAGGGTAAGGGTAAGGTTTAGGGTTAGTGTTAGGGTTAGGGTAAGGATTAGTCTTAGGGTTTGGGTTAGGGTTAGGTTTAGGGTAAGGGTAATGGTTAGGGTTAGGGTTAGTTTTAGGGTTTGGCTTAGGGTAAGGGTTAGGGTTAGGGTTAGTATTAGGGTTAGGGTTAGGGTTAGGGTTATGGTTAGGGTTAGGGTAAGGGTTAGGTTTAGGGTTAGTTTTGTGGTTAGGGTTAGGGTAAGGGTTAGGGTTAGGGTAAAGGTTAGGGTTAGGCGCAGGGTTAGGGTAACGGTAAGTGTTAGGGTTAGGTTTAGGGTTAGGCTTAGGGTTAGAGTTAGTGTTAGGTTTAGGTTTAGGGTTAGGTTAAGGGTAAGGGTGCGGGTTAGGGTTAGGGTAAGGTTACGGGTTAGGATTAATATTAGGGTTAGGTTTAGGATTAAGGTTAGGTTTAGGGTTAGGGTTAGGGTTAGGGTAAGGGTTAGCGTTAGGTTTAATGTTAGAGTAAGGGTAAGGTTTAGGGTTAGGGTTAGGGTTAGGTTAGGATTATGGTTAGGGTTAGGCTAAGGTTTAGGGTTAGGGTTAGTATAAAGGTTAGGGTTTGGGTTAGGGTTAGGGTTAGAGTTAGGGTTAGGGTTAGGGTAAGTGTAAGTGTTAGGGTTAGGGTTAGGGTTAGGGTTAGGGTAAGGGTTGCGGTTAGATGTTAGGGTTAGATTTAGGATAAGGGTTAGGGATAGGGGTTACGGTTAGTGTTAGGGTTAGTGTAAGGGTTAGGGTTAGGATTAGGGTTACGGTAAGGTTTACGGTTAGGGTTAGGGTTAGGGCAAGGGTAAGTGTTAGTGTTAGTGTTAGGGTTAGCGTTAGGGTTAGGGTAAGTTTAAGATTTAGGGTTAGGGTTAGGTTTAGGTTTAGGTTTGGGGTTAAGATTTGGTTTTGGGTTCGGTTTAGGGTAAGTGTTAGGGTTACGGTTAGGGTTAGCGTTAGGTTTAGGGTTAGGGTTAAGGTTATGGTTAGGGTTAGGGTTAGGCTAAGGGTTAGGGTTAGGTTTAGAGTAAGGGTTAGGATAAGGGTTCGGGTTAGGGTTAGAGGAAGGGTTAGGGTTAGGGTAAGGGTAAGGGTTAAGTTTAGGGTTATGGTTAGGGTTAGGGTTAGGGTTAGGGTTAGGGTCAGGGTAAGGATTAGGTTTAGGGTTAGGGTTAGGGTTAGCATTAAGGTTATGGTTAGGGTTAGGGTTAGGGAAAGGTTAAGGGTTAAGGTTAGGGTTAGGGTAAGGTTAAGGGTTAGGTTTAGGGTTAGGGTAAGGGTAAGGGTTAGGGTTAGGGTTAGGGTTAGGGTTAGGGTAAGGATTAGTGTTAGGGGTAGGGTTAGGGTTATGTTTAGGTTTAGGGTAAGCGTAAGGGTTAGGGTTAGGGTTAGGCTTAGGGTTAGGGTTAGGGTTATATATAGGGTTAGGGTTAGGGTTAGGGCTAGGGTTAGTGTAAGGATTAGGGTTAGGGTTAGGGTTAGGGTAAGGTTTAGGTTTAGGGTTAGGGTTAGGATAAGTTTTAGGGTTAGGGGTTAGGGTTAGGGTTAGGTTTAGGGTTAGGGTAAGGGTTAGAGTTAGGTGTTAGGGTTAGGGTAAGTGTTAGGGTGTGGATAAGGGTTAGGATTAGGGTTAGGATTAGGGTTAGAGTTAGGGTTAGGATTAGGGTAAGGGTAGGTGTTAGGGTTAGGGTTGGGCTTAAGATTAGTGGATAAGTTTAAGCTTAGGGTTAGAATTAGTGTATGGGTTAGGGTTAGGGTTAGGGTAAGGGTAAGTGTTAGGGTTATGGTTAGGGTTAGCGTTAGGCTTAGGGCAAGGGTTATGGTTAGGGTTAGCGTTAGGTTTAGGGGTAGGGTAAGTGTTAGGGTTAGGGTTAGGGATAGAGTAAGGGTAAGGGTTAGGGTTAGGGGTTAGGGTTAGGGTTAAGTTTAGTATTAGGGTTAGAGTAAGGGTATGGGTGAGGGTTAGGGTTAGGGTTAGGTGTAGGGTTAGGTTAAGTGTTAAGGTTATGGTTAGGGAAAGGGTTAGGGTTAGGGTTAGGGTAAGGATTAGGTTCAGGGTTAGGGTAAGGGTTACTGTTAGTGTTAGGGTTAGGGTTAGCATTAACTTTAGGCTTAGGGTTAGGGTAAGGGTAAGGGTTAGGTTTAGGGTTAGGGTTAGGGTTAGTGTTAGGGTAAGGATTAGGTTTCGGCTTAGGGTTAGCGTTAAGGTTAGGGTTAGGGTTAGGGTGAGGGTAAAGGTTAGATTTAGGGTGAGGGTTAGCGTTAGGGTTAGGGGTTAGGGTTAGGGTTAGGTATAGGGTTAGCATTAAGGTTAGGGTTAGGGTTAGGGTAAGGGTAAGGGTTAGGTTTAGGGTTAGGGTAAGGGTAAGTGTTAGGGTTAGGGTTAGGTTTAGTGTTAGGGTTAGGGTAAGGGTAAGGGTTAGGGTTAGGATTAGGGTTAGGGTTAGGGTTAGTGTTAGGGTAAGGATTAGGTTTCAGCTTAGGGTTAGTGTTAAGGTTAGGGTTAGGGTTAGGGTGAGGGTAAAGTTTAGATTTAGGGTGAGGGTTAGCGTTAGGGTTAGGGGTTAGGGTTAGGGTTAGGTATAGGGTTAGCATTAAGGTTAGGGTTAGGGTTAGGGTAAGGGTAAGGGTAGGTTTAGGGTTAGGGTAAGGGTAAGTGTTAGGGTTAGGGTTAGGTTTAGTGTTAGGGTTAGGGTAAGGGTAAGGGTTAGGGTTAGGATTAGGGTTAGGGTTAGGGTAGTGTTAGTGTTAGGTTTAGGGTTAGGGTCAGGGTAAGGGTATGGGTTAGGGTTAGGGTTAGGGAAAGGGTTAGGATTAATGTTAGGGTTAGGGTAAGGGTAAGGGTTAGGGTTAGGTTAAGGGTTACGTTTAGGGTTAGGGTTAAGGTTAGGGTTAGTGTTAGGGTTAGGGTTAGGGTTAGGTTTAGTGTTAAGGTTAGGGTTAGGGAAAGGGTTAGGGTTAGGGTTAGGTTTAGGGTTAGGGTAAGGATTAGGGTTAGGGTTAGGGTAAGAGTTAGTGTTAGGGTTAGGGTTAGGGTTAGGGTTAGCATTAACTTTAGGGTTAGGGTTAGGGTAAGGGTAAGGGTTAGGTTTAGGGTTAGGGTTAGGGTAAGGGTAAGGGTTAGATTTAGGGTTAGGGTTCGGGTTCGGGTTCGGGTTAGGGGTTAGGGTTAGGGTTAGGGTTAGGTTTTGGTATAGGGTTAGCATTAAGTTAGGGTTAGGGTTAGGGTAAGGTTAAGGGTTAGGTTTAGGTTTAGGGTAAGGGTAAGTGTTAGGTTTAAGGTTATGGTTAGGGTTAGGTTTAGTGTTAGGGTTAGGGTAAGGGTTAGGGTTAGGGTTACGTTTAGGGTTAGGGTAGTGTTAGTGTTAGGTTTAGGGTTAGGGTTAGGGTTATGGTTAGGGTTAGGATTAGGGTTAGGGTAAGGGTTAGGGTTAGGTTTAGGGTAAGGGTAAGGGTTAGGATTAATGTTAGGGTTAGGGTTAGGATTAAGGTTAGGGTTAGGCTTAGGGTAAGGTTAAGGTTTAGGGTTAAGTTTGGCGTTAGGGTTAGGTTACAGTTAGGGTATGGATTACGGTTAGGGTAAGGGTTAAGGTTAGGGTTAGGGTTAGTGTTAGGTTAAGGGTTAGTTTTAGGGTAAGGGTAAGGGTTAATGTTAGGTTTAGGGTTGGTGTTAGGGTTAGGGTTAGGGTAAGGGTGAGGGTAAGGGTTAGGGTTAGGCTTAGGGTAAGGGTTAGGGTTAGGGTTAGGGTAAGGGTTAGGGTTAGGTTTACGGTAAGGCTAAGGGTTAGAGTTAGGGTTAGGCTTAGGGTAAGGGTTAGGGTTAGTGTTAGGGTTAGGGTGAGCATTAAGGTTAGGGTTAGGATTAGGGGTTAGGGTTAGTGCTAGGGTTAGGGTAAGGGTTAGGGTTAGCTTTAGGGTAAGACTTAGGGTTAGGGTTAGGGTAAGGCTAACTGTTAGAGTTAGTGTTAGGGTAAGGGTTAGGGTTAGGGTTAGCTTTAAGGTAAGTCTAAAGGTTAAAGTTAGGGTTAGGGTCAGGGTTAGGGTTAGGGGTTAGGGTTAGGTTTAGGGTAAGGTTAAGGGTTAGGTTTAGGGTTAAGGTTAGGATAAAGGTAAGGGTTACATTTAGGGTTAGTGTTAGGGTTAAGGTTAGTGTTACTGTTAGGGTTAGTGTTAGGGTTAGGGTAAGGGTAAGGTTTAGGGTTAGGGTTAGAGTTAAGGTTAGGGATAGGGTTAGGGTTAGGCTGAGGGTTAGGGTTAGGTTTAGGGTAAGGGTTAGGGTTAGGGTTAGAGGTAGGGTTAGGCTTAGAGTAAGGGTAAGGGTTAGGGTTAGGGTTAGCGTTAGGGTTGGGGTTAAGGTTAGGGTTAGGGTAAGGGTAAGGGTAAGGGTTAGGTTTAGGGTTAGGATTAGGTTCAGTGTTAGGGTTAGGGTTAGGGTTAAGGTTAGGCTTAGGGTAAGGGTAAGGGTAAGGATAAGGTTTAGGATGAGGGTTAGGGTTAGGGTTAGGTTTATTGTTAGGGTTAGGGTTAAGGTTAGAGTTAGGGTAAGGGTAAGGGTAAGGGTTAGGTTTAGGGTTAGGGTTAGGGTTACGGGTTAGGTTTAGAGTGAGGGTTAGGTTTAGGGTTAGGGTTAGAGTAAGTGTAAGGGTGAGGCTTAGGGTTAGGGTTAGGGTTAGGGTAAGGATTAGGGTTAGAGTTAGGGTAAGGGTTAGCGTTAGAGTTAGGGTTAGGGTTAGCATGAAGTTTAGGGTTAGGGTAATTGTAAGGGTTAGGTTTAGGTTTAGGGTTAGGGTAAGGATTAGGTTAGGTTAGGGTTAGAATGAAGGTTAGTGTTAGGGTTAGGGTAAGGGTAAGAGTTAGATTTAGGATTAGGGTTAGGGTTAGGGGTTAGGGTTAGGGTTAGGTTTAGGGTTAGGTATAGGGTTAGGGTAAGGGTTAGGTTAAGGGTTAGGGTTAGGGTTAGGGTTACGGTTAGGTTTAGGGTTACGGTTAGGGTAAGGGTAATGATTAGGGTTAGGTTGAGGTTCAGGGTTAGGTTTAGGCTAAGAGTTAGGTTTAGGATTAGTGTTAGGTTTAGGGTTAAGTTTAGGGTTAGGGGTTAGGGTTAGGGTTAGGTTTAGGTTTAGGTATAGGGTTAGGGTAAGGGTAAGGGTGAAGGTTACGGTTAGGGTTAGGGTAAAGATTAGTGTTAGAGTTAGGGTAAGGGTTAGGGTTAGGGTTAGGGTTAGGGTTAGCATTAAGTTTAGGGTTAGGGTAATTGTAAGGGTTAGGTTTATTGTTAGGGTTAGGGTTAGGGTAAGGATTAGGTTTCAGGTTAGGGTTAGAATTAAGGTTAGGGTTAAGGTTAGTGTAAGGGTAAGGGTTAGATTTAGGGATAGGGTTAGGGTTAGGGGTTAGGGTTAGGGTTAGGTTTAGGGTTAGGTATAGGGTTAGCATTAAAGTTAGGGTTAGGGTTAGGGTAAGGGTAAGGGTTAGATTTAGGGTTAGGGTTAGGGTTAGGGTTAGGGTTAGGATAAGTGTTAGGGTTAGGGTTAGGTTTAGGGTTAGGGTTACGTTTAGCGTAAGGGTAAGGGTTAGGATTAGGGTTATTTTTAGTGTTAGGTTTAGGGTTAGGTTTCGGATAAGGGTAAGGGTTAGGATTAGGGTTTGGGTTAGGGTTAGGGTTAGATTTAGATTTGGGGTTAGGGTTAGGGTAAGGGCAAGTGTTAGGTTCAGGGGTAGGTTTAGCATTAAGGTTAGGGTTAGTGTTAGGGTAAGGGTAAGGTTTAGGGTTAGAGTTAGTGTAAGGGTAAGGGTTAAGGTTAGGGTTAGGGTTAGGGTTAGGGTAAGGTTTAGGGTTAGGGTTAGGGTTAGTTTTAGGGTTAGGGTAAGGGTTAGTGTTAGGGTTAGGGTAAGGCTAAGGTTTAGGGTTAGGGTTAGGGTTAGGTTTAGGTTTACGGTTAGGGTAAGGGTAATGGTTAGGGTTAGGTTAAGGTTCAGGGTTAGGGTTAGGGTAAGGGTTATGGTTAGGGTTAGTGTTAGGTTTAGGGTTAAGGTTAGGTTTAGGGTTAGGGTTAGAGTAAGGGTAAGGTTTAGGGTTAGGGTTTGGGTTAGGGTTAGGGTTAGGTTTAGGGTAAGGGTAAGGTTTAGGGTTAGGGTTAGTGTTAGGTTTGGGGTGAGGGTGAGGGTAAGAGTAAGGGTTAGGTTTAGGGTTAGGGTAAAGGTAAGGGTTAGGGTTAGGGTTAAGGTTATGTTTAGGGTTAGGTTTAGGGTTAGGCTAAGGATTAGTGTTAAGGTAAGGGGTAGGGTTAGGATTAGGTTTAGAGGTGGGGTTAGGGTTAGGGTTACGGTTAGGGTTAGGGTAAGGTTTAGGGTTAGTGATTAGGGTTAGGGTTAGGGTAAGGGTTAGGGTTAGGTTTAGGGTTAAGTTTAGGGTAAAAGTTAGGGTTAGGGTTAGGGTTAGGGTAAGGGTAAGTGTTAGGTTAGTGTTAGGGTAAGGGTAAGCTTTATGGTTAGGGTTAGGGTTAGGTTTAGGTTTGGGGTTAAGGATAGGGTTAGGGTTAGGGTAAGTGTAAGGGTTAGGGTTAGGGTTAGGGTTAGGGTTAGGTTTAAGGTTAAGGTTAGATAAGGGTAAGGGTTAGGGTTAAAGTTAAGATTAGGGTTAGTGTTAGGGTTAGGTTTAAGTGTAAGGGGTATGGTTAGGGTTAGTGTTAAGATTAGGTTTAAGGTTAGGGTTAGGGTAAGGGAAAGGGTTAGGTTTAGGTTTAGGGTTTGGGTAAAGATTATGTTTAGGGTTAGGGTTATGGTTAGGAAAAGTGTAAGGGTTAGGGTAGGGTTAGGGTAAGTATTAGAGTTAGGTTTAGGGTTAGTGTAAATGTTAGGGTTAGAGTTAGGGTCAGGTTTAGGGTTATGGTAAGGGTAAGGGTTTGGGTTAGGTTTAGGGTAAGGGTTAGGGTTAGGGTTAGTGTTAGGTTTAGGGTTAAGGTTAGGGTTAGGGTTAAGGTAATGGTAAGCTTAGGGTTAGGGTTAGGGTTAGAGTTAGGGTAAAGGTGAGGGTTAGGGGTTATGTTTAGAGTTAGGGTTAGGGTTAGGGTAAGGGTTAGGGTTAGGGTTAGAGATAGGGTTAGGGTTAGGGTAAGGGTAAGTGTTAGGTTTAGGTTTAGGGTTAGGGTTAGGGTAAGGTTTAGGGTTAGGGTTAGGTTTAGGGTTAGAGTTAGGGTAAGGTTGAGGTTTAGGGTCATGTTTAGGGTTAGGTTTACGGTTAGGGTAAGGGTTAGGGTTAGGGTTAGGGTTAGGTTTAGAGTTAGGGTTACGGTTAGGGTAAGGGTAAGGGTTAGGGATAGGGTTAAGGTTAGGGTTAGGGTTAGGGTAAGGGTTAGGTTTAGGGTTAAGGATAGGGTTAGGGTTAGGGTTTAAGTTAGGGTTAGGATTAGGGTTAGGGTTAGGATTAGGTTTAGGTTTAGGTTTAGGGTTTGGGTTAATTTAAGTGTAAGTGTAAGTGTTAGGGTTAGGATTAGGGTTAGGGTTAAGGTTAGGGTTAGGTTAGAGTAGGGAAAGGGTAAGGGTTAGATTTAGGGTTAGGGGTTATGGTTAGGGTTAGGTTTAATATTGGGTTAGGGTAAGGGTAAGGGTTAGGTTTAGGGTTAGTGTTATGGTTAGGTTTAGGGTTAGGCTTAAGGTAAGGGTAAGGATTAGGGTTAGGGTTAGGGTTAGGGTTAAGGTTAGGGTTAGTTTTAGTGTTAGGGTTAGGGTTAGGTAAGGGTAAGGGTTAGGGTTATGGTTAGGGTTAAGGTTATGTTTAGGGTTGGGGTTAGGGTTAGGCTAAGGGGTAGGGTTAGGGTAAGTATTAAGGGTAGGGGTAGGGTTAGGTTTAGGTTTAGATTTAGGGTTAGGGTTAGGGTAAGGGTATGGGTTAGGGTTAGGTTTAGGGTTAGGGTTAGGGTAAGGTTTAGTGTTAGGGGTTAGGGTTAAGTTTAGGGAAAGGTTTAGGGTTAGGGGTTAGGGTTAGGTTTAGGGTTAGTGTTAGTGTAAGCATTAGGGTTAGGTTTAGGGTTAGGGTTAGGGTAAGGGTAAGTGTTTGGATTAGGGTTAGGTTTAGGGATTAGGGTTAGGTTTAGTGTAAGGGTTAGGGTTAGGGTTAGGTTTAGGTTTAGAGTTAGGGTTAGTGTAAGGGTTAGAGTTAGGGTTAGTGTTAGGGTTAGAGTAAGGTTTAGGGTAAGGGTTAGGGTTAGGGTTAGGGTTAGTGTAAGGGTCGAGCTAGGGTTAGGGTCAGGGTAAGGCTAAGGGTAAGGATTGGGTTAGGGTTAGGGTTAAGGTTAGGGTTAGGGTTAGGATTAGGGTTAGGTTTCGGTGTAGGGTTAGGTTTAATGTAAGTGTAAGGGTTAGGGTTAGGTTTAGGTTTAAGGTTAGGGTTAGGGTTAGGGAAAGCGTAAGGGTTAGGGTTAGGGTAAGGACTAGGGTTAGGGTTAGGGTAAGGCTTTGCTTAGGGTTAGTGTTAGGGTTAGCATTTAGGTTAGGGTTAGGGTTAGGGTAAGGGTTAGGTTTAGGGTTAGAGTTAGGGTTAGTGTAAGGGTTAGAGTTAGGGTTAGGGTTAGGGTTAGGGTTAGGGTAAGGGTAAGTGTTAGGGTTAGGGTTAGGATTAGGGTTAGGGTTAGCGTTAGGATTAGGGTTAGGGTTAGGGTTAGGTTAGGTTTAGATTAGGTTTAGGGTTAGGATAAATGTTAGGGTTAGGGTTAGGGTTAGGGTAAGGAAAAGGGTTAGGTTTAGGGTTAGGGTTAGGTTTGGGGTTACGGTTATTTTTAGTGTTAGGGTTAGGGTTAGGGTAAGGGTTAGGATTAGGGTTAAGTTTAGGGTTAGGGTTAAGTTTAGGGTGAGGGTTACGGTAAGGGTAAGGGTTAGGGTTAGGGTTAGGATTAGGTTTAAGATTAGGGTTAGGGTTAGGGTAAGGGTAAGGGTTAGGGTTATGGTTAAGCTTAGGGTTAGGGTTAAGGTTAGGGTTAGGTAAGGGTAATGGTTAGGGTTTGGGTTAGGTAAAGGTTAGGGTTACGGTTAGGGTTAGGGTAAAAGTAAGGGTTAGGGTTAGGGTTAGGTTTAGGGTTAGGGTTTGAGTTAGGGTAAGGATTAGGGTTAGGGTTAGTGTAACCGTAAGGGTTAGGGTTAGGGTAAGGGTAAGGTTTAGGTTTAGGGTTAGGTTTAGAGTTAGGGTTAGGGTAAGGGTTAGGGTTAGGGTTAGGTTTAGGGTTAGGTTTAGGGTTAGGATTAGGGTAAGGGTAAGGGTTAGGGTTAGGTTTAGGTTTAGGATTACGGCTAGGGTAAGGGTTAGGGTTAGGGTTAGGGTTAGGGTTAGCATTAAGGTTAGGGTTCAGGTTAGGGTTAGTTAAAGTGTAAGGGTTAGGGTTAGAGTTAGGGTTGGGGTTAGGGTAAGGATAATGGTTAGGTTTAGGTTTAGGTTAAGGGTTA
The DNA here is from genome assembly GCA_024803745.1 of Megascapheus bottae. Classification (NCBI taxonomy): domain Eukaryota; kingdom Metazoa; phylum Chordata; class Mammalia; order Rodentia; family Geomyidae; genus Megascapheus; species Megascapheus bottae. Next base: position 595,093 of record JANJXV010000462.1, read on the forward strand.
GGGTTAGGTTTAGGTTAAGGGTAAGGTTTATGGTGAGGGTTAGGGTTAGGGTTAGGGTAAGGGTAAGGGTTAGGGTTAGGCTTAGGGTAAGGGTAAAGGTTAGGGTTAGGGTTAGTGTAAGGATTAGTGTTAGTGTTAGGGTTAGGGTTAGGTTTAGGGTTAGGGTAAGGGTAAGTGTTAGGGTTAGGTTTAGTTTTAGGGTAAGGGTTAGGGTAAGGGTTAGAGTTAGGGTTAGTGTTAGGGTGATGGGTAGAGTTAGGGTTAGGGTTAGGGTAAGGTTTAGGGTTATTGTTAGGGTTAGGTTTGGGGTCAGGGTTAGCGTAAGGGTTAGTGTTAGGGTGAGGGTTAGGGTTAGGGTTAGGGTTAGGGTAAGAGTATGTGTTAGGGTTAGAATTAGGGTTAGGGTTAGGGTTAGTGTTAGGGTTAGGGTAAGGGTAAGTGTTAGGGTTAAGGTTATGGTTAGTGTTAGGGTTAGGGTTAGGGTTAGGGTTAGTGTTAGGGTTAGGGTTAGGGTTAGGTTTAGGGTTAGGGTTAGGGTATGGGTAAGGGTTAGGGTTAGGGTTAGGGTTAGGATAAGGGTAAGGGTTAGGGTTAGGGTTAGGGGTAGTGTAAGGGTTAGGGTTAGGGTTAGGGTTAGGGTTAAGGTTAGGGTTAGGGTAAGGGTTAGGGTTAGGGTTACGGTTAAGGTTTAGGTTAGTGTTAGGGTTAGGTTTGGGTTAGGGTAAGGGTTAGGGTTAGGGTTTGTGTTAGCTTAGGTTTAGGGTTAGGGTTAAGGTCAGGGTTAGGGTAAGTTTAAGGCTTAGGGTTAGGGTTAGGATTAGGTTTAGGGTACAGGAATGGTTTAGGGTTAGGGTTAGGGTTAGAGTTAGGTTTAGGGTTAGGGTTAGGGTAAGGGCAAGGTTTAGGGTTAGGGTTAGGGTTAAGGTTAGGGTTAGGGTAAGGGTTAGAGTTAGGGTTACGGTTAAGGTTTAGGTTAGTGTTAGGGTTAGGTTTGGGTTAGGGTAAGGGTAAGTGTGAGGGTTAGGGTTAGGGTTAGGTTTAAGGTTAGGGTTAGGGTTACGGTAAGTGTTAGGGTTAGGGTTAGGGTTAGGGTTAGAGTTACGGTTAGGGTTAGGGTAAGGGTAAGGTTTAGGGTTAGGTTTAGGGTTAGGGTAAGGGTTAGGGTTAGGTGTTAGGTTTAGGTTTAGGATAAGGGTTAGGGTAGGGGTTAGGGTTAGGTTATGTGTTAGGGTTAGGGTTAGGATTAGGGTAAGGGTTAGGGTTAGGGTTATGGTGAGCGTTAGGTTATGGGTTAGGGTTAGCGGTTAATGTTAGGGTAAGGGTTAGGGTTACGGTTAGGGGTCAGGGTAAGTGTTAGGGTTAGGGTAAGGATTATGTTTAGGGTTAGGGTTAGGGTAAGGCTAAGGGCTAGATTTAGGGTTAGGGTTACCGTAAGGGTTAGGGTTAGGGTTAGGGTTACGGTTAGGGTGAGCGTTAGGGTTAGGTTTAGGGTTAGGGGTTATGGTTAGTGTTAGTGTTAGGGTAAGGGTTAGGGTTAGGGATAGGGTAAGGTTTAGGGTTAGGTTTACTGTAAGGCTAAGGGTTAGACTTAGGGTTAGGGTAAGGGTTAGGGTTAGGGTTAGGGTTAGGGTTAGGGTAAGTGTAAGAGTTAGGTTTAGGGTTAAGGTTAGGGTAGAGATAAGGGTTAGGTTTAGGGTTAAGTTTAGGGAAAGCGTAAGGGTTAGGGTGAGGGTTAGGGTTAGGGTTAAGGTTACGGTTAGTGTAAGGGTTAGGGTTTGGGTAAGGGCAAGGGTTAGGGCTAGCGATAGGGTCAGGGTTAGGGTTAGGGTTAGGGTTAGAGTTAGGCTAAGGGTTAGTGTTAGGGTTAGGTTAAGGGTTAGGGTTAGGGTTAGGGTTAGGATTAGGTTTAAGGTTAGCTTTAGGGTAAGGGTAAGGGTGAGGGTTAGGTTTAAGTTGATGGTTAGGGTTATGGTTAGGGTTAGTGTAAGGGTAATGGTTAGGGTTTGGGATAGGGTTAGGTTTAAGGTTAGCTTTAGGGTTAGGGTTAGGGTTAGGGTTAGGGTAAGTTTAAGTCTTAGGGTTAGGGTTAGGGTTACGGTTAAGTTTAGCGTAGGGTAGGGTTATAGTTAGGGTTAGTGTTAGGGTTAAAGTTAGGGTTAGGGTTAGGGTTAGTGTTAGGGTAAGTTTAAGTCTTAGGGTCAGGGTTAGGGATAGGGTTAGGTTTAGGTTACGGGTAAGGTTTAGGGTTAGGGTAGGGTTAGGGTTAGGTTTAGGGTTAGGGTTAGGGTAAGGGTAAAGTTTAGGGTTAGGGTTAGGGTTAGGGTAAAGGTTAGGGTTAGGGTTAGGGTTAGGATTAGGGTAAGGGTAAGGGTAAGGTTTAGGGTTTGGGTTAGTGTTAGGGTTATGGAAATGGTAAGGGTTAGGTTTAGGGTTAGGTTTAGGGTAAGGATTAGGGTTAGTGTTAGTGTAAGCATAAGGGTTAGGGTTAGGGTTAGGGCAATGGTAAGGGTTAGGATTAGGGTTAGGGTTAGGGTTAGGGTTAGGTTTAGGGTTAGGGTTACGGCTAGGGTAAGGGTTAGGGTTAGATTTAGGGTTACGGTTAGCATTAACGTTAGGGTTAGGGTTAGGGTTAGGGTTAGGTAAAGGGTAAGTGTTATGGTTAGGGTTAGGCTTAGGGTAAGGATAAGGGTTAGGTTTAGGTTTAGGGTAAGGGTTAGTGTTAGCTTTAGGGTTAGGGTTAGCATTAAGGTTAGGTTTAGGGTTAGCGTAAGGGTAAGGGTTAGGGTTAGGGTTAGAGTAATGGTAAGGGTTATGGTTAGGGTTAGGGTAAGGGTTGGGGTAAGGATTAGTGTTAGGGTTAGGGTTAGGGTTAGGTTTAGCGTTAGGGTAAGGGTAAGGTTTATGGTTAGGTTTAGGTTTAGGCTTATTGTTAGGGTTAGGGTTATGGTTAGAGTTAGGTTTAGGGTTAGGGTTAGGGTAAGGGCAAGGTTTAGGGTTAGGGTTAAGGTTAGGGTTAAGGTAAGGGTTAGGGTTAGGGTTACGGTTAAGGTTTAGGTTAGTGTTAGGTTTAGGTTTGGGTTAGGGTAAGGGTAAGTGTTAGGGTTAGGGTTAGGGTTAGGATTAAGTTTAGGGTTAGGGTTATGGTAAGTGTTAGGGTTTGGGTTAGGGTTAGGGTTAGAGTTACGGTTAGGGTTACGGTACGGGTTAGGGTAAGGGTTAGGGTTAGGGTAAGGGTTAGGGTTCGGTGTTAGGTTTAGGTTTAGGATAAGGGTTAGGGTAGGGGTTAGGGTTAGGTTATGTGTTAGGGTTAGGGTTAGTGTTAGGGTAAGGGTTAGTGTTAGGGTTAGGGGTCAGGGTAAGTGTTAGGGTTAGGGTAAGGATTATGTTTAGGGTTAGGGTTAGGGTAAGGCTAAGGGCTAGATTTAGGGTTAGGGTTACCGTAAGGGTTAGGGTTAGGGTTAGGGTTACGGTTAGGGTGAGCGTTAGGGTTAGGGTTAGGGTTAGGGGTTAGGGTTAGTGTTAGTGTTAGGGTAAGGGTTAGGGTTAGGGATAGGTAAGGTTTAGGGTTAGGGTTACTGTAAGGCTAAGGGTTAGACTTAGGGTTAGGGTAAGGGTTAAGGTTAGGTTTAGGGTTAGGGTTAGGGTAAGGGTAAGAGTTAGGTTTAGGGTTAAGGTTAGGGTAGAGGTAAGGGTTAGGTTTAGGGTTAAGTTTAGGGAAAGCGTAAGGGTTAGGGTGAGGGTTAGGTTAGGGTTAAGGTTGCGGTTAGTGTTAGGGTTAGGGTTTGGGTAAGGGCAAGGGTTAGGGCTAGCGATAGGGTCAGGGTTAGGGTTAGGGTTAGGGTTAGAGTTAGGCTAAAGGTTAGTGTTAGGGTTAGGTTAAGTGTTAGGGTTAGGGTTAGGGTTAGGGTAAGGGTGGGTGTTAGGGTTAGGGTAAGTGTTGGGTTTAGATTTGGGGTTAAATTTAGGGATTGTGTTAGGGCAAGGGTAAGGGTTAGGGTTAGGGTTAGGGTTAGGGTTATTGTTAGGTTTAAGGTAGGGTTAGGATTAGGGTTAGGGTTAGGGTTAGGGTTAGGGTAAAAGTTAGGGTTAGCGTTAGGGTTAGGGTAAGGGTAAGTGTTAGGGTTAGAGTAAGGGTTAGGGTTAGGGTTAGGGTAAAGTTTAGGGTTAGGGTTAGGGTTAGGGTAAAGGTTAGGGTTAGGGTTAGGGTTAGGGTTAGGATTAGTGTAAGGGTAAGTGTAAGGTTTAGGGTTAGGGTTAGGGATAGGGTTAGGGTTAGGGAAATGGTAAGGGTTAGGTTTAGGGTTAGGTTTAGGGTAAGGATCAGGGTTAGGGTTAGTGTAAGCATAAGGGTTAGGGTTAGGGTTAGGGCAAGGGAAAGGGTTAGGATTAGGGTTAGGATTAGGGTTAGGTTTAGGGTTAGGGTTACGGCTAGGGTAAGGCTTAGGGTTAGAGTTAGGGTTACGGTTAGCATTAAAGTTAGGGTTAGGGTTAGGGTTAAGGTTAGGTAAAGGGTAAGTGTTAGGGTTATGGTTAGGGTTAGGGTAAGTATAAGGGTTAGGTTTAGGTTTAGGGTAAGGGTTAGGGTTAGGGTTAGGGCAAGGGTAAGTGTTAGGGTTAGTGTTAGGGTTAGCGGTAGGGTTAGGGTAAGTTTAAGAGTTAGGGTCAGGGTTAGGTTTAGGTTTAGGTTTGGGGTTAAGGTTTGGGTTAGGGTTAGGGTTAGGGTAAGGATTAGGGTTAGGGTTAGGGTTAGCGTTAGGTTTAGGGTTAGGGTTAGGGTTAGCCTAAGGGTTAGGGTTAGGGTTAGGGTTAGGGTAAGGTTTAGGGTAAGGGTAAGGTTTAGGGTTAGGGTTAGTGTTAGGTTTGGGGTGAGGGTGAGGGTAAGAGTAAGGGTTAGGGTTAGGGTTAGGGTTAGGCTAAGGGTTAGAGTTAAGTTAAGGGGTAGGGTTAGGTTTAGGGTTAGGGTTAGAGGTAGGGTTAGGGTTAGGGTAAGGGTTATGGTTAGGGTTAGTGTTAGGGTAAGGTTAGTGTTAGGGTTAGGGTTAGGTTTAGGGTAAAAGTTAGGGTTAGGGTTAGGATTAGGGTTAGGGTAAGGGTAAGGGTAAGTGTAGGGTTAGGGTTAGGGTTAGGTTAAGGGTAAGCGTTATGGTTAGGGTTAGGTTTAGATTTAGGTTTGGGGTTAAGGTTAGGTTTAGGGTAAGGGTAAGGGTTAGGGTTAGGGTAACAGTAAGGGTTAGGGTTAGGTTTAGGGTTGGGGTTAGGTTTAGGGTTAGGGTGAGTATAAGGGTACGGGTTAGAGTTCGGGTTAGGGTTAGGGTAAGGGTTAGGGTTAGGTTTAGGTTTAGGGTGAGCGTTAGGTTATGGGTTAGGGTTAGGGGTTAGGGTTAGGTTTAGGGTTAGGGTAAGGGTTAGGGTTAGGGTTAGGGTTAGGGTAAGGGTCAGGGTTAGGGTTAGGGTTAGGGTAAGGCTAAAGGTTAGAGTTAGGGTTAGTGTTAGGGTAAGGGTTAGGGTAAGGGTTAGGGTTAGGGTTATGGTACGTGTTAGGATTAGGGTTAGGGTTAGGGTGAGCATTAGGGTTAGGGCTAGGATTAGAGGTAAGGCTAAGGGTTTGAGTTAGGCTTAGGGTAAGGCCTATGGTTAGGGTTGGGGTTAGGTTAAGACTAAGGGTTAGAGTTAGGGTTAGGGTTAGGGGTTAGGGTTAAGGTTAGGGTAAGGTAAGGGTTAGGTTTAGGGTTAAGGTTAGTGTAAGGGTAAGGGTTAGGGTTAGGGTTAGGGTTAGTCTTAAGTTTAGGTTTAGGGTTAGGGTTAGGCTAAGGATTAGGGTTAGGTTAGGGTTAGGGTTAGGGTTAGGGTTAGGGTTAGGTTTAGGTTTAGGGTTAGGATAAGTTTTAGGGTTAGGGTTAGGGTTAGGGATAGCGTTAGGGTGAGGGTTAGGGTTAGGTTTAGGATTAGGTTTAGCGTAAGGGTAAGGGTAAGGGTTACTCTTAGGGGTTAGGGTTAGGTTTAGGGTTAGGGTTAGCGTAAGGGTAAGGGTTAGGTTTTGGTTTAGGGTTAGGGTTAGTGTTAGGGTAAGGATTAGGTTTCGGGTTAGGGTTAGGGTTAGAATTAAGGTTAGGGTTAATGTTAGGGTAAGGGTAAGGGTTAGGTTTAGGGTTAGGGATAGGTTTAGGGTAAGGATTAGGATTCGGGTTAGGGTAAGAATTAGATTTAGGGGTAGGGTTAGGTTTAGGCTTAGGGTAAGTGTTAGGGTAAGGGTTAGGGTTAGGGTTAGGGAAAGGTTAAGGGTTAGGGTTAGGATTAGGGTTAGGGTTAGGGTTAGGGTAAGGATTAGGGTTAGGGTTAGGGTTAAGGTTAGGGTAAGTATTAGGGTTAGGGTTAGGGGTTAGGGTTAGGGGTTAGGGTTAGGGTTAGGGTTAGGGTAAGGGTTAGGTTTAGGTTTGGGGTTAGGGTTAGGGTAAGAGTAAGTGTTACTGTTAGGCTTACGGTTAGGTTTAGGGTTAGGTTTAGGGTTAGGGTTAGGGTAAGGTTAAGGTTTGGGTTAAGTTTAGGGTTAGGGTTAGGTTACAGTTAGGGTAAGGATTAGGGTTAGGGTAAGGGTTAGGGTTAGGGTTAGGGTTAGGGTTAGGTTAAGGGTTAGGGTTAGGGTAAGGGTAAGGGTTAGAGTTAGGTTTAGGGTTGGGGTTATGGTTATGGTTAGGGTAAGGGTAAGGGTTAGTGTTAGGGTTACGGTTAGGTTTAGTGTTAGGGTTAGGGTTAGGGTTAGGGTTAGGGTAAGGTTAAGGGTTGGGTTAAGTTTATGGTTAGGGTTAGGTTACAGTTAGGGTAAGGATTAGGGTTAGGGTATGGTTAGGGTTAGGGTTAGGGTTAGGTTAAGGGTTAGGTTTAGGTTAAGGGTAAGGGTTAGAGTTAGGTTTAGGGTTGGGGTTATGGTTAGGGTTAGGGTAAGGGTTAGGGTTAGGGTTATGGTAAGTGTTAGGATTAGGGTTAGGGTTAGGGTGAGCATTAGGGTTAGGGCTAGGATTAGAGGTTAGGGTTAGGGTTAGGTTTAGGGTAAGAGTTAGGGTTAGGGTTAGGGTGAGCATCAGTGTTAGGGTTAGTGTTAGGTTTAGGGTAAGGTTTAGGGTTAGGGTTAGGGTATGGTTTGGGGTTAGGGTTATGGTAAGGCTAAGGGTTAGAGTTAGAGTTAGGGTTAGGGTAAGGGTTAGGGTTAGGGTTAGGGTTAGTCTAATGGTTAGTGTTAGGGTTAGGTTAAGGGTTAGGGTTAGGGTTAGGGTTAGAGGTAGGGTTAGGGTCAGGGTAAGGGTAAGTTTTAGGGTTAGGGTTAGGGTTAGGGTAAGGGTTAGGGTTAGGGGTTAGGGTTAGGGTTAGGGTAAGTGTTAGGGTTAGGGTTAGGGTTAGGGTAAGGGTAAGGGTAGGTGTTAGGGTTAGGGTAAGTGTTGGGTTTAGATTTGGGGTTAAATTTAGGGATTGTGTTAGGGCAAGGGTAAGGGTTAGGGTTAGGGTTAGGGTTAGGGTTAGGGTTAGGGTTATTGTTAGGTTTAAGGTAGGGTTAGGATTAGGGTTAGGGTTAGGGTTAGGGTTAGGGTTAGGGTTAGGGTAAAAGTTAGGGTTAGCGTTAGGGTTAGGGTAAGGGTAAGTGTTAGGGTTAGAGTAAGGGTTAGGGTTAGGGTTAGGGTTAGGTTTAGGGTTAGGGTTAGGGTAAGGGTAAAGTTTAGGGTTAGGGTTAGGGTTAGGGTAAAGGTTAGGGTTATGGTTATGGTTAGGATTAGTGTAAGGGTAAGGGTAAGGTTTAGGGTTAGGGTTAGGGTTAGGGTTAGGGAAATGGTAAGGGTTAGGTTTAGGGTTAGGTTTAGGGTAAGGATTAGGGTTAGGGTTAGTGTAAGCATAAGGGTTAGGGTTAGGGTTAAGGCAAGGGAAAGGGTTAGGATTAGGGTTAGGGTTAGGGTTAGGTTTAGGGTTAGGGTTACGGCTAGGGTAAGGCTTAGGGTTAGAGTTAGGGTTACGGTTAGCATTAAAGTTAGGGTTAGGGTTAGGGTTAAGGTTAGGTAAAGGGTAAGTGTTAGGGTTATGGTTAGGGTTAGGGTAAGTATAAGGGTTAGGTTTAGGTTTAGGGTAAGGGTTAGGGTTAGGGTTAGAGCAAGGGTAAGTGTTAGGGTTAGTGTTAGGGTTAGCGGTAGGGTTAGGGTAAGTTTAAGAGTTAGGGTCAGGGTTAGGTTTAGGTTTAGGTTTGGGGTTAAGGTTTGGGTTAGGGTTAGGGTTAGGGTAAGGATTAGGGTTAGGGTTAGGGTTAGCGTTAGGTTTAGGGTTAGGGTTAGGGTTAGCCTAAGGGTTAGGGTTAGGATTAGGGTAAGCGTTAGGTTTAGGGTTGGGTTTAAGGTTAGAGGAAGGGTTAGTTTTAGGATAAGGGTAAGGGTTAGGGTTAGGGATAGGGTTATGGTAAGGATTAGGGTTAGGTTTAGCGAAAGGTTAAGGGTTGGGTTTAGCGTTAGGTTTAGGGTCAGCATTAAGGTTAGTGTTAGGGTTAGTGTAAGGATAAGGGTTAGGTTTAGGGTTAGGGTAAGGGTAAGGGTTAGGGTTAGGGTTAGGGTAAGGATTAGGGTTAGGGTTAGTGTAAGCATAAGGGTTAGGGTTAGGGTTAGGGCAAGGGTAAAGGTTACGATTAGGGTTAGGGTTAGGGTTAGGTTTAGGGTTAGGTTTAGGGTTAGGGTTACGGCTATTGTAAGGGTTAGGGTTAGAGTTAGGGTTACGGTTAGCATTAAGGTTAGGGTTAGGGTTAGGGTTAGGTAAAGGGGAAGGGTTAGGGTTAGGGTTAGGGTAAGGATAAGGGTTAGGTTTAGGTTTAGGGTAAGGGTTAGGGTTATCTTTACAGTTAGGGTTAGCATTAAGTTTAGGGTTAGGGTTAGCGTAAGGGTAAGGGTTAGGGTTAGGGTTAGGCTAAGGGTAAGGGTTAGGGTTAGGGTTAGGGTAAGGGTTGGGGTAAGGATTAGTGTTAGTGTTAGGGTTAGGGTTAGGTTTAGCGTTAGGGTAAGGGTAAGGGTTAGGGTTAGGGTTAGGTTTAGGGTTAGGGTTAGGGTAAGGGTTAGAGTTAGGGTTAGTGTTAGGGTTAGGGTTAGGGTTAGGGTTAGGTTAAGGGTTAGGGGTAGGATTAGGCTTAGGTTTAGGTTTGGGGTTAGGGTTAGGGTAAGGGTTAGGGTTAGGGTAGAGGTTAGGGTTAGGGTTAGTGTTAGGGTTAGAGTAAGGGTAAGGGTTAGTGTTAGGGTTAGGGTTAGTGTTAGGTTTATTGTTAGGGTTAGGGTTAGTGTTAGGGTTAGTGTTAGGTTTAGGGTTAGGGTTAGGGTTAGGGTTAGGGTAAGGGTAAGGGTTAGTATTACTCTTAGGGTTAGGGTTAGGGTTAGGATTAGGGTAAGCGTAAGTGTTAGGGTTAGGTTTAGGTTTAGGCTTAGGTTTAGGTTTAGGGTTAGGGTTAGGTATACGGTTAGTGTAAGGGTTAGGGTTAGGGTTAGGGTTGATGTTAAGGTTAGGGTTAGGGTTAGGGTTAGCGTTAGGGAAAGGGTAAGGGTTAGGGTTAGGGTTACGGTTAGGGTAAGGGTTAGGGTTAGGTTTAGGGTTAGGGTTAGGGTTAGTGTAAGGATTATGGTTAGGGTCAGGGTTAGGGTTAGGGTAAGGGTTAGGGTTAGGGTTTGGGTTAGGGTAAGGTTTAGGGTTAGGGGTTAGGGTTAGGGTTATGGTTAGGGTAAGGGTTAGGGTTAGGTGTTAGGGTTAGGGTTAGGTTTAGGGTGAGGGTAAGGGTTATGGTTAGGGTTAGGGTTAGGGTTAGGGTTAGAGTTAGGGTTAGGGTTAGGATAAGGGTAAGTGTTAGCGTTAGGGTTAGGGTTAGGATTAGCGGTTAAAGTTAGGCTTAGGTTTAGAATTAGGGTATGGGTTAGGGTTAGGTTTAGGGTAACTGTAAGTGTCAGGGTTATGGTTAGGGTTAGTGTTAGGGTTAGGGCAAGGGTTAGGGTTAGGGTTAGGGTTAGGTTTAGGGATAGGTTTAGGGGTAGGGTAAGTGTTAGGGTTAGGGTTAAGGTTAGGGATAGAGTAAGGGTAAGGGTTAGGGTTAGGGGTTAGGGTTAGGGTTAGGTTTAGTATTAGGGTTAGAGTAAGGGTAAGGGTGAGGTTTAGGGTTAGGCTTAGGATTAGGGTTAGGTTTAGTGTTAAGGTTAGGGTTAGGGAAAAATTTAGGGTTAGGGTTAGGGTTAGGGTTAGGGTAAGGTTTAGGTTGAGGGTTAGGGTAAGGGTTAGTGTTAGGGTTAGGGTTAGGGTTAGCATTAAGTTTAGGGTTAGGGTAAGGGTAAGGGTTAGGTTCAGGGTTAGGTTTAGGGTTAGGGTTAGGGTAAGGATTAGGTTTCAGTTAGGGTTAGCATTAAGATTAGGGTTAGGGTTAGGGTAAGGGTAACGGTTAGATTTAGGGTTAGGGTTAGGGGTTAGGGTTAGGGTTAGGGTTAGGTATAGGTTTAGCATTAAGGTTAGGGTTAGGGTTAGGTAAGGGTATGGGTTAGGGTTAGGGTTAGGGTAAGATTAAGTGTTAGGGTTAGGGTTAGCTTTAGGGTTAGTGTTAGGGTTAGGGTAAGGGTATGGGATAGGGTTAGGGTTAGGGTTAGGGTTAGTGTTAGTTTTAGGGTAAGGGTTAGGGTAAGGGTAAGGGTTAGGATTAATGTTAGGGTTATGTTTAGATTTAAGGTTAGGTTAGGGATAGCGTTAGGGTAAGGGTAAGGGTTAGGGTTAGGGTGAGGGTTAGGTTAAGGGTTACGTTTAGGTTTAGGGTTAAGGTTATGGTAAGTGTTAGGGTTAGGTTTAGGGTTAGGGTAAGGGTGAGGGTTAGGGTTAGTGTTAGGGTTAGGGTTAAGGTTAGGGTTAGGGTTATGGTTAGGCTAAGGGTTAAGGTTAGGGTTAGGATAAGGGTTAGGGTTTGGGTTAGGGTTAGGTTTAGAGTTAGGTTTAGGGTTAGGGTTAGGGTAAGTGTTAGGGTTAGGTTTAGGGTTAGGGTTAGGTAAGGGTTAGGGTTAGGGGTTAGGGTTAGGTTTAGGATAAGGGTTAGGGATGGAGGTTAGGGTTAGGGTTAGGGTTAGGGTTAGTGTAAGTTTTAAGATTAGGCTTAGGTTTAGAATTAGGGTATGGGTTAGGGTTAGGTTTATGGTAAGGGTAAGTGTTAGGGTTATGGTTAGGGTTAGGGTTAGTGTTAGTTTTAGGGCAAGTGTTAGGGTTAGAGTTAGGGTTAGGTTTAGGTTTGGGGTTAAGGTTTGGGTTATGGTTAGGGTAAGGTTAAGTGTTAGGTTTAGGGTTAGGGTTAGGGTTAGGTTTAGGCTTAGGGTTAAGGTTAGGGTTAGGGTTAGGTTTAGGCTAAGGGTTAGGGTTAGGGTTAGGGTCAGTGTGAGGTTTAGGGTTAGGGTTAGGGATAGGGTTATAGGAAGGGTTAGGGTTAGGGTAATTGTAAGGGTTAGGGTTATGGTTAGTTTTAGGGTAAGGATTAGGGTTAAGGTAAGGATTAGGTTTAGGGTTAGGGTTAGGGTTAGCATTAAGTTTAGGGTTAGGGTTAGGGTTAGCGTTAGGGAAAGGGTAAGGTTTAGGGTTAGGGTTAGGGTTAGGGTTAGGCTTAAGGTTATGTTTAGGGTTAGGGTTAGGCTAAGGGTTAGGGATAGGTTTGGGTTAGGGTTAGGGTTAGGGTTAGGGTAAGGGTTAGGGTTAGCGTTAGGATTAGGTTTAGGGTTAGGGTTAGGGTAAGTGTTAGGGTTAGGGTTAAGGATAGGGTAAGAGTAAGGGTTAGGGTTATTGGTTAGTGTTAGGGTTAGGGTTAAGTTTAGGGTTAGGGTTAGCGTAAGGGTAAGGGTGAGGATTAGGGTTAGGGTTAGGGTTAGGTTTAGGGTTAAGGTTAGGGTTAGGGAAAGGGTTAGGTTTCGGGTTATGGTTAGGGTGAGCATTAAGTTTAGGTTTAGGGTTAGGGTAAGGGTAAGGTTAGATTTAGGCTTAGGGTTAGGATTAGGGTTAGGGGTTAGGGTTAGCATTAGGTTTAGGGTTAGGTATAGTGTTAGCATTAAGTTTAGGGTTAGGGTTAGGTTAAGGGTAAGGGTTAGGTTTATGATTAGGGTTAGGGTTAGGGTTAGCGTAAGGATTAGGATTCGGGTTAGGGTAAGGGTTAGGGTAAGGGTAAGGGCTAGGGTTAGGGTTAGGGATAGGGTTAGGTTTAGGGTAAGGGTAAGGGTTAGGATTATGGTTAGGGTTAGGGTTAGGTTTAGGGTTAGGGTAAGGGTAAGGGTTTGGATTAGGGTTAGCCTTAAGGTTAGGGTTAGGGTTAGGGTTAGGGTACGGGTAAGGGTAAGGTTAAGGTTAGGGTTAGGGTTAAGGTTAGGTTAGGGAAAGTGTAATGTTAGGTTTAGGGTTAGGGTTAGGATTAGGGTAAGGATTAGGGTTAGGTTTAGGGTTAGGATAAGGGTAATGGATAGGATTAGGGTTAGGGTTAGGGTTAGGGTTAGGGTTAGAGCAAGGGTAAGTGTAGGGTTAGTGTTAGGGTTAGCGGGTAGGGTTAGGGTAAGTTTAAGAGTTAGGGTCAGGGTTAGGTTTAGGTTTAGGTTTGGGGTTAAGGTTTGGGTTAGGGTTAGGGTTAGGGTAAGGATTAGGGTTAGGGTTAGGGTTAGCGTTAGGTTTAGGGTTAGGGTTAGGGTTAGCCTAAGGTTAGGGTTAGGATTAGGGTAAGCGTTAGGTTTAGGGTTGGGTTTAAGGTTAGAGGAAGGGTTAGTTTTAGGATAAGGGTAAGGGTTAGGGTTAGGGATAGGGTTATGGTAAGGATTAGGGTTAGGTTTAGCGAAAGGTTAAGGGTTGGGTTTAGCGTTAGGTTTAGGGTCAGCATTAAGGTTAGTGTTAGGGTTAGTGTAAGGATAAGGGTTAGGTTTAGGGTTAGGATAAGGGTAAGGGTTAGGGTTAGGGTTAGGGTAAGGATTAGGGTTAGGTTAGTGTAAGCATAAGGGTTAGGGTTAGGGTTAGGGCAAGGGTAAAGGTTACGATTAGGGTTAGGGTTAGGGTTAGGTTTAGGGTTAGGTTTAGGGTTAGGGTTACGGCTATTGTAAGGGTTAGGGTTAGAGTTAGGGTTACGGTTAGCATTAAGGTTAGGGTTAGGGTTAGGGTTAGGTAAAGGGGAAGGGTTAGGGTTAGGGTTAGGGTAAGGATAAGGGTTAGGTTTAGGTTTAGGGTAAGGGTTAGGGTTATCTTTACAGTTAGGGTTAGCATTAAGTTTAGGGTTAGGGTTAGCGTAAGGGTAAGGGTTAGGGTTAGGGTTAGGCTAAGGGTAAGGGTTAGGGTTAGGGTTAGGGTAAGGGTTGGGGTAAGGATTAGTGTTAGTGTTAGGGTTAGGGTTAGGTTTAGCGTTAGGGTAAGGGTAAGGGTTAGGGTTAGGGTTAGGTTTAGGGTTAGGGTTAGGGTAAGGGTTAGAGTTAGGGTTAGTGTTAGGGTTAGGGTTAGGGTTAGGGTTAGGTTAAGGGTTAGGGGTAGGATTAGGCTTAGGTTTAGGTTTGGGGTTAGGGTTAGGGTAAGGGTTAGGGTTAGGGTAGAGGTTAGGGTTAGGGTTAGTGTTAGGGTTAGAGTAAGGGTAAGGGTTAGTGTTAGGGTTAGGGTTAGTGTTAGGTTTATTGTTAGGGTTAGGGTTAGTGTTAGGGTTAGTGTTAGGTTTAGGGTTAGGGTTAGGGTTAGGGTTAGGGTAAGGGTAAGGGTTAGTATTACTCTTAGGGTTAGGGTTAGGGTTAGGATTAGGGTAAGCGTAAGTGTTAGGGTTAGGTTTAGGTTTAGGCTTAGGTTTAGGTTTAGGGTTAGGGTTAGGTATACGGTTAGTGTAAGGGTTAGGGTTAGGGTTAGGGTTGATGTTAAGGTTAGGGTTAGGGTTAGGGTTAGCGTTAGGGAAAGGGTAAGGGTTAGGGTTAGGGTTACGGTTAGGGTAAGGGTTAGGGTTAGGTTTAGGGTTAGGGTTAGGGTTAGTGTAAGGATTATGGTTAGGGTCAGGGTTAGGGTTAGGGTAAGGGTTAGGGTTAGGGTTTGGGTTAGGGTAAGGTTTAGGGTTAGGGGTTAGGGTTAGGGTTATGGTTAGGGTAAGGGTTAGGGTTAGGTGTTAGGGTTAGGGTTAGGTTTAGGGTGAGGGTAAGGGTTATGGTTAGGGTTAGGGTTAGGGTTAGGGTTAGAGTTAGGGTTAGGGTTAGGATAAGGGTAAGTGTTAGCGTTAGGGTTAGGGTTAGGATTAGCGGTTAAAGTTAGGCTTAGGTTTAGAATTAGGGTATGGGTTAGGGTTAGGTTTAGGGTAACTGTAAGTGTCAGGGTTATGGTTAGGGTTAGTGTTAGGGTTAGGGCAAGGGTTAGGGTTAGGGTTAGGGTTAGGTTTAGGGATAGGTTTAGGGGTAGGGTAAGTGTTAGGGTTAGGGTTAAGGTTAGGGATAGAGTAAGGGTAAGGGTTAGGGTTAGGGGTTAGGGTTAGGGTTAGGTTTAGTATTAGGGTTAGAGTAAGGGTAAGGGTGAGGTTTAGGGTTAGGCTTAGGATTAGGGTTAGGTTTAGTGTTAAGGTTAGGGTTAGGGAAAAATTTAGGGTTAGGGTTAGGGTTAGGGTTAGGGTAAGGTTTAGGTTGAGGGTTAGGGTAAGGGTTAGTGTTAGGGTTAGGGTTAGGGTTAGCATTAAGTTTAGGGTTAGGGTAAGGGTAAGGGTTAGGTTCAGGGTTAGGTTTAGGGTTAGGGTTAGGGTAAGGATTAGGTTTCAGTTAGGGTTAGCATTAAGATTAGGGTTAGGGTTAGGGTAAGGGTAACGGTTAGATTTAGGGTTAGGGTTAGGGGTTAGGGTTAGGGTTAGGGTTAGGTATAGGTTTAGCATTAAGGTTAGGGTTAGGGTTAGGTAAGGGTATGGGTTAGGGTTAGGGTTAGGGTAAGATTAAGTGTTAGGGTTAGGGTTAGCTTTAGGGTTAGTGTTAGGGTTAGGGTAAGGGTATGGGATAGGGTTAGGGTTAGGGTTAGGGTTAGTGTTAGTTTTAGGGTAAGGGTTAGGGTAAGGGTAAGGGTTAGGATTAATGTTAGGGTTATGTTTAGATTTAAGGTTAGGTTAGGGATAGCGTTAGGGTAAGGGTAAGGGTTAGGGTTAGGGTGAGGGTTAGGTTAAGGGTTACGTTTAGGTTTAGGGTTAAGGTTATGGTAAGTGTTAGGGTTAGGTTTAGGGTTAGGGTAAGGGTGAGGGTTAGGGTTAGTGTTAGGGTTAGGGTTAAGGTTAGGGTTAGGGTTATGGTTAGGCTAAGGGTTAAGGTTAGGGTTAGGATAAGGGTTAGGGTTTGGGTTAGGGTTAGGTTTAGAGTTAGGTTTAGGGTTAGGGTTAGGGTAAGTGTTAGGGTTAGGTTTAGGGTTAGGGTTAGGTAAGGGTTAGGGTTAGGGGTTAGGGTTAGGTTTAGGATAAGGGTTAGGGATGGAGGTTAGGGTTAGGGTTAGGGTTAGGGTTAGTGTAAGTTTTAAGATTAGGCTTAGGTTTAGAATTAGGGTATGGGTTAGGGTTAGGTTTATGGTAAGGGTAAGTGTTAGGGTTATGGTTAGGGTTAGGGTTAGTGTTAGTTTTAGGGCAAGTGTTAGGGTTAGAGTTAGGGTTAGGTTTAGGTTTGGGGTTAAGGTTTGGGTTATGGTTAGGGTAAGGTTAAGTGTTAGGTTTAGGGTTAGGGTTAGGGTTAGGTTTAGGCTTAGGGTTAAGGTTAGGGTTAGGGTTAGGTTTAGGCTAAGGGTTAGGGTTAGGGTTAGGGTCAGTGTGAGGTTTAGGGTTAGGGTTAGGGATAGGGTTATAGGAAGGGTTAGGGTTAGGGTAATTGTAAGGGTTAGGGTTATGGTTAGTTTTAGGGTAAGGATTAGGGTTAAGGTAAGGATTAGGTTTAGGGTTAGGGTTAGGGTTAGCATTAAGTTTAGGGTTAGGGTTAGGGTTAGCGTTAGGGAAAGGGTAAGGTTTAGGGTTAGGGTTAGGGTTAGGGTTAGGCTTAAGGTTATGTTTAGGGTTAGGGTTAGGCTAAGGGTTAGGGATAGGTTTGGGTTAGGGTTAGGGTTAGGGTTAGGGTAAGGGTTAGGGTTAGCGTTAGGATTAGGTTTAGGGTTAGGGTTAGGGTAAGTGTTAGGGTTAGGGTTAAGGATAGGGTAAGAGTAAGGGTTAGGGTTATTGGTTAGTGTTAGGGTTAGGGTTAAGTTTAGGGTTAGGGTTAGCGTAAGGGTAAGGGTGAGGATTAGGGTTAGGGTTAGGGTTAGGTTTAGGGTTAAGGTTAGGGTTAGGGAAAGGGTTAGGTTTCGGGTTATGGTTAGGGTGAGCATTAAGTTTAGGTTTAGGGTTAGGGTAAGGGTAAGGTTAGATTTAGGCTTAGGGTTAGGATTAGGGTTAGGGGTTAGGGTTAGCATTAGGTTTAGGGTTAGGTATAGTGTTAGCATTAAGTTTAGGGTTAGGGTTAGGTTAAGGGTAAGGGTTAGGTTTATGATTAGGGTTAGGGTTAGGGTTAGCGTAAGGATTAGGATTCGGGTTAGGGTAAGGGTTAGGGTAAGGGTAAGGGCTAGGGTTAGGGTTAGGGATAGGGTTAGGTTTAGGGTAAGGGTAAGGGTTAGGATTATGGTTAGGGTTAGGGTTAGGTTTAGGGTTAGGGTAAGGGTAAGGGTTTGGATTAGGGTTAGCCTTAAGGTTAGGGTTAGGGTTAGGGTTAGGGTACGGGTAAGGGTAAGGTTAAGGTTAGGGTTAGGGTTAAGGTTAGGTTAGGGAAAGTGTAATGTTAGGTTTAGGGTTAGGGTTAGGATTAGGGTAAGGATTAGGGTTAGGTTTAGGGTTAGGATAAGGGTAATGGATAGGATTAGGGTTAGGGTTAGGGTTAGGGTTAGGGTTAGAGCAAGGGTAAGTGTTAGGGTTAGTGTTAGGGTTAGCGGTAGGGTTAGGGTAAGTTTAAGAGTTAGGGTCAGGGTTAGGTTTAGGTTTAGGTTTGGGGTTAAGGTTTGGGTTAGGGTTAGGGTTAGGGTAAGGATTAGGGTTAGGGTTAGGGTTAGCGTTAGGTTTAGGGTTAGGGTTAGGGTTAGCCTAAGGGTTAGGGTTAGGATTAGGGTAAGCGTTAGGTTTAGGGTTGGGTTTAAGGTTAGAGGAAGGGTTAGTTTTAGGATAAGGGTAAGGGTTAGGGTTAGGGATAGGGTTATGGTAAGGATTAGGGTTAGGTTTAGCGAAAGGTTAAGGGTTGGGTTTAGCGTTAGGTTTAGGGTCAGCATTAAGGTTAGTGTTAGGGTTAGTGTAAGGATAAGGGTTAGGTTTAGGGTTAGGATAAGGGTAAGGGTTAGGGTTAGGGTTAGGGTAAGGATTAGGGTTAGGGTTAGTGTAAGCATAAGGGTTAGGGTTAGGGTTAGGGCAAGGGTAAAGGTTACGATTAGGGTTAGGGTTAGGGTTAGGTTTAGGGTTAGGTTTAGGGTTAGGGTTACGGCTATTGTAAGGGTTAGGGTTAGAGTTAGGGTTACGGTTAGCATTAAGGTTAGGGTTAGGGTTAGGGTTAGGTAAAGGGGAAGGGTTAGGGTTAGGGTTAGGGTAAGGATAAGGGTTAGGTTTAGGTTTAGGGTAAGGGTTAGGGTTATCTTTACAGTTAGGGTTAGCATTAAGTTTAGGGTTAGGGTTAGCGTAAGGGTAAGGGTTAGGGTTAGGGTTAGGCTAAGGGTAAGGGTTAGGGTTAGGGTTAGGGTAAGGGTTGGGGTAAGGATTAGTGTTAGTGTTAGGGTTAGGGTTAGGTTTAGCGTTAGGGTAAGGGTAAGGGTTAGGGTTAGGGTTAGGTTTAGGGTTAGGGTTAGGGTAAGGGTTAGAGTTAGGGTTAGTGTTAGGGTTAGGGTTAGGGTTAGGGTTAGGTTAAGGGTTAGGGGTAGGATTAGGCTTAGGTTTAGGTTTGGGGTTAGGGTTAGGGTAAGGGTTAGGGTTAGGGTAGAGGTTAGGGTTAGGGTTAGTGTTAGGGTTAGAGTAAGGGTAAGGGTTAGTGTTAGGGTTAGGGTTAGTGTTAGGTTTATTGTTAGGGTTAGGGTTAGTGTTAGGGTTAGTGTTAGGTTTAGGGTTAGGGTTAGGGTTAGGGTTAGGGTAAGGGTAAGGGTTAGTATTACTCTTAGGGTTAGGGTTAGGGTTAGGATTAGGGTAAGCGTAAGTGTTAGGGTTAGGTTTAGGTTTAGGCTTAGGTTTAGGTTTAGGGTTAGGGTTAGGTATACGGTTAGTGTAAGGGTTAGGGTTAGGGTTAGGGTTGATGTTAAGGTTAGGGTTAGGGTTAGGGTTAGCGTTAGGGAAAGGGTAAGGGTTAGGGTTAGGGTTACGGTTAGGGTAAGGGTTAGGGTTAGGTTTAGGGTTAGGGTTAGGGTTAGTGTAAGGATTATGGTTAGGGTCAGGGTTAGGGTTAGGGTAAGGGTTAGGGTTAGGGTTTGGGTTAGGGTAAGGTTTAGGGTTAGGGGTTAGGGTTAGGGTTATGGTTAGGGTAAGGGTTAGGGTTAGGTGTTAGGGTTAGGGTTAGGTTTAGGGTGAGGGTAAGGGTTATGGTTAGGGTTAGGGTTAGGGTTAGGGTTAGAGTTAGGGTTAGGGTTAGGATAAGGGTAAGTGTTAGCGTTAGGGTTAGGGTTAGGATTAGCGGTTAAAGTTAGGCTTAGGTTTAGAATTAGGGTATGGGTTAGGGTTAGGTTTAGGGTAACTGTAAGTGTCAGGGTTATGGTTAGGGTTAGTGTTAGGGTTAGGGCAAGGGTTAGGGTTAGGGTTAGGGTTAGGTTTAGGGATAGGTTTAGGGGTAGGGTAAGTGTTAGGGTTAGGGTTAAGGTTAGGGATAGAGTAAGGGTAAGGGTTAGGGTTAGGGGTTAGGGTTAGGGTTAGGTTTAGTATTAGGGTTAGAGTAAGGGTAAGGGTGAGGTTTAGGGTTAGGCTTAGGATTAGGGTTAGGTTTAGTGTTAAGGTTAGGGTTAGGGAAAAATTTAGGGTTAGGGTTAGGGTTAGGGTTAGGGTAAGGTTTAGGTTGAGGGTTAGGGTAAGGGTTAGTGTTAGGGTTAGGGTTAGGGTTAGCATTAAGTTTAGGGTTAGGGTAAGGGTAAGGGTTAGGTTCAGGGTTAGGTTTAGGGTTAGGGTTAGGGTAAGGATTAGGTTTCAGTTAGGGTTAGCATTAAGATTAGGGTTAGGGTTAGGGTAAGGGTAACGGTTAGATTTAGGGTTAGGGTTAGGGGTTAGGGTTAGGGTTAGGGTTAGGTATAGGTTTAGCATTAAGGTTAGGGTTAGGGTTAGGTAAGGGTATGGGTTAGGGTTAGGGTTAGGGTAAGATTAAGTGTTAGGGTTAGGGTTAGCTTTAGGGTTAGTGTTAGGGTTAGGGTAAGGGTATGGGATAGGGTTAGGGTTAGGGTTAGGGTTAGTGTTAGTTTTAGGGTAAGGGTTAGGGTAAGGGTAAGGGTTAGGATTAATGTTAGGGTTATGTTTAGATTTAAGGTTAGGTTAGGGATAGCGTTAGGGTAAGGGTAAGGGTTAGGGTTAGGGTGAGGGTTAGGTTAAGGGTTACGTTTAGGTTTAGGGTTAAGGTTATGGTAAGTGTTAGGGTTAGGTTTAGGGTTAGGGTAAGGGTGAGGGTTAGGGTTAGTGTTAGGGTTAGGGTTAAGGTTAGGGTTAGGGTTATGGTTAGGCTAAGGGTTAAGGTTAGGGTTAGGATAAGGGTTAGGGTTTGGGTAAGGTTGAGGGTTAGGTTCAGTGTTAGGTTTATGCTTAAGTTTAGGGTTAGGGTTAGGGTAAGTGTAAGGGTTAGGGTTAGGGTTAGGGTAAGGCTTAGGTTTAGGGTAAGGGTTAGGGTTAGTGTTAGGTTTAGGGTTAGGGTTAGGTTTAGTGTTAGGGTTAGGGTTAGGGAAAGGGTTAGGGGTTAGGGTTAGGGTTAGGGTTAGGGTTAGGGTAAGGGCTAGGGTTAGGGTTAGGGATAGTTTTAGGTTTAGGTTTAGGGTTAGCATTAAGGTTAGGGTTAGGATTAGGGTAAGGGTAAAGGTTAGATTTAGGGTTAGGTTTAGGGTAAGGCTAAGGGTTAGGGTTAGTGTTAGGGTTAGGTTAAGGGTTAGGGTAGGGTTAGGGTTAGGGTAAGGGTTAGGTTTAGGTTTAAGTTCTGGGTTTGGGTTAGGATAAGGGTTAGGGTTAGGGTTAGTGTTAGGTTTAGGGCTAAGTTTAGGGTTAGGGTTAGGGTAAGGGTAAGGTTGAGGGTTGTTGTTAGGGGTCAGGGTTAGGATTAGGGTTAGGTTTAGGGTAAGGGTTAGGGTTAGGGTTAGGGTTAGGGTAAGGGTAAGGGTTAGGGTTAGGGTTAGGGTTAAGTTTAGGGTTAGAGGTAGGGTTAGGGTTAGGGTAAGGGTAAGGGTAAGGGTTAGGGTTAGGGTTAGGGTTAGGGTTAGGGTAAGGTTTAGGGTAAGGGTAAGGTTTAGGGTTAGGGTTAGTGTTAGGTTTGGGGTGAGGGTGAGGGTAAGAGTAAGGGTTAGGGTTAGGGTTAGGGTTAGGTTTAGGGTTAGGCTAAGGGTTAGAGTTAAGTTAAGGGGTAGGATTAGGTTTAGGGTTAGGGTTAGAGGTAGGGTTAGGGTTAGGGTAAGGGTTATGGTTAGGGTTAGTGTTAGGGTAAGGTTAGTGTTAGGATTAGGGTTAGGTTTAGGGTAAAAGTTAGGGTTAGGGTTAGGGTTAGGGTTAGGGTAAGGGTAAGTGTTAGGGTTAGGGTTAGGGTTAGGTTAAGGGTAAGCGTTATGGTTAGGGTTAGGTTTAGATTTAGGTTTGGGGTTAAGGTTAGGTTTAGGGTAAGGGTAAGGGTTAGGGTTAGGGTAACAGTAAGGGTTAGGGTTAGGTTTAGGGTTGGGGTTAGGGTTAGGGTTAGGGTGAGTATAAGGGTAAGGGTTAGAGTTCGGGTTAGGGTTAGGGTAAGGGTTAGGTTTAGGTTTAGGTTTAGGGTGAGCGTTAGGTTATGGGTTAGGGTTAGGGGTTATGGTTAGGTTTAGGGTTAGGGTAAGGGTTAGGGTTAGGGTTAGGGTTAGGGTAAGGGTCAGGGTTAGGGTTAGGGTTAGGGTAAGGCTAAAGTTAGAGTTAGGGTTAGTGTTAGGGTAAGGGTTAGGTAAGGGTTAGGGTTAGGGTTATGGTAAGTGTTAGGATTAGGGTTAGGGTTAGGGTGAGCATTAGGGTTAGGGCTAGGATTAGAGGTAAGGCTAAGGGTTTGAGTTAGGCTTAGGGTAAGGCCTATGTTTAGGGTTGGGGTTAGGTTAAGACTAAGGGTTAGAGTTAGGGTTAGGGTTAGGGGTTAGGGTTAAGGTTAGGGTAAGGTAAGTGTTAGGTTTAGGGTTAAGGTTAGTGTAAGGGTAAGGGTTAGGATTAGGGTTAGGGTTAGTCTTAAGTTTAGGTTTAGGGTTAGGGTTAGGCTAAGGATTAGGGTTAGGTTAGGGTTAGGGTTAGGGTTAGGGTTAGGGTTAGGTTTAGGTTTAGGGTTAGGATAAGTTTTAGGGTTAGGGTTAGGGTTAGGGATAGCGTTAGGGTTAGGGTTAGGGTTAGGTTTAGGAATAGGTTTAGCGTAAGGGTAAGGGTAAGGGTTACTCTTAGGGGTTAGGGTTAGGTTTAGGGTTAGGGTTAGCGTAAGGGTAAGGGTTAGGTTTTGGTTTAGGGTTAGGGTTAGAGTTAGGGTAAGGATTAGGTTTCGGGTTAGGGTTAGGGTTAGAATTAAGGTTAGGGTTAATGTTAGGGTAAGGGTAAG
Organism: Megascapheus bottae; assembly: GCA_024803745.1. NCBI lineage: Eukaryota > Metazoa > Chordata > Mammalia > Rodentia > Geomyidae > Megascapheus > Megascapheus bottae. Next base: position 616,833 of record JANJXV010000462.1, read on the forward strand.
TGTTAGGTTTAGGGTTAGGGATAGGTTTAGGGTAAGGATTAGGATTCGGGTTAGGGTAAGGATTAGATTTAGGGGTAGGGTTAGGTTTAGGCTTAGGGTAAGTGTTAGGGTAAGGGTTAGGGTTAGGGTTAGGGAAAGGTTAAGGGTTAGGGTTAGGATTAGGGTTAGGGTTAGGGTTAGGGTAAGGATTAGGGTTAGGGTAAAGGTTAAGGTTAGGGTAAGTATTAGGGTTAGGGTTAGGGGTTAGGGTTAGGGTTAAGGTTAGTTTTAGGGTTAGGGTTCGGGTAAGGTTTAGGGTTAGGGGTTAGGGTTAGGGGTTAGGGTTAGGGTTAGGGTTAGGGTAAGGGTTAGTTTTAGGTTTGGGGTTAGGGTTAGGGTAAGAGTAAGGGTTACTGTTAGGCTTACGGTTAGGTTTAGGGTTAGGTTTAGGGTTAGGGTTAGGGTAAGGTTAAGGTTTGGGTTAAGTTTAGGGTTAGGGTTAGGTTACAGTTAGGGTAAGGATTAGGGTTAGGGTAAGGGTTAGGGTTAGGGTTAGGGTTAGGGTTAGGGTTAGGTTAAGGGTTAGGGTTAGGGTAAGGGTAAGGGTTAGAGTTAGGTTTAGGGTTGGGGTTATGGTTATGGTTAGGGTAAGGGTAAGGGTTAGTGTTAGGGTTACGGTTAGGTTTAGGGTTAGGGTTAGGGTTAGGGTTAGGGTAAGGTTAAGGGTTGGGTTAAGTTTATGGTTAGGGTTAGGTTACAGTTAGGGTAAGGATTAGGGTTAGGGTATGGTTAGGGTTAGGGTTAGGGTTAGGTTAAGGGTTAGGTTTAGGGTAAGAGTTAGGGTTAGGGTTAGGGTGAGCATTAGTGTTAGGGTTAGTGTTAGGTTTAGGGTAAGGTTTAGGGTAAGGGTTAGGGTAAGGTTTGGGCTTAGGGTTATGGTAAGGCTAAGGGTTAGAGTTAGGGTTAGGGTTAGGGTAAGTGTTAGGGTTAGGGTTAGTGGTTAGGGTTAGTGTTAGGGTTAGATTAAGTGTTATGGTTAGGGTTAGGGTAAATGTTAGGGTTAGGGTTAGGTTTAGGTTTAGGGTTAGGGTTAGTGTAAGGGTTAGGGTTAGGGTTAGTGTTAGGTTTAGGGTTAAGTTTAGGGTTAGGGTTAGGGTAAGGGTAAAGGTTAGGGTTAGCGTTGGGGGTTAGGGTTAGGGTTAGGGCTATTTTTAGGGTTAGGGTAAGGGTAAGGTTTAGGGATCGAGGTTAGGGTTAGGGGTTAGGGTTAGGGTTAGGGTAAGGGTTAGGGTTATGTTTAGGGTAAGGGTAAGGTTTAGGGTTAGGGTTAGGGTTAGGTTTGGGGTTAGGGTTAGGGTAAGAGTAAAGGTTAGAGTTAGGGTTAGGGTAAGGGTAAGGATTTGGGTTAGGGTTAGGGGTAGGTTTTGGGTTAGGGTTAGGGTAAGGGTAAGGGTTAGGGTTAGGGTTACGGTTAGGTTTAGGATTAAGGTTAGGGTTAGGGTTAGGGTAAGATTAAGGGTTGGGTTAAGTTTAGGGTTAGGGTTAGGTTACAGTTAGGGTAAGGATTAGGGTTAGTGTATGGTTAGGGTTAGTGTTAGGGTTAGGTTAAGGGTTATGGTTAGGGTAAGGGTAAGGGTTAGAGTTAGGTTTAGGGTTGGGGTTATTGTTAGGCTTAGGATAAGAGCAAGGGTTAAGTTTAGGGTTAGGGTTATGGTAAGTATTAGGGTAAGGGTTAGGGTTAGGGTTAGGGTGAGCATTAGGGTTAGGGTTAGAGTTAGAGGTTAGGGTTAGGGTTAGGTTTAGGGTAAGGGTTAGGGTTAGGGTTAGGGTAAGGGTTGGGGTTAGGGTTAGTGAAAAGCTAAGTGTTAGAGTTAGGTTAGGCTTAAGGTAAGGGTTAGGGTCAGGTTTAGGGTTAAGGTAAGCGTTAGGGTTAGGGTTAGGGTTAGTGGTTAGGATTAGTGTTAGGGTTAGGGTAAGGGTTAGGGTTAGGGTTAGGGTAAGGGTTAGGGTTAGGGTTAGGGTTTGGGTAAGCCTAACTGTTAGAGTTAGGTTTAGGGTAAGGGTTAGGGTTAGGGTTCGCGTTAGGGTAAGTCTAAGGGTTAAAGTTAGGGGTAAGGTTATGGTTAGGTTTAGGGGTTAGGGTTAGGTTTAGGGTTAGGGTAAGGGTAAGTGTTAGGGTTAGGTTTAGGTTCAGGGTTACGGTTAGGGTAAGGGTGAGGGTTAGGGTTAGTGTTAGGTTTAGGGTTAAGGTTAGGGTTAGGGTTAGGGTAAGGGTAAGATTTAGGGTTAGGGTAACGTTTAGGGTTAGGGTTAAGGTTAGGGTTAGGGTTAGGGTTAGGGTAAGGGTAAGGGCTATGGTTAGGGTTAGGGTTAGGTTTAGGGTAAGGGTAAGGGTTATGGTTAGGGTTAGGGTTAGGGTTAAATTTAGGGTTATGGTTAGGGTTAGTGTTAGGGTAAGTTTAAGTCTTAGGGTCAGGGTTAGGGTTAGGGTTAGGTTTAGGGTTCGGGTAAGGTTTAGGGTTAGGGTTAGGGTTAGGGTTAGGGTTTAGGGTATGGGTAAGTTTTAGGGTTAGGGTTAGGGTTAGGGTTAGGTTTAAGGTTAGGGTTAGGGTAAGGGTAAAGTTTAGGGTTAGGTTTAGGGTTAGGGTAAAGTTTAGGCTAAGTTTAAGTCTTAGGGTCGGTGTTAGGGTTAGGGTTAGGTTTAGGGTACGGGTAAGGTTTAGGGTTAGGGTTAGGGTTAGGGTTAGGTTTAAGGTTAGGGTTAGGGTAAGGGTAAAGTTTAGGGTTATGGTTAGGGTTAGGGTAAAGGTTAGGGTGAGGGTTCGGGTTAGGATTAGGGTAAGGGTAAGGGTAAGGTTTAGGGTTAGAGTTAGGGTTAGGGTTAGGGAAATGGTAAGGGTTAGGTTTAGGGTTAGGTTTAGGGTAAGGATTAGGGTTAGGGTTAGTGTAAGCATAAGGGTTAGGGTTAGGGTTAGGGCAAGGGTAAGGGTTAGGATTAGGGTTAGGGTTAGGGTTAGGGTTAGGGTTAGGTTTAGGGTTCGTGTTACGGCTAGGGTAAGGGTTAGGGTTAGAGTTAGGGTTACGGATAGCATTAACGTTAGGGTTAGGGTTAGTGTTAGGGTTAGGTAAAGGGTAAGTGTTATGGTTATGGTTAGGGTTAGGGTAAGGATAAGGGTTAGGTTTAGGTTTAGGGTAAGGGTTAGGGTTAGCTTTAGGGTTAGGGTTAGCATTAAGGTTACAGTTAGGGTTAGCGTAAGGGTAAGGGTTAGGGTTAGGGTTAGGGTAATGGTAATGTTTAGGGTTAGGGTTAGGGTAAGGGTTGGGGTAAGGATTAGTGTTAGTGTTAGGGTTAGGGTTAGGTTTAGCGTTAGGGTAAGGGTAAGGGTTATGGTTAGGGTTAGGTTTAGGGTTAGGTTTAGGGTTAGGTTTAGGGTTAGGGTTAGGGTAAGGGTAAGGGTTAGGGATAGGTTTAGGTTTAGGATTACGGCTAGGGTAAGGGTTAGGGTTAGGGTTAGGGTAAGCATTAAGTTTAGGGTTAGGGTTAGGGTTAGGGAAAGGGTAAGGGTTAGGGTTAGAGTTAGGGTTGGGGTTAAGTTAAGGATAATGGTTAGGTTTAGGTTTAGGGTAAGTGTTAGGGTTAGGTTTAGGTTAAGTGTATGGTTTATGGTGAGGGTTAGGGTTAGGGTTAGGGTAAGGTAAGGGTTAGGGTTAGGGTTAGGGTAAGGGTAAATGTTAGGTTTAGGGTTAGGGTTAGGGTAAGGATTAGTGTTAGGGTTAGGGTTAGGGTTAGGTTTAGGGTTAGGGTAAGGGTAAGTGTTATGGTTAGGTTTAGTTTAAGGGTAAGGGTTAGGGTAAGGGTTAGAGTTAGGGTTAGTGTTAGGGTGAGGGTTAGGATTAGGGTTAGGGTTAGGGTAAGGTTTAGGGTTAGGGTTAGGGTTAGGTTTGGGGTCAGGGTTAGCGTAAAGGTTAGGGTTATGGTAAAGATTAGGGTTAGGGTTAGGGTTAGGGTAAGGGTATGTGTTAGGGTTACAGTTAGTGTTAGGCTTAGGGTTAGTGTGAGGGTTAGGGTTAGGGTAAGGGTTAGGGTTAAGGTTAGGGTTAGTGTTAGGGTTAGGGTTAGGGTTAGTGTTAGGGTTAGCGTTAGTGTTAGGGTTAGGGTTAGGTTTAGGTTTAGGGTTAGGGTATGTGTAAGGGTTAGGGTAAGGGTTAGGGTTAGGGTAAGGGTAAGGGTTACGATTAATGTTAGTTTTAGGGTTAGGGTTAGGGTTGGAGTTAGGGTTAGGGTTAGGCTAAGGGTAAGGTTTAGGGTTAGGGTTAGGGGTAGTGTAAGGGTTAGGGTTAGAGATAGGGTTGAAGTTAGGGTTAGTGTTACGGTTAGGGTTAGGGTTAGGGTAAGGGTAAGGGTTAGGGTCAGGGTTATGGTTAGGGTTAGGGTTAGGGTTAGGCTCAGGGTTAGGGTTAGGGTTAGGGTAAGGGTAAGGGTTAAGGTTAGGGGTAGGGTTAGGTTAAAGGTTAGGGTTACGGTTAGGGTTAGGGTTAGGGTAAGGGTAAGGGTTAGGGTTAGGGTTAGGGTTAGCTTAAGTTTAGGGTTAGGGTTAGGGTAAGGGTAACGGTTATGGTTATGGTTAGGGTTAGGGTTAAAGTTAGGGTTAAGGTTTAGGTTAGTGTTAGCATTAGGTTTGGGTTAGGGTAAGGGTAAGGGTTAGGGTTAGGGTTAGGGTTAAGGTTAGGTTTAGGGTTACGGTAAGTGTTAGGGTTTGGGTTAGGGTTAAGCTTAGAGTTACGGTTAGGGTTAGGGTTAGGGTAAGGGTAAGGGTCAGGGTTAGGATTAGGGTTAGGCTTAGGGTAAGTGTTAGGTTTAGGGGTTAGGTTTAGGTTTAGGATAAGGGTTAGGGTAGGCGTTAGGGTTAGGTTATGTGTTAGGGTTAGGGTTAGGATTAGGGTAAGGGTTGGGTTAGGTTTAGGGTGAGCGTTAGGGTATGGGTTAGGGTTAGGGGTTAGGGTTAGGGTTAGGGTTAGGGTTAGGGTAAGGGTTAGGGTTAGGGTTAGGGGTCAGGGTAAGTGTTAGGGTTAGGGTAAGGGTTATGTTTAGTGTTAGGGTTAGGGTAAGGCTAAGGGCTAGAGTTACGGTTAGGGTTACCGTAAGGGTTAGGGTTAGTGTTAGGGTTACAGTTAGGGTGAGCGTTAGGGTTAGGGTTAGGGTTAGGGGTTAGGGTTAGTGTTAGTGTTAGGGTAAGGGTAAGGGATAGGGTAAGGTTTAGGGTTAGGGTTACTGTAAGGCTAAGTGTTAGACTTAGAGTTAGGGTAAGGATTAGGGTTAGGGTTAGGGTTAGGGTAAGGGTAAGAGTTAGGTTTAGGGGTAAGGTTAGGGTAGAGGTAAGGGTTAGGTTCAGGGTTAAGTTTAGGGAAAGCGTAAGGGTTAGGGTGAGGGTTAGGGTTAGGGTTAAGGTTACGGTTAGTGTTAGGGTTAGGGTTTGTGTAAGGGCAAGGGTTAGGGCTAGCGATAGTATCAGGGTTATGGTTAGGGTTAGGGTTAGAGTTAGGGTAAGGGTTAGTATTAGGGTTAGGTTAAGGGTTAGGGTTGGGGTTAGGGGTAGAGTTAGGTTAGGGTCAGGGTAAGTGTAAGGTTTAGGGTTAGGAGTTAGGGGTAGGGTTAGTGTAAGTGTTAGGGTTAGGGATAGGGTTAGGGGTAGGGTAAGGTAGGTGTTAGGGTTAGGGTAAGGGTTGGGTTTAGATTTGGGGTTAAGTTTAGGGATTGTTTTACGGCAAGGGTAAGGGTTATGGTTATGGTTAGGGTTAGGGTTAGGGTTATTGTTAGGTTTAGGTTAGGGTTAGGATTAGGGTTAGGTTTAGGTTTAGGGTTAGGTTTAGGGTAAAAGTTAGGGTTAGCGTTAGGGTTAGGGTAAGTGTTGGGGTTAGGGTAAGGGTTAGGGTTAGGTTTAGGGTAATGGTAAGGGTTAGGGTTAGGGTTAGGGTTAGGGTTAGGGTTAGGGTAAGGGTTAGGGTTAGGGTTAGGGTTGGGTTTAGTTTTGGGGTTAATTTAGGGATTGTGTTAGGGCAAGGGTAAGGGTTATGGTTATGGTTAGGGTTAGGGTTAGGGTTAGGTTTAAGGTTAGAGTTAGGTTAAGGGTAAGGGTTAGGGTTAAAGTTAGGGTTAGCGCAAAAGGTTTGGGTTAGGGTTAGGATTAGGGTTAGTGTTGGGGTAAGGGTTAGGCTTAGGGTTAGGGTTAGGTTTCGGTTTAGCGTTACTTAGGGGTAAGGTTTAGGGTTAGGGTTAGGGTTAGGGGAAAGGGTTAGGTTTAGGGTTAGGGTAAGGGGTAGGGGTAGGGTTAGGTTTAATGTAAGGGTAAGGTTTAGGGTTAGGGTTAGGGTTAGGTTTGGGATTAGGGTTAGGGTAAGAGTCAGAGTAAGGGTTAGGATTAGGGTTTGGGTTAGGGTAAGGGTAAGGGTTAGGGTTAGGGTTAGGGTTACAGTTAGGTTTAGGGTTAGGGTTAGGGCTAGGGTTAGGTTTATGCTTAGGGTTAAGGTTAGGGTGAGGTTTAAGTTAAGGGTAAGTGTTCGGGTTAGGGTTAGGGTTAGGATTAGGTTTAAGGTTAGGTTTAGGGTAAGGGTAAGGTTTAGGGTTAGGTTTAAGGTGATGGTTAGGGTTATGGTTACGGTTAGTGTAAGGGTAATGGTTAGGGTTTGGGTTAGGGTTAGGTTTAAGGTTAGCGTTAGGGTTAGGGTTAGGGTTAGGGTTAGGGGTAGGGTAAGTTTAAGTCTTAGGGTTAGGGTTAGTGTTAGGGTTAGGTTTAGGGTAAGGGTAAGGGTTATGGTTAGGGTTAGGGTTAGGGTTAAAGTTAGGGTTAGGGTTAGGGTTAGTGTTAGGAAAAGTTTAAGTCTTAGGGTCAGGGTTAGGGTTAGGGTTAAGTTTAGGGTACGGGTAAGGTTTAGGGTTAGGGTTAGGGTTAAGGTTAGGTTTAGGGTTAGGGTTAGGGTAAGGGTAAAGTTTAGGGTTGGGTTAGGGTTAGGGTAAAGGTTAGGGTTAGGGTTAGGGTTAGGATTAGGGTAAGGGTAAGGGTAAGGTTTAGGGTTAGGGTTAGGTTTAGGGTTAGGGTTAGGGAAAGGGTAAGGGTTAGGTTTGGGTCAGGATTAGGGTTAGGGTTAGTGTAAGCATAAGGGCTGGGTTAGGGTTAGGGCAAGGGTAAGGGTTAGGATTTGGGTTAGGGTTAGGTTTAGGGTTAGGGTTAGGTTTAGGGTTAGGGTTACGGCTAGGGTAAGGGTTAGGGTTAGAGTTAGGGTTACGGTTAGCAATAACGTTAGGGTTAGGGTTAGGATTAGGGTTAGGTAAAGGGTAAGGGTTAGGGTTAGGGTTAGGGTTAGGGTAAGGATAAGGGTTAGGTTTAGGTTTAGGGTAAGGGTTAGGATTAGCTTTAGGGTTGGGGTTAGCATTAAGGTTAGGTTTAGGGTTAGCGTAAGGTAAGGGTTAGGGTTAGGGTTAGGGTAAGGGTAAGGGTTAGGGTTAGGGTTAGGGTAAGTGTTGGGGTAAGGATTAGTGTTAGGGTTAGGGTTAGGGTTAGGTTTAGCGTTAGGGTAAGGGTAAGGGTTAGTGTTAGGGTTAGGGTTAGGTTAGAGGTTAGGGTTAGGGTTAGATTTAGGGTTAGGGTAAGGGTAAGGGTTAGTGTTAGGGTTAGGGTTAGGGTTAGGTTTATGGTTAGGGTTAGGGTTAGTGTTAGGGTAAGTGCTAGGTTTAGGGTTAGGGTTAGGGTAAGGGTAAGGGTGAGGGTTAGGTTTAGGGTTAGGGTAAGGGTAAGGGTTAGTATTAATGTTAGGGTTAGGTTTAGGGTTAGGGTTAGGGTTAGGGTTAGGGTAAGGGTAAGGTTTAGGGTTAGGGTTAAGGTTAGGGTTAGGGTTAGGGTTAGGCTAAGGGTTAGGGTTAGCGTTAGGGTAAGGGTTAGGGTTTGGGTTAGGGTTAGGGTTAGGGTTAGGCTGAGGGTTACGTTTAGCGTTAGGGTAAGGTTTAGGGTTAGGGTTAGGGGTCAGGGTAAGTGATAGCGTTACGGTAAGGGTTATGTTTAGGGTTTGGTTAGGGTAAGGCTAAGGGCTAGAGTTAGTGTTAGGGTTACCGTAAGGGTTAGGGTTAGGGTTAGGGTTACGGTTAGGGTGAGTGTTAGGGTTAGGGTTAGGGTTAGGGTTACGGTTAGGGTGAGTGTTAGGGTTAGGGTTAGGGTTAGGGTTAGGGTTAGGGTTAGGGTAAGGCTAAGGGTTAGAGTTAGGGTTAGGGTAAGGGTTAGGGTTAGGGTTAGGGTAAGTGTAAGAGTTAGGTTTAGGGTTAAGGTTAGGGTAGAGGTAAGGGTTAGGGTTAGGGTTAGGGTTACGGTTAGGGTGAGTGTTAGGGTTAGGGTTAGGGTTAGGGTTAGGGTTAGGGTTAGGGTAAGGCTAAGGGTTAGAGTTAGGGTTAGGGTAAGGGTTAGGGTTAGGGTTAGGGTAAGTGTAAGAGTTAGGTTTAGGGTTAAGGTTAGGGTAGAGGTAAGGGTTAGGTTTAGGGTTAAGTTTAGGGAAAGCGTAAGGGTTAGGGTGAGGGTTAGGGTTAGGGTTAAGGTTACGGTTAGTGTAAGGGTTAGGGTTTGGGTAAGGGTAAGGGTTATGGCTAGCGATACGGTCAGGGTTAGGGTTAGGGTTAGGGTTAGAGTTAGGCTAAGGGTTAGTGTTAGGGTTAGCTTAAGCGTTAGGGTTAGGGTTAGGGTTAGAGGTAGGATTAGGGTCAGGGTAAGGGTAAGGTTTAGGGTTAGGGTTAGGGTAAGGGTAAGGGTTAGGGGTTAGGGGTAGGGTTAGGGTAAGTGTTAGGGTTAGGGTTAGGGTTAGGGTTAGGGTAAGGGTATGTGTTAGGGTTAGGGTTAGGGTTGGGTTTAGATTTGGGGTTAAGTTTAGGGATTGTGTTAGGGCAAGGGTAAGGGTTATGGTTAGGGTTAGGGTTAGGGTTAGGGTTATTGTTAGGTTTAGGGTAGGGTTAGGATTAGGGTTAGGGTTAGGTTTAGGGTTAGGGTTAGGGTAAAATTTAGGGTTAGCGTTAGGGTTAGGGTAAGGGTAAGAGTTCGGGTTAGGGTAAGGGTTAGGGTTAGGGTTAGGGTAAGGGTAGGTGTTAGGGTAAGGGTTAGGGTTGGGTTTAGGTTTGGGGTTAAGTTTAGGGATTGTGTTAGGGCAAGGGTAAGGGTTATGATTAGGGTTAGGTTTAGGGTTAGGTTTAAGGTTAGAGTTAGGTTAAGGGTAAGGGTTAGGGTTAAGGTTAGGGTTAGCGCAAAAGGTTTGGGTTAGGGTTAGGGTTAGTGTTAGTGTTGGGGTAAGGGTTAGGGTTAGGGTTAGGGTTAGGGTTAGGGTTAGGTTTCGGTTTATCGTTAGTTAGGGGTAAGGTTTAGGGTTAGGGTTAGGGTTAGGGGTAAGGGTTAGGTTTAGGGTTAGGGTAAGGGTTAGGGTTAGGTTTAGGGTAAGGGTAAGTTTTAGGGTTAGGGTTAGGGTTAGGTTTAGGATTAGGGTTAGGGTAAGAGTAAGGGTTAGGGTTAGGGTTAGGGTTAGGGTAAGGGTAAGGGTTAGGGTTATGGTTATGGTTAGGGTTACATTTAGGTTTAGGGTTAGGGTTAGGGCTAGGGTTAGGTTTATGGTTAGGGTTAAGGTTATGGTGAGGTTTAAGGTAAGGGTAAGGGTTCGGGTTAGGGTTAGGGTTAGGATTAGGTTTAAGGTTAGGTTTAGCTTAAGGGTTAGGGTTAGGTTTAAGGTGAGGGTTAGGGTTATGGTTAGGGTTAGTGTAAGGGTAATGTTTAGGGTTTGGGTTAGGGTTAGGTTTAAGGTTAGCGTTAGGGTTAGGGTTAGGGTTACGGTAAGTTTAAGTCTTAGGGTTAGGGTTAGGGTTAGGTTTAGGTTTAGGGTAAGGGTAAGGATTAGGGTTAGGGTTAGGGTTAGGGTTAAAGTTAGGGTTAGGGTAGGGTAAGTTAAAGTCTTAGGGTTAGGGTTAGGGTTAGGGTTAGGTTTAGGTTACGGGTAAGGTTTAGGTTTAGGGTTAGGGTTAGGGTTAGGTTTAGGGTTAGGGTTAGGGTTAGGGTAAAGGTTAGGGTTAGGGTTAGGGTTAGGATTAGGGTAAGGGTAAGGGTAAGGTTTAGGTTAGGGTTAGGGTTAGGGTTAGGGTTAGGGTTAGGGAAAGGGTAAGGGTTAGGTTTAGGGTAAGGATTAGGGTTAGGGTTAGTGTAAGCATAAGGGTTAGGGTTAGGGCAAGGGTAAGGGTTAGGATTAGGGTTAGGGTTAGGGGTAGGGTTAGGGTTAGGGTTAGCTTTAGGGTTAGGGTTAACATTAAGTTTAGGGTTATGGTTAGCGTAAGGGTAAGGGTTAGGGATAGGGTTAGGGTAAGGGTAAGGGTTAGGGTTAGGGTTAGGGTAAGGGTTGGGGTAAGGATTAGTGTTAGGGTTAGGGTTAGGGTTAGGTTTAGCGTTAGGGTAAGGGTAAGGGTTATGGTTAGGGTTAGGTTTAGGGTTAGGGTTAGGGTAAGGGTTAGAGTTAGTTTTAGTGTTAGTGTGAGGGTTAGTGTTAGGGTTAGGGTAAGGGTTAGGGTTAGGGTTAGGGTTAGGCTTAGGGTTAGGTTTGGGGTTAGGGTTAGGGTAAGGGTTAGGGTTAGGGTAGAGGTTAGGGTTAGGGTTAGTGTTAGTGTTAGGGTAAGGGTAAGGGTTAGTGTTAGGGTTAGGGTTAGTGTTAGGTTTATGGTTAGGTTTAGGGTTAGTGTTAGTGTTAGTGCTAGTTTTAGGGTTAGGGTTAGGGCAAGGTATGGGTGAGGGTTAGGGTTAGGGTTAGGGTAAGGGTAAGGTTTAGTATTAATGTTAGGGTTAGGGTTAGGGTTAGGATTAGGATAAGGTAAGGGTTTCGGTTAGAATTAGGGTTAGTGTAAGGGTTAGAGTTAGGGTTAGGGTTAAGGTTATGGGTAGTGTTTGGGTTAGGGTTAGGGTAAGGGTAAGGTTTAGGGTTAGGGTTAAGGTTAGGGTTAGGGTTAGGGTTAGGGTTAGGCTAAGGGTTAGGGTTAGCGTTAGGGTAAGGGTTAGGGTTAGGGTTAGGGGTCAGGGTAAGTGTTAGGGTTAGGGTAAGGTTTATGTTTAGGGTTAGGGTTAGGGTAAGGCTAAGGGGTTGAGTTAGGGTTAGGGTTACCGTAAGGGTTAGGGTTAGGGTTAGGTTTACGGTTAGGGTGAGCGTTAGGGTTAGGGTTAGGTTAGGGTTTAGGGTTAGTGTTATTGTTAGGGTAAGGGTTAGGGTTAGGGATAGGGTAAGGGTTAGGGTTAGGGTTACTGTAAGGCTAAGGGTTAGACTTAGGGTTAGGGTAAGGGTTAGGGTTAGGGTTAGGGTTAGGGTTAGGGTAAGGGTAAGAGTTAGGTTTAGGGTTAAGGTTAGGGTAGAGGTAAGGGTTAGGTTTAGGGTTAAGTTAGGGAAAGCGTAAGGGTTAGGGTGAGGGTTAGGTTTAGGGTTAAGGTTACGGATAGTGTTAGGGTTAGGATTTGGGTAAGGGCAAGGGTTAGGGCTAGCGATAGGGTCAGGGTTAGGGTTAGGTTTAGGGTTAGAGTTAGGCTAATGGTTAGTGTTAGGGTTAGGTTAAGGGTTAGGGTTAGGGTTAGGGTTAGAGGTAGCGTTAGGGTCAGGGTAAGGGTAAGGTTTAGGGTTAGCGTTAGGCTTAGGGTAAGGGTTAGGGTTAGGGGTTAGGGGTAGGGTTAGGTTTAGGATTAGGGTAAGGGTAGGTGTTAGGGTTAGGGTTAGGGTTGGGTTTAGATTTGGGGTTAAGTTTAGGGATTGTGTTAGGGCAAGGGTAAGGGTTACGGTTATGGTTAGGGTTAGGGTTAGGGTTATTGTTAGGTTTAGGGTAGGGTTAGGATTAGGGTTAGGGTTAGGTTTAGGGTTAGGGTTAGGGTAAAAGTTAGGGTTAGCGTTAGGGTTAGGGTAAGTGTTGGGGTTAGGGTAAGGGTTAGGGTTAGGGTTAGGGTAATGGTAAGGGTTAGGGTTAGGGTTAGGGTTGGGTTTAGGTTTGGGGTTAAGTTTAGGGATTGTGTTAGGGCAAGGGTAAGGGTTATGGTTATGGTTATGGTTAGGGTTAGGGTTAGGTTTAAGGTTAGAGTTAGGTTAAGGGTAAGGGTTAGTTTTAAGGTTAGGGTTAGCGCAAAAGATTTGGGTTAGGGTTAGGGTTAGTGTTGGGGTAAGGGTTAGGGTTAGGGTTAGGGTTAGGTTTCGGTTTAGCGTTAGTTAGGGGTAAGCTTTAGGGTTAGGGTTAGGGTTAGGGGTAAGGGTTAGGTTTAGGGTAAGGGTAAGGTTTAGGGTTAGGGTTAGGGTTAGGTTTGGGATTAGGGTTAGGGTAAGAGTAAGAGTAAGGGTTAGGGTTAGGGTTAGGGTAAGTGTAAGGGTTAGGGTTATGGTTAGGGTTACAGTTAGGTTTAGGGTTAGGGTTAGGGCTAGGGTTAGGTTTATGGTTAGGGTTAAGGTTAGGGTGAGGTTTAAGTTAAGGGTAAGGGTTAGGGTTAGGGTTAGGGTTAGGATTAGGTTTAAGGTTAGCTTTAGGGTAAGGGTAAGGGTTAGGGTTAGGTTTAAGGTGATGGTTAGGGTTATGGTTAGGGTTAGTGTAAGGGTAATGGTTAGAGTTTGGGTTAGGGTTAGGTTTAAGGTTAGCGTTAGGGTTAGGGTTAGGGTTACGGTAAGTTTAAGTCTTAGGGTTAGGGTTAGGGTTAGGGTAAGTGTAAGGGTTATGGTTAGGGTTAGGGTTAGGGTTAAAGTTAGGGTTAGGGTTAGGGTTAGTGTTAGGGTAAGTTTAAGTCTTAGGGTCAGGGTTAGGGTTAGGGTTAGGTTTAGGGTACGGGTAAGGTTTAGGGTTAGAGTTAGGGTAAGATTAAATTTTAGGGTTAGGGTTAGGGTTAGGGTAAAGGTTAGGGTTAGGGTTAGGGTTAGGATTAGGATAAGGGTAAGTGTAAGGTTTATTGTTAGGGTTAGGGTTAGGGTAAGGGTAAGGGTTAGGTTTAGGGTTAGGTTTAGGGTAAGGGTTAGGGTTAGGGTTAGTGTAAGCATAAAGGTTAGGGTTAAGGTTAGTGCAAGGGTAAGGGTTAGGATTAGGGTTAGGGTTAGAGTTAGGGTTAGGGTTAGGTTTAGGGTTAGGGTTACGGCTAGGGTAAGGGTTAGGATTAGAGTTAGCGTTACGGTTAGCATTAATGTTAGGGTTAGGGTTAGGGTTAGGTAAAGGGTAAGCTTAGGGTTAGGGTTAGGGTTAGGGTAAGGATAAGGGTTAGGTTTAGGTTTAGGGTAAGGGTTAGGGTTAGCTTTAGGGTTAGGGTTAGCATTAATGTTAGGGTTAGGGTTAGCGTATGGTAAGGGTTAGGGTTAGGGTTAAGGTTAGGGTAAGGGTAAGGGTTAGGGTTAGGGTTAGGGTATGGGTTGGGGTAAGGATTAGTGTTAGGGTTAGGGTTAGGGTTAGGTTTAGTGTTAGGGTAAGGCTAAGGGTTATTGTTAGGGTTAGGTTTTGGGTTAGGGTTAGGGTAAGTGTTAGAGTTAGTTTTAGTGTTAGGGTGAGGTTTAGGGTTAGGGTTAGTGTAAGGGTTAGGGTTAGGGTTAGGCTTAGGGGTAGGTTTGGGGTTAGGGTTAGGGTAAGGGTTAGGGTTAGGGTAAAGGTTACGGTTAGGGTTAGTGTTAGGGTTAGGGTAAGTGTAAGGGTTAGTGCTAGGTTTAGGGTTAGGGTTAGGGTAAGGGTATGGGTGAGGGTTAGGGTTAGGGTTAGGGTAAGGGTAAGGTTAAGTATTAATGTTAGGGTTAGGGTTAGGGTTAGGATTAGGATAAGGTAAGGGTTTCGGTTAGAATTAGGGTTAGTGTAAGGGTTAGAGTTAGGGTTAGGGTTAAGGTTAGGGGTAGTGTTAGGGTAGGGTTAGGGTTGGGGTTAGGCTAAGGGTTAGGGTTAGCGTTAGGGTAAGGTTAGGGTTTGGGTTAGGGTTAGGGTTAGGGTTAGGCTAAGGGTTAGGGTTAGCGTTAGGGTAAGGGTTAGGGTTAGGGTTAGGGGTCAGGGTAAGTGTTAGGGTTAGGGTAAGGGTTATGTTTAGGGTTAGGGTTAGGGTAAGGCTAAGGGCTAGTGTTAGGGTTAGGGTTACCGTAAGGGTTAGGGTTAGGGTTAGGGTTACGGTTAGGGTGAGCGTTAGGGTTAGGTTTAGGGTTAGGGGTTAGGGTTAGTGTTAGTGTTAGGGTAAGGGTTAGGGTTAGGGATAGGGTAAGGTTTAGGTTTAGGGTTACTGTAAGGCTAAGGGTTAGACTTAGGGTTAGGGTAAGGGTTAGGGTTAGGGTTAGGGTAAGGGTAAGAGTTAGGTTTAGGGTTAAGGTTAGGGTAGAGGTAAGGGTTAGGTTTAGGGTTAAGTTTAGGGAAAGCGTAAGGGTTAGGGTGAGGGTCAGGGGAAGGGTTAAGGTTACGGTTAGTGTTAGGGTTAGGGTTTGGGTAAGGGCAAGGGTTATGCCTAGCGATAGGGTCAGGGTTAGGGTTAGGGTTAGGGTTAGAGTTAGGCTAAGGGTTAGTGTTAGGGTTAGCTTAAGGGTTAGGGTTAGGGTTAGGGTTAGAGGTAGGGTTAGGGTCAGGGTAAGGGTAAGGTTTAGGGTTAGGGTTAGGGTAAGGATTAGGGTTAGGGGTTAGGGGTAGGGTTAGGGTTAGGATTAGGGTAAGGGTAGGTGTTAGGGTTAGGGTTAGGGTTGGGTTTAGATTTGGGGTAAAGTTTAGGGATTGTGTTAGGGCAAGTGTAAGGGTTATGGTTATGGTTAGGGTTAGGGTTAGGGTTATTGTTAGGTTTAGGGTAGGGTTAGGATTATGGTTAGGGTTAGGTTTTGGTTTAGGGTTAGGGTAAAAGTTAGGGTTAGCGTTAGGGTTAGGGTAAGGGTAAGTGTTAGGGTTAGGGTAAGGGTTAGGGTTAGGGTTAGGGTAAGTGTAGGGGTTAGGGTTAGGGTTAGGTTTGGGTTTAGGTTTGGGGTTAAGTTTAGGGATTGTGTTAGGGCAAGGTTAAGGGTTATGGTTAGGGTTAGGTTTAGGGTTAGGGTTAGGTTTAAGGTTAGAATTAGGTTAAGGGTAAGGGTTATGGTTAGGTTTAAGGTTTAGGGTTAGGGTTAGTGTAAGGGTTAGGGTTAGGGTTAGGCTTAGGGGTAGGTTTGGGGTTGGGGTTAGGGTAAGGGTTAGGGTTAGGGTAGAGGTTACGGTTAGGGTTAGTGTTAGGGTTAGGGTAAGTGTAAGGGTTAGTGCTAGGTTTAGGGTTAGGGTTAGGGTAAGGGTATGGGTGAGGGTTAGGGTTAGCGTTAGGGTTAGGGTAAGGGTAAGTGTTAGGGTTAGGGTAAGGGTTAGGGTTAGGGTTAGGGTAAGTGTAGGGGTTAGGGTTAGGGTTAGGTTTAGGGTTAAGTTTAGGGTTAGGGTTAGGGTAAGGGTATGGGTTAGGGTTAGGGTTGGGGGTTAGGGTTAGGGGTGTTTTAGCGTTAGGGTAAGGGTAAGGTTTAGGGTTATGGGTTAGGGTTAGGGTTAGGGTTAGGGTAAGGGTTAGGGTTAGGTTTAGGGTAAGGGTAAGGTTTAGGGTTAGGGTTAGGTTTAGGTTTGGGGGTAGGGTTAGTGTAAGAGTAAGGGTTAGAGTTAGGGTTAGGGTAAGGGTAAGGGTTAGGTTTAGGGTTAAGGTTAGGATAAGGGTAAGGGTTAGGGTTAGGGTTAGGGTTAAGGTTAGGGTTAGTGTTAGTGTTAGGTTTAGGTTTAGGTTTAGGGTAAGGGTAAGGGTTAGGGTTAGGGTTAGAGTTAGGGTTAAGGTTTTGGTTAGGGTTTGGGTTAGGCTAAGGTTTAGGGTTAGGTTTAGTGTAATGTTTAGGGTTAGGGTTAGGGTTAGAGTTAGGGTTAGGGTTAGGGTAAGGGTAAAGGTTAGGGTTAGGGTTAGTGTTAGGGTAAGGTTAGGGTTAGGGTTATTGTGAGGGTTAGGGTGAGGGTTAAGGTTAGGGTTAGAATTAGGGTAAAAGTTAGGGTTAGGTTTAGGGTTAGCGTAAGGGTAAGTGTTAGGGTTAGGTTAGGGTTAGGTTTAGGGTTAGGGTAAGGATTAGGTTTACGGTTAGAGTTAGGGTTAGGGTAAGGGTTAGGGTTAGGATTAGGGTAAATTTAGGGTTAGGGTTATGGTTAGGGTAAGGTTTAGTGTTAGGGTTAGGGTTAGGGTTAGGGTTAGGTTCAGGGTTACGGTTAGGGTTAGGTTAAAGGTTAGGGTTAGGGTTAGAGTTAGGTTTAGGGTTAAGTTTAGGGTTAGGGTTAGAGTTAGCTTTGGTTTGGGGTTAGGGTTAGGGTAAGAGTAAGGGTTGGGTTTAGGGTTAGGGTTAGAGTAAGGTTTAGGGTTAGGGTTAGGGTTAGGGTAAGGTTAAGGGTTAGGTTTAAGGTTAGGGTTAGGGTTAGGGTTAGGGTTAGGGTAAGGATTAGTGTTAGGGTAAGTGTTAGGGTTAGGGTTAGGGTTAGGTTAAGTGTTAAGGTTAGGGTAAGAGTAAGGGTTAGAGTTTGGTTTAGGGTTGTGGTTATGGTTAGGGTAAGCGTAAGGGTTAGGGTTAGCTGTAGGGTTAGGGTAAGTGTTTGGGTTAGGGTTAGGGTTAGCGTGAGCATTAGGGTTAGGGTTAGGGTTAGGGGTTAGGGTAAGTGTTAGGCTTAGGGTAAGGCTTAGAGTTAGGGTTAGGGTTAGGGTAAGCGTTAGGGTTAGGATTAGGATTAATGGTTAGGGTTAGTGTTAGGGTTAGGGTAAGGGTTAGGGTTAGGGTTAGGGTTAGGGTAAGGGTTAGGGTAAGAGTTAGGGTAAGGCTAACTGTTACAGTTAGGTTTAGGGTAAGGGTTAGGATTAGGGTTAGCGTTAGGGTAAGATTAAGGGTTAAAGTTAGGGTTAGGGTTAGGTTTAGGTTTAGGAGTTAGGTTAAGGGTTAGGGTTAGTGTAAGGGTAAGGGTTAGGTTTAAGGGTCAAAGTTAGGATAAAGCTAAGGGTTAGGGTTAGGGTTAGGTTTAGGTTTAGGGTTAGGGTTAGGGTTTGGGTAAGGTTTAGTGTTATGGTTAGGGTTAGGGTTAGGTTTAGGGTTAGGGTTAGGGTAAAGGTATGGATTAGGGTTAGGATTCGGTTCACGGTTTGGGTTAGGGTTAGGGTTAGGGTTAGGGTAAGGGTTAGGGTTAGAGTTAGTGTTAGGTTTACGGTTAAGGTTAGGGTTAGGTTAGGTTTGGGGTTAGGGTTAGGGTAAGAGTAAGGGTTAGGGTTAGGTTTAGGGTAAGGGTTAGGGTTAGGTTTAGGGATAGGTTTAGGTTTGGGTTTAGGGTTATGGTAAGGGTAAGGGTTGGGGTTAGGGTTAGGGTTAGGGTAAGGGTTAGGGTTAAGGTTAGGGTTATGGGTAGGTTAAGGCTTAGGTAAGGATTAGTGTTAGGGTAAGGGTTAGGTTTAGGGTTAGGGTTAGGGTAAGGGTTAGGGTTAGGGTAAGAGTAAGGGTTAGGGTTAGAGTGAGCGTTAGGTTATGGTTTAGGGTTAGGGGTTATTGTTAGGTTTAGGGTTAGGGTAAGGGTTAGGGTTAGGGTTAGGGTAAGGGTAAGGGTTAGGTTAGAGTTAGGGTTAGGGTAAGACTAAGTGTTAGAGTTAGGGTTAGTGTTAGGATAAGGGTTAGGGTTAGGTTTAGGGTTAGGGTTAGGGTGAGAGTTAGGGTTAGGGTTAGGGTTAGGGGTTAGGATTAGTGTTAGGGTTAGTGTAAGTGTTAGGGTTAGGGTTAGGGTAAGGCTAAGGGTTAGAGTTAGGCTTAGGTTAAGGGCTAGGGTTAGGGTTAGGGTTAGGTTAAGCCTAAGGGTTAGAGTTAGGGTTAGGGATAGGGTCAGAGTTAGGGGTTAGGGTTAGGGTTAGGGTAGGGTAAGGGTAAGGTTTAGGTTTAGGGTTAAGGTTAGGGTAAGGGTAAGGGTTAGGTTTAGGGTTAAGTTTAGGGAAAGCGTAAGGGTTAGGGTGAGGGTTAGGGTTAGGGTTAAGGTTACGGTTAGTGTTAGGGTTAGGGTTTGTGTAAGGGCAAGGGTTAGGGCTAGCGATAGTATCAGGGTTATGGTTAGGGTTAGGGTTAGGGTTAGAGTTAGGGTAAGGGTTAGTGTTAGGGTTAGGTTAAGGGTTAGGGTTGGGGTTAGGGGTAGAGGTAGGTTAGGGTCAGGGTAAGGGTAAGGTTTAGGGTTAGGAGTTAGGGGTAGGGTTAGTGTAAGTGTTAGGGTTAGGGATAGGGTTAGGTGTAGGGTAAGGTTAGGTGTTAGGGTTAGGGTAAGGGTTGGGTTTAGATTTGGGGTTAAGTTTAGGGATTGTGTTACGGCAAGGGTAAGGGTTATGGTTAGGGTTAGGGTTAGGGTTAGGGTTATTGTTAGGTTTAGGTTAGGGTTAGGATTAGGGTTAGATTTAGGTGTAGGGTTAGGGTTAGGGTAAAAGTTAGGGTTAGCGTTAGGGTTAGGGTACGGGTAAGTGTTAGGGTTAGGGTAAGGGTTAGGGTTAGGGTTAGGGTTGGGTTTAGTTTTGGGGTTAATTTAGGGATTGTGTTAGGGCAAGGGTAAGGGTTATGGTTATGGTTAGGGTTAGGGTTAGGGTTAGGTTTAAGGTTAGAGTTAGGTTAAGGGTAAGGGTTAGGGTTAAAGTTAGGGTTAGCGCAAAAGGTTTGGGTTAGGGTTAGGATTAGGGTTAGTGTTGGGGTAAGGGTTAGGCTTAGGGTTAGGGTTAGGTTTCGGTTTAGCGTTACTTAGGGGTAAGGTTTAGGGTTAGGGTTAGGGTTAGGGGAAAGGGTTAGGTTTAGGTTTAGGGTAAGGGGTAGGGGTAGGGTTAGGTTTAGGGTAAGGGTAAGGTTTAGGGTTAGGGTTAGGGTTAGGTTTGGGATTAGGGTTAGGGTAAGAGTAAGAGTAAGGGTTAGGATTAGGGTTTGGGTTAGGGTAAGGGTAAGGGTTAGGGTTAGGGTTAGGGTTACAGTTAGGTTTAGGGTTAGGGTTAGGGCTAGGGTTAGGTTTATGCTTAGGGTTAAGGTTAGGGTGAGGTTTAAGTTAAGGGTAAGTGTTCGGGTTAGGGTTAGGGTTAGGATTAGGTTTAAGGTTAGGTTTAGGGTAAGGGTAAGGTTTAGGGTTAGGTTTAAGGTGATGGTTAGGGTTATGGTTACGGTTAGTGTAAGGGTAATGGTTAGGGTTTGGGTTAGGGTTAGGTTTAAGGTTAGCGTTAGGGTTAGGGTTAGGGTAAGTTTAAGTCTTAGGGTTAGGGTTAGTGTTAGGGTTAGGTTTAGGGTAAGGGTAAGGGTTATGGTTAGGGTTAGGGTTAGGGTTAAAGTTAGGGTTAGGGTTAGGGTTAGTGTTAGGAAAAGTTTAAGTCTTAGGGTCAGGGTTAGGGTTAGGGTTAAGTTTAGGGTACGGGTAAGGTTTAGGGTTAGGGTTAGGGTTAAGGTTAGGTTTAGGGTTAGGGTTAGGGTAAGGGTAAAGTTTAGGGTTGGGTTAGGGTTAGGGTAAAGGTTAGGGTTAGGGTTAGGGTTAGGATTAGGGTAAGGGTAAGGGTAAGGTTTAGGGTTAGGGTTAGGTTTAGGGTTAGGGTTAGGGAAAGGGTAAGGGTTAGGTTTGGGTCAGGATTAGGGTTAGGGTTAGTGTAAGCATAAGGGCTGGGTTAGGGTTAGGGCAAGGGTAAGGGTTAGGATTTGGGTTAGGGTTAGGTTTAGGGTTAGGGTTAGGTTTAGGGTTAGGGTTACGGCTAGGGTAAGGGTTAGGGTTAGAGTTAGGGTTACGGTTAGCAATAACGTTAGGGTTAGGGTTAGGATTAGGGTTAGGTAAAGGGTAAGGGTTAGGGTTAGGGTTAGGGTTAGGGTAAGGATAAGGGTTAGGTTTAGGTTTAGGGTAAGGGTTAGGGTTAGCTTTAGGGTTGGGGTTAGCATTAAGGTTAGGTTTAGGGTTAGCGTAAGGTAAGGGTTAGGGTTAGGGTTAGGGTAAGGGTAAGGGTAAGGGTTAGGGTTAGGGTTAGGGTAAGTGTTGGGGTAAGGATTAGTGTTAGGGTTAGGGTTAGGGTTAGGTTTAGCGTTAGGGTAAGGGTAAGGTTTATGGTTAGGGTTAGGGTTAGGTTAGAGGTTAGGGTTAGGGTTAGATTTAGGGTTAGGGTAAGGGTAAGGGTTAGTGTTAGGGTTAGGGTTAGGGTTAGGTTTATGGTTAGGGTTAGGGTTAGTGTTAGGGTAAGTGCTAGGTTTAGGGTTAGGGTTAGGGTAAGGGTAAGGGTGAGGGTTAGGTTTAGGGTTAGGGTAAGGGTAAGGGTTAGTATTAATGTTAGGGTTAGGTTTAGGGTTAGGGTTAGGGTTAGGGTAAGGGTAAGGTTTAGGGTTAGGGTTAAGGTTAGGGTTAGGGTTAGGGTTAGGCTAAGGGTTAGGGTTAGCGTTAGGGTAAGGGTTAGGGTTTGGGTTAGGGTTAGGGTTAGGGTTATGCTGAGGGTTACGTTTAGCGTTAGGGTAAGGTTTAGGGTTAGGGTTAGGGGTCAGGGTAAGTGTTAGGGTTACGGTAAGGGTTATGTTTAGGGTTTGGTTAGGGTAAGGCTAAGGGCTAGAGTTAGTGTTAGGGTTACCGTAAGGGTTAGGGTTAGGGTTAGGGTTACGGTTAGGGTGAGTGTTAGGGTTAGGGTTAGGGTTACTGGTTAGGGTTAGTGTTATTGTTAGGGTAAGGGTTAGGGTTAGGGATAGGGTAAGGTTTAGCGTTAGGGTTACTGTAAGGCTAAGGGTTAGACTTAGGGTTAGGGTAAGGGTTAGGGTTAGGGTTAGGGTAAGGCTAAGGGTTAGAGTTAGGGTTAGGGTAAGGGTTAGGTTTAGGGTTAGGGTAAGTGTAAGAGTTAGGTTTAGGGTTAAGGTTAGGGTAGAGGTAAGGGTTAGGTTTAGGGTTAAGTTTAGGGAAAGCGTAAGGGTTAGGGTGAGGGTTAGGGTTAGGGTTAAGGTTACGGTTAGTGTAAGGGTTAGGGTTTGGGTAAGGGTAAGGGTTATGGCTAGCGATACGGTCAGGGTTAGGGTTAGGGTTAGGGTTAGAGTTAGGCTAAGGGTTAGTGTTAGGGTTAGCTTAAGCGTTAGGGTTAGGGTTAGGGTTAGAGGTAGGATTAGGGTCAGGGTAAGGGTAAGGTTTAGGGTTAGGGTTAGGGTAAGGGTAAGGGTTAGGGGTTAGGGGTAGGGTTAGGGTAAGTGTTAGGGTTAGGGTTAGGGTTAGGGTTAGGGTAAGGGTAGGTGTTAGGGTTAGGGTTAGGGTTGGGTTTAGATTTGGGGTTAAGTTTAGGGATTGTGTTAGGGCAAGGGTAAGGGTTATGGTTAGGGTTAGGGTTAGGGTTAGGGTTATTGTTAGGTTTAGGGTAGGGTTAGGATTAGGGTTAGGGTTAGGTTTAGGGTTAGGGTTAGGGTAAAATTTAGGGTTAGCGTTAGGGTTAGGGTAAGGGTAAGAGTTCGGGTTAGGGTAAGGGTTAGGGTTAGGGTTAGGGTAAGGGTAGGTGTTAGGGTTAGGGTTAGGGTTGGGTTTAGGTTTGGGGTTAAGTTTAGGGATTGTGTTAGGGCAAGGGTAAGGGTTATGATTAGGGTTAGGTTTAGGGTTAGGTTTAAGTTTAGAGTTAGGTTAAGGGTAAGGGTTAGGGTTAAGGTTAGGGTTAGCGCAAAAGGTTTGGGTTAGGGTTAGGGTTAGTGTTAGTGTTGGGGTAAGGGTTAGGGTTAGGGTTAGGGTTAGGGTTAGGTTTCGGTTTATTGTTAGTTAGGGGTAAGGTTTAGGGTTAGGGTTAGTGTTAGGGGTAAGGGTTAGGTTTAGGGTTAGGGTAAGGGTTAGGGTTAGGTTTAGGGTAAGGGTAAGTTTTAGGGTTAGGGTTAGGGTTAGGTTTAGGATTAGGGTTAGGGTAAGAGTAAGAGTAAGGGTTAGGGTTAGGGTTAGGGTTAGGGTAAGGGTAAGGGTTAGGGTTATGGTTATGGTTAGGGTTACATTTAGGTTTAGGGTTAGGGTTAGGGCTAGGGTTAGGTTTATGGTTAGGGTTAAGGTTAGGGTGAGGTTTAAGGTAAGGGTAAGGGTAAGGGTTAGGGTTAGGGTTAGGATTAGGTTTAAGGTTAGGTTTAGCTTAAGGGTTAGGGTTAGGTTTAAGGTGAGGGTTAGGGTTATGGTTAGGGTTAGTGTAAGGGTAATGTTTAGGGTTTGGGTTAGGGTTAGGTTTAAGGTTAGCGTTAGGGTTAGTGTTAGGGTTACGGTAAGTTTAAGTCTTAGGGTTAGGGTTAGGGTTAGGTTTAGGTTTAGGGTAAGGGTAAGGATTAGGTTTAGGGTTAGGGTTAGGGTTAAAGTTAGGGTTAGGGTTAGGGTAAGTTAAAGTCTTAGGGTTAGGGTTAGGGTTAGGGTTAGGTTTAGGTTACGGGTAAGGTTTAGGTTTAGGGTTAGGGTTAGGGTTAGGTTTAGGGTTAGGGTTAGGGTTAGGGTAAAGGTTAGGGTTAGGGTTAGGGTTAGGATTAGGGTAAGGGTAAGGGTAAGGTTTAGGTTAGGGTTAGGGTTAGGGTTAGGGTTAGGGTTAGGGAAAGGGTAAGGGTTAGGTTTAGGGTAAGGATTAGGGTTAGGGTTAGTGTAAGCATAAGGGTTAGGGTTAGGGCAAGGGTAAGGGTTAGGATTAGGGTTAGGGTTAGGGGTAGGGTTAGGGTTAGGGTTAGCTTTAGGGTTAGGGTTAACATTAAGTTTAGGGTTAGGGTTAGCGTAAGGGTAAGGGTTAGGGATAGGGTTAGGGTAAGGGTAAGGGTTAGGGTTAGGGTTAGGGTAAGGGTTGGGGTAAGGATTAGTGTTAGGGTTAGGGTTAGGGTTAGGTTTAGCGTTAGGGTAAGGGTAAGGGTTATGGTTAGGGTTAGGTTTAGGGTTAGGGTTAGGGTAAGGGTTAGAGTTAGTTTTAGTGTTAGTGTGAGGGTTAGTGTTAGGGTTAGGGTAAGGGTTAGGGTTAGGGTTAGGGTTAGGCTTAGGGTTAGGTTTGGGGTTAGGGTTAGGGTAAGGGTTAGGGTTAGGGTAGAGGTTAGGGTTAGGGTTAGTGTTAGTGTTAGGGTAAGGGTAAGGGTTAGTGTTAGGGTTAGGGTTAGTGTTAGGTTTATGGTTAGGTTTAGGGTTAGTGTTAGTGTTAGTGCTAGTTTTAGGGTTAGGGTTAGGGCAAGGGTATGGGTGAGGGTTAGGGTTAGGGTTAGGGTAAGGGTAAGGTTTAGTATTAATGTTAGGGTTAGGGTTAGGGTTAGGATTAGGATAAGGTAAGGGTTTCGGTTAGAATTAGGGTTAGTGTAAGGGTTAGAGTTAGGGTTAGGGTTAAGGTTATGGGTATTGTGTGGGTTAGGGTTAGGGTAAGGGTAAGGTTTAGGGTTAGGGTTAAGGTTAGGGTTAGGGTTAGGGTTTAGGGTTAATGTTATTGTTAGGGTAAGGGTTAGGGTTAGGGATAGGGTAAGGGTTAGGGTTAGGGTTACTGTAATTCTAAGGGTTAGACTTAGGGTTAGGGTAAGGGTTAGGGTTAGGGTTAGGGTTAGGGTTAGGGTAAGGGTAAGAGTTAGGTTTAGGGTTAAGGTTAGGGTAGAGGTAAGGGTTAGGTTTAGGGTTAAGTTAGGGAAAGCGTAAGGGTTAGGGTGAGGGTTAGGTTTAGGGTTAAGGTTACGGATAGTGTTAGGGTTAGGGTTTGGGTAAGGGCAAGGGTTAGGGCTAGCGATAGGGTCAGGGTTAGGGTTAGGTTTAGGGTTAGAGTTAGGCTAATGGTTAGTGTTAGGGTTAGGTTAAGGGTTAGGGTTAGGGTTAGGGTTAGAGGTAGCGTTAGGGTCAGGGTAAGGGTAAGGTTTAGGGTTAGCGTTAGGCTTAGGGTAAGGGTTAGGGTTAGGGGTTAGGGGTAGGGTTAGGTTTAGGATTAGGGTAAGGATAGGTGTTAGGGTTAGGGTTAGGGTTGGGTTTAGATTTGGGGTTAAGTTTAGGGATTGTGTTAGGGCAAGGGTAAGGGTTACGGTTATGGTTAGGGTTAGGGTTAGGGTTATTGTTAGGTTTAGGGTAGGGTTAGGATTAGGGTTAGGGTTAGGTTTAGGGTTAGGGTTAGGGTAAAAGTTAGGGTTAGCGTTAGGGTTAGGGTAAGTGTTGGGGTTAGGGTAAGGGTTAGGGTTAGGGTTAGGGTAATGGTAAGGGTTAGGGTTAGGGTTAGGGTTGGGTTTAGGTTTGGGGTTAAGTTTAGGGATTGTGTTAGGGCAAGGGTAAGGGTTACGGTTATGGTTAGTGTTAGGGTTAGGGTTATTGTTAGGTTTAGGGTAGGGTTAGGATTAGGGTTAGGGTTAGGTTTAGGGTTAGGGTTAGGGTAAAAGTTAGGGTTAGCGTTAGGGTTAGGGTAAGTGTTGGGGTTAGGGTAAGGGTTAGGGTTAGGGTTAGGGTAATGGTAAGGGTTAGGGTTAGGGTTAGGGTTGGGTTTAGGTTTGGGGTTAAGTTTAAGGATTGTGTTAGGGCAAGGGTAAGGGTTATGGTTATGGTTATGGTTAGGGTTAGGGTTAGGTTTAAGTTTAGAGTTAGGTTAAGGGTAAGGGTTAGTTTTAAGGTTAGGGTTAGCGCAAAAGATTTGGGTTAGGGTTAGGGTTAGTGTTGGGGTAAGGGTTAGGGTTAGGGTTAGGGTTAGTTTTCGGTTTAGCGTTAGTTAGGGGTAAGCTTTAGGGTTAGGGTTAGGGTTAGGGGTAAGGGTTAGGTTTAGGGTAAGTGTAAGGTTTAGGGTTAGGGTTAGGGTTAGGTTTGGGATTAGGGTTAGGGTAAGAGTAAGAGTAAGGGTTAGGGTTAGGGTTAGGGTAAGTGTAAGGGTTAGGGTTATGGTTAGGGTTACAGTTAGGTTTAGGGTTAGGGTTAGGGCTAGGGTTAGGTTTATGGTTAGGGTTAAGGTTAGGGTGAGGTTTAAGTTAAGGGTAAGGGTTAGGGTTAGGGTTAGGGTTAGGATTAGGTTTAAGGTTAGCTTTAGGGTAAGGGTAAGGGTTAGGGTTAGGTTTAAGGTGATGGTTAGGGTTATGGTTAGGGTTAGTGTAAGGGTAATGGTTAGAGTTTGGGTTAGGGTTAGGTTTAAGGTTAGCGTTAGGGTTAGGGTTAGGGTTACGGTAAGTTTAAGTCTTAGGGTTAGGGTTAGGGTTAGGGTTAGGGTAAGTGTAAGGGTTATGGTTAGGGTTAGGGTTAGGGTTAAAGTTAGGGTTAGGGTTAGGGTTAGTGTTAGGGTAAGTTTAAGTCTTAGGGTCAGGGTTAGGGTTAGGGTTAGGTTTAGGGTACGGGTAAGGTTTAGGGTTAGAGTTAGGGTAAGATTAAATTTTAGGGTTAGGGTTAGGGTTAGGGTAAAGGTTAGGGTTAGGGTTAGGGTTAGGATTAGGATAAGGGTAAGTGTAAGGTTTATTGTTAGGGTTAGGGTTAGGGTAAGGGTAAGGGTTAGGTTTAGGGTTAGGTTTAGGGTAAGGGTTAGGGTTAGGGTTAGTGTAAGCATAAAGGTTAGGGTTAAGGTTAGTGCAAGGGTAAGGGTTAGGATTAGGGTTAGGGTTAGAGTTAGGGTTAGGGTTAGGTTTAGGGTTAGGGTTACGGCTAGGGTAAGGGTTAGGATTAGAGTTAGCGTTACGGTTAGCATTAATGTTAGGGTTAGGGTTAGGGTTAGGTAAAGGGTAAGGGTTAGGGTTAGGGTTAGGGTTAGGGTAAGGATAAGGGTTAGGTTTAGGTTTAGGGTAAGGGTTAGGGTTAGCTTTAGGGTTAGGGTTAGTATTAATGTTAGGGTTAGGGTTAGCGTATGGTAAGGGTTAGGGTTAGGGTTAAGGTTAGGGTAAGGGTAAGGTTTAGGGTTAGGGTTAGGGTATGGGTTGGGGTAAGGATTAGTGTTAGGGTTAGGGTTAGGGTTAGGTTTAGTGTTAGGGTAAGGCTAAGGGTTATTGTTAGGGTTAGGTTTTGGTTTAGGGTTAGGGTAAGTGTTAGAGTTAGTTTTAGTGTTAGGGTGAGGTTTAGGGTTAGGGTTAGTGTAAGGGTTAGGGTTAGGGTTAGGCTTAGGGGTAGGTTTGGGGTTAGGGTTAGGGTAAGGGTTAGGGTTAGGGTAGAGGTTACGGTTAGGGTTAGTGTTAGGGTTAGGGTAAGTGTAAGGGTTAGTGCTAGGTTTAGGGTTAGGGTTAGGGTAAGGGTATGGGTGAGGGTTAGGGTTAGGGTTAGGGTAAGGGTAAGGGTAAGGTTAAGTATTAATGTTAGGGTTAGGGTTAGGGTTAGGATTAGGATAAGGTAAGGGTTTCCGTTAGAATTAGGGTTAGTGTAAGGGTTAGAGTTAGGGTTAGGGTTAAGGTTAGGGGTAGTGTTAGGGTAGGGTTAGGGTTGGGGTTAGGCTAAGGGTTAGGGTTAGCGTTAGGGTAAGGTTAGGGTTTGGGTTAGGGTTAGGGTTAGGGTTAGGCTAAGGGTTAGGGTTAGCGTTAGGGTAAGGGTTAGGGTTAGGGTTAGGGGTCAGGGTAAGTGTTAGGGTTAGGGTAAGGGTTATGTTTAGGGTTAGGGTTAGGGTAAGGCTAAGGGCTAGAGTTAGGGTTAGGGTTACCGTAAGGGTTAGGGTTAGGGTTAGGGTTACGGTTAGGGTGAGCGTTAGGGTTAGGTTTAGGGTTAGGGGTTAGGGTTAGTGTTAGTGTTAGGGTAAGGGTTAGGGTTAGGGATAGGGTAAGGTTTAGGTTTAGGGTTACTGTAAGGCTAAGGGTTAGACTTAGGGTTAGGGTAAGGGTTAGGGTTAGGGTTAGGGTAAGGGTAAGAGTTAGGTTTAGGGTTAAGGTTAGGGTAGAGGTAAGGGTTAGGTTTAGGGTTAAGTTTAGGGAAAGCGTAAGGGTTAGGGTGAGGGTCAGGGGAAGGGTTAAGGTTACGGTTAGTGTTAGGGTTAGGGTTTGGGTAAGGGCAAGGGTTATGCCTAGCGATAGGGTCAGGGTTAGGGTTAGGGTTAGGGTTAGAGTTAGGCTAAGGGTTAGTGTTAGGGTTAGCTTAAGGGTTAGGGTTAGGGTTAGGGTTAGAGGTAGGGTTAGGGTCAGGGTAAGGGTAAGGTTTAGGGTTAGGGTTAGGGTAAGGGTTAGGGTTAGGGGTTAGGGGTAGGGTTAGGGTTAGGGTTAGGGTAAGGGTAGGTGTTAGGGTTAGGGTTAGGGTTGGGTTTAGATTTGGGGTAAAGTTTAGGGATTGTGTTAGGGCAAGTGTAAGGGTTATGGTTATGGTTAGGGTTAGGGTTAGGGTTATTGTTAGGTTTAGGGTAGGGTTAGGATTATGCTTAGGGTTAGGTTTTGGTTTAGGGTTAGGATAAAAGTTAGGGTTAGCGTTAGGGTTAGGGTAAGGGTAAGTGTTAGGGTTAGGGTAAGGGTTAGGGTTAGGGTTAGGGTAAGTGTAGGGGTTAGGGTTAGGGTTAGGTTTGGGTTTAGGTTTGGGGTTAAGTTTAGGGATTGTGTTAGGGCAAGTTTAAGGGTTATGGTTAGGGTTAGGTTTAGGGTTAGGGTTAGGTTTAAGGTTAGAATTAGGTTAAGGGTAAGGGTTAGGGTTAGGTTTAAGGTGATGGTTA
This sequence comes from Megascapheus bottae, assembly GCA_024803745.1. Lineage (NCBI taxonomy): Eukaryota > Metazoa > Chordata > Mammalia > Rodentia > Geomyidae > Megascapheus > Megascapheus bottae. Next base: position 644,339 of record JANJXV010000462.1, read on the forward strand.
GGGTTATGGGTAGGGTTAGTGTAAGGGTAATGGTTAGGGTTTGGGTTAGGGTTAGGTTTAAGGTTAGCGTTAAGGTTAGGGTTAGGGTTACGGTAAGTTTAAGTCTTAGGGTTAGGGTTAGGGTTAGGGTAAGGGTAAGGGTTATGGTTAGGGTTAGGGTTAGGGTTAAAGTTAGGGTTAGGTTTAGGGTTAGTGTTAGGGTAAGTTTAAGTCTTAGGGTCAGGGTTAGGGTTAGGGTTAGGTTTATGGTACGGGTAAGGTTTAGGGTTAGAGTTAGGGTAAGATTAAAATTTAGGGTTAGGGTTAGGGTTAGGGTAAAGGTTAGGGTTAGGGTTAGGGTTAGGATTAGGGTAAGGGTAAGTGTAAGGTTTAGGGTTAGGGTTAGGGTTAGGGAAAGGGTAAGGGTTAGGTTTAGGGTTAGGTTTAGGGTAAGGATTAGGGTTAGGGTTAGTGTAAGCATAAGGGTTAGGGTTAGGGTTAGTGCAAGGGTAAGGGTTAGGATTAGGGTTAGGGTTAGAGTTAGGGTTAGGGTTAGGTTTAGGGTTAGGGTTACGGCTAGGGTAAGGGTTAGGGTTAGAGTTAGGGTTACGGTTAGCATTAATGTTAGGGTTAGGGTTAGGGTTAGGGTTAGGTAAAGGGTAAGGGTTAGGGTTAGGGTTAGGGTTAGGGTAAGGATAAGGGTTAGGTTTAGGTTTAGGGTAAGGGTTAGGGTTAGCCTTAGGGTTAGGGTTAGCATTAAGGTTACGGTTAGGGTTAGCGTAAGGGTAAGGTTTAGGGTTAGGGTTAGGGTAAGGTTAAGGTTTAGGGTTAGGGTTAGGGTAAGGGTTGGGGTAAGGATTAGTGTTATGGTTAGGGTTAGGGTTAGGTTTAGCGTTAGGGTAAGGCTAAGGGTTCTTGTTAGGGTTAGGTTTTGGGTTAGGGTTAGGGTAAGGGTTAGAGTTAGTTTTAGTGTTAGGGTGAGGTTTAGGGTTAGGGTTAGTGTAAGGGTTAGGGTTAGGGTTAGGCTTAGGGGTAGGTTTGGGGTTGGGGTTAGGGTAAGGGTTAGGGTTAGGGTAGAGGTTACGGTTAGGGTTAGTGTTAGGGTTAGGGTATGTGTAAGGGTTAGTGCTAGGTTTAGGGTTAGGGTTAGGGTAAGGGTATGGGTGAGGGTTAGGGTTAGCGTTAGGGTTAGGGTAAGGGTAAGTGTTAGGGTTAGGGTAAGGGTTAGGGTTAGGGTTAGGGTAAGTGTAGGGGTTAGGGTTAGGGTTAGGTTTAGGGTTAAGTTTAGGGTTAGGGTTAGGGTAAGGGTAAGGGTTAGGGTTAGGGTTGGGGGTTAGGGTTAGGGGTGTTTTAGCGTTAGGGTAAGGGTAAGGTTTAGGGTTATGGGTTAGGGTTAGGGTTAGGGTTAGGGTAAGGGTTAGGGTTAGGTTTAGGGTAAGGGTAAGGTTTAGGGTTAGGGTTAGGTTTAGGTTTGGGGGTAGGGTTAGTGTAAGAGTAAGGGTTAGAGTTAGGGTTAGGGTAAGGGTAAGGGTTAGGTTTAGGGTTAAGGTTAGGATAAGGGTAAGGGTTAGGGTTAGGGTTAGGGTTAAGGTTAGGGTTAGTGTTAGTGTTAGGTTTAGGTTTAGGTTTAGGGTAAGGGTAAGGGTTAGGGTTAGGGTTAGAGTTAGGGTTAAGGTTTTGGTTAGGGTTTGGGTTAGGCTAAGGTTTAGGGTTAGGTTTAGTGTAATGTTTAGGGTTAGGGTTAGGGTTAGAGTTAGGATTAGGGTTAGGGTAAGGGTAAAGGTTAGGGTTAGGGTTAGTGTTAGGGTAAGGTTAGGGTTAGGGTTATTGTGAGGGTTAGGGTGAGGGTTAAGGTTAGGGTTAGAATTAGGGTAAAAGTTAGGGTTAGGTTTAGGGTTAGCGTAAGGGTAAGTGTTAGGGTTAGGTTAGGGTTAGGTTTAGGGTTAGGGTAAGGATTAGGTTTAGGGTTAGAGTTAGGGTTAGGGTAAGGGTTAGGGTTAGGATTAGGGTAAATTTAGGGTTAGGGTTATGGTTAGGGTAAGGTTTAGTGTTAGGGTTAGGGTTAGGGTTAGGGTTAGGTTCAGGGTTAGGGTTAGGGTTAGGTTAAAGGTTAGGGTTAGGGTTAGAGTTAGGTTTAGGGTTAAGTTTAGGGTTAGGGTTAGAGTTAGCTTTGGTTTGGGGTTAGGGTTAGGGTAAGAGTAAGGGTTGGGTTTAGGGTTAGGGTTAGAGTAAGGTTTAGGGTTAGGGTTAGGGTAAGGTTAAGGGTTAGGTTTAAGGTTAGGGTTAGGGTTAGGGTTAGGGTTAGGGTAAGGATTAGTGTTAGGGTAAGTGTTAGGGTTAGGGTTAGGGTTAGGTTAAGTGTTAAGGTTAGGGTAAGAGTAAGGGTTAGAGTTTGGTTTAGGGTTGTGGTTATGGTTAGGGTAAGCGTAAGGGTTAGGGTTAGCTGTAGGGTTAGGGTAAGTGTTTGGGTTAGGGTTAGGGTTAGCGTGAGCATTAGGGTTAGGGTTAGGGTTAGGGGTTAGGGTAAGTGTTAGGCTTAGGGTAAGGCTTAGAGTTAGGGTTAGGGTTAGGGTAAGCGTTAGGGTTAGGATTAGGATTAATGGTTAGGGTTAGTGTTAGGGTTAGGGTAAGGGTTAGGGTTAGGGTTAGGGTTAGGGTAAGGGTTAGGGTAAGAGTTAGGGTAAGGCTAACTGTTACAGTTAGGTTTAGGGTAAGGGTTAGGATTAGGGTTAGCGTTAGGGTAAGATTAAGGGTTAAAGTTAGGGTTAGGGTTAGGTTTAGGTTTAGGAGTTAGGGTTAGGGTTAGTGTAAGGGTAAGGGTAAGGGTTAGGTTTAAGGGTCAAAGTTAGGATAAAGCTAAGGGTTAGGGTTAGGGTTAGGTTTAGGTTTAGGGTTAGGGTTAGGGTTTGGGTAAGGTTTAGTGTTATGGTTAGGGTTAGGGTTAGGTTTAGGGTTAGGGTTAGGGTAAAGGTATGGATTAGGGTTAGGATTCGGTTCAGGGTTAGGGTTAGGGTTAGGGTTAGGGTAAGGGTTAGGGTTAGAGTTAGTGTTAGGTTTACGGTTATGGTTAGGGTTAGGTTAGGTTTGGGGTTAGGGTTAGGGTTAGGGTAAGAGTAAGGGTTAGGGTTAGGGTTAGGGTAAGGGTTAGGGTTAGGTTTAGGGATAGGTTTAGGTTTGGGTTTAGGGTTATGGTAAGGGTAAGGGTTGGGGTTAGGGTTAGGGTTAGGGTAAGGGTTAGGGTTAAGGTTAGGGTTATGGGTAGGGTAAGGCTTAGGTAAGGATTAGTGTTAGGGTAAGGGTTAGGTTTAGGGTTAGGGTTAGGGTAAGGGTTAGGGTTAGGGTAAGAGTAAGGGTTAGGGTTAGAGTGAGCGTTAGGTTATGGTTTAGGGTTAGGGGTTATTGTTAGGTTTAGGGTTAGGGTAAGGGTTAGGGTTAGGGTTAGGGTAAGGGTAAGGGTTAGGTTAGAGTTAGGGTTAGGGTAAGACTAAGTGTTAGAGTTAGGGTTAGTGTTAGGATAAGGGTTAGGGTTAGGTTTAGGGTTAGGGTTAGGGTGAGAGTTAGGGTTAGGGTTAGGGTTAGGGGTTAGGATTAGTGTTAGGGTTAGTGTAAGGGTTAGGGTTAGGGTTAGGGTAAGGCTAAGGGTTAGAGTTAGGCTTAGGTTAAGGGCTAGGGTTAGGGTTAGGGTTAGGTTAAACCTAAGGGTTAGAGTTAGGGTTAGGGATAGGGTCAGAGTTAGGGGTTAGGGTTAGGGTTAGGGTAGGGTAAGGGTAAGGTTTAGGTTTAGGGTTAAGGTTAGGGTAAGGGTAAGGGTTAGGGTTAGGGTTAGGGTTAGGTTTAGATTTAGGGTTAGGGTTAGGGTTTGGGTTAGGGTAAGGGTAAGGGTTAGGGTTAGGGTTAGGCTTAGGCTTAGGCTTAAGGTTAGGTTTAGGGTTAGGGTTAGGCTAAGGGTTAGGGTTAGGTTAAGGGTTAGGTTAGGGTTAGGTTTAGGGTTAGATGTAGGGTTAGGGTAAGGATAAGGGTTAGGGTTAGGGTTAGGGTTAGGGTAAGGGTTAGGGTTAGGGGTAAGGGTTAGGGTTAGGGGTTAGGTTTAGGGTAAGGTTTAGGTTTAGGGATAGGGTTAGGGTTAGGGTTAGGGTAAGGGTAAGGGTTAGGGTTAGGGTTACGGTTAGGGTAAGGGTAAGGGTTAGGGTTAGGGTTAGGGTAAGTATTAGTGTTAGGGTTAGGGTTAGGCTTAGGGTTAGGGTTAGGGTAAGTTTAAGGCTTAGGATTATGGTTAGGGTTACGTTTAGGGCACGGGTAAAGTTAAGGGTTAGTGTTAGTGTTAGGGTTAGGTTTGTGTTAGGGTTAGGGTAAGAGTAAGGGTTAGGGTTAGGGTTAGGGTTAGGGTAAGGGTTAGGGTTAGGGTTAGGGTTAAGGTTAGGTTTATGTTTATGGTTAGAGTAAGGGTTAGGGTTACGGTAAGGATTAGGGTTAGGGTTAGGGTAAGGATTAGCCTTAAGGTTAGGGTTAGGGTTAGGTTTAGGGTTTGCGAAAGGGTAAGGGTTAGGGTTAGGGTTATGGTTAGGGTTAGGGTAAGAATAAGGGTTAGGTTTAGGGTTAGGGTAAGGGTTAGGTTTAGCGTTAGGGCTAAGGTTAGCATTAAGGTTAGGGTTAGGGTAAGGTTAAGGGTTAGGTTTAGGGTTACGGTTAGGGTAAGGGTAATGGTTAGGGTTATGGTTAGGGTTAGGTTTAGGGTAAGGATTAGTATTAGGGTTAGGGTTAGGCTTAGGGTTAGGTTTAGGGTAAATTTAAGGCTTAGGGTTATGGTTAGGGTTAGGTTTAGGGCACGGGTAAGGTTAAGGGTTAGGCTTAGTGTTATGGTTAGGTTTATGGTTAGGGTAAGGATAAGGTTTCGGGTTAGGGTTAGGGTTAGGATAAGGGTTGGGGTTAGGGTTAGGGTTAGGGTTAGGGTTAGGGTTGGAGGTAGGGTTAGGGTAAAAGTAAGGGTTAGGGTTGGTGTTAGGGTAAGGTTTAGGGTTAGTGGTTACGGGTAGGGTTAGGGTAAGCGTTAGGGTTATGGTTAGGGTAAAAGTAGGGTTAGGGTTAGGGTAAGGTTTAGGGTTAGTGGTTAGGGTTAGGGTTAGGGAAAGGGTTAGGGTTTGGCTTAGGGTTAGGTTTAGGGTAAAATAGGGTTAGGGTTAGGGTTAGGGTTAGGGTAAGGGTTAGGGTTAGGGTCACGGTTAGGTTTGGGGTTAGGGTTATGGTAAGGGTAAGGTTTAGTGTTAGGGTTAGGTTTAGGGTTAGGGTTAGGGTTAGGTTTAGGTTTGGGGTTAAGTTTAGGGTTAGGGTTAGCATAAGTGTAAGGGTTAGGGTTAGGTTTAGGGTTAAGGGTAAGTGGTAGGGTTAGGGTTAGTGTTAAGTTTAGGTTTAAGGTTAGGGTTAGGTAAGGGTAAGTGTTAGGGTTAGGGTTAGGGTTAGGGTTACGGTAAAGGTTAGGTTTAGGGTTAGGGAGAGTTTAAGGGTTAGGGTTAGGGTTTAGGGTTAGGGTTTGGGTAAGGATTAGGGTTAGGGTTACTGTTAGGTTTAGGGTTAAGGTTAGGGTTAGGGTAAGGGTTAGAGTTAGGGTCAGGGGTTAGGGTTATGGTTAGGGTTAGTTTTAGGGTTAGGGTAAGGTTTAGGGTTAGGTATAGGGTTAGGTTTGGGG
>JANJXV010000462.1:655000-665000 GCA_024803745.1 Megascapheus bottae
AGTTTAAGGCTTAAGGTTATGGTTAGGGTTAGGTTTAGGGCACGGGTAAGGTTAAGGGTTAGGGTTAGTGTTAGGGTTAGGTTTAGGGTTAGGGTAAGGATAAGGTTTAGGGTTAGGGTTAGGGTTAGGGTTAAGGTTAGAGTTAGGGTTAGGGTTAGGGTAAGGTTAAGGATAAGTTTTAGGGTTAGGTTTAGGTTTAGGGTTAGGGTTAGGGAAAGGGTAATTGTTAGGGTTAGGGTTAGGGTTAGGATTAGGATAAGCGTTAGGGTTAGGGTTAGGGTAACGGTAAGTTTAAGGGTTAGGGTTAGGGTAAGGGTTAGGGTTAGGTTTAGGGTTAGGGTTATGTTTGGTGTTAGGGTTAGGGTAAGAGCAAGTGTTAGGGTTAGGGTGAGTGATCGGATTAGGGTTAGGGTTACAGTTACGTTTAGGTTTAGGGTTATGGTTAGGTTTAGGGTTAGGGTTAAGTTTAGGGTGAGGGTTACGGTAAGGGTAAGGGTTAGGGTTAGGGTTAGGGTTAGGATTAGTTTTAAGGTTAGGGTTAGGGTAAGGGTAAGAGTTATGGTTATGGTTAAGGTTAGGGTTAGTTTTATGGTTAGGGTTAGGTAAGTGTAATGATTAGGGTTTGGGTTAGGGTTAGGTTTAAGGTTAGGGTTAGGGTAAGGGAAAGTGTTAGGGTTAGCTTTAGGGTTAGGTAAAGGTTAGGGTAATGGTTTGGGTTAGGGTAAGTGTAAGGGTTAGGGTTAGGGTTAGGGTTAGGTTTAGTGTTAGGGTTAATGTAAGGGAATGGTTATGGTTATGGTTATGGTTAGAGTTAGGGTTAGAGTTAGGCTAAGGGTTAGGTTTAGGGTGAGGTAAAGGGTTAGGGTTAGGTTTGGGTTAGACGTAGGTTTAGGGTCAGGGTAAGGGTAAGGGTTAGGATTAGGGTTAGGGTAAGGGTTAGGGTTTGGGGTTAGGGTTAGGGTTAGGGTTAGGTTTACGGTAGGGTTAGGGTTAGGGTTAGGGTAAGTGTAAGTGTTAGGGTTAGGGTTAGGTTTGGGTTTACGGTTGGGGTTAAGTTTAGGGGTAGTGTTAGGGTACGGGTAAGTGTTAGGGTTAGAGTTAGGGTTAGGGTTAGGTTTAAGGTTAGAGTTAGGGTAAGGGTAATGGTTAGGTTTAAGGTTAGGGTTAGCCCAAATGGTTTGGGTTAGGGTTAGGGTTAGGTTTATGGTTAGGGTTAGGCTAAGGGTCAGGGTCAGGGTTAGGGTTAGGGTTAGGTTTGGGGTTATGTTTAGGGTTAGGGGTAGGGTTTGCGTTAGGGTTATGGTAAGGGTTTGGGTTAGGGTTAGGGTTAGGTTTAGGGTTAGGTTTCGGTTTAGCGTTAGTGTAAGGGTAAGGGTTAGGGTTAGGGTTAGGTTCAGGGTTAGGGTTAGGGTAAGGGTTAGGGTTATGGTTAGTGTTAGGTTTAGGGTTAAGTTTAGGGTTAGGGTAAGGGTTAGGGTTAGGGATAGGGTTAGGGTTAGGGTTAGGTTTCGGTTTAGAGTTAGTGTAAGGGTAAGGGTTAGGGTTAGGTTTAGGTTCAGGTTTAGGGTTAGGGTAAGGGTTAGGGTTAGGGTAAGGGTTAGGGTTAGGGTTAGGGTTAGGGTTAGGTTTGGGGTTAGGGTTAGGGTAAGAGCAAGTGTTAGGGTTAGGGTGAGTGATCGGATTAGGGTTAGGGTTACAGTTACGTTTAGGTTTAGGGTTATGCTTAGGTTTAGGGTTAGGCTTAAGTTTAGGGTGAGGGTTACGGTAAGGGTAAGGGTTAGGGTTAGGGTTAGGGTTAGGATTAGTTTTAAGGTTAGGGTTAGGGTAAGGGTAAGAATTATGGTTATGGTTAAGGTTAGGGTTAGGTTTATGGTTAGGGTTAGGTAAGTGTAATGATTAGGGTTTGGGTTAGGGTTAGGTTTAAGGTTAGGGTTAGGGTAAGGGAAAGTGTTAGGGTTAGGTTTAGGGTTAGGTAAAGGTAAGGGTTATGGTTTGGGTTAGGGTGAGGGTAAGGGTTAGAGTTAGGGTTAGGGTTAGGGTTAGGGTTAGTGTTAGGGTTAATGTAAGGGAATGGTTATGGTTATGGTTATGGTTAGAGTTAGGGTTAGAGTTAGGCTAAGGGTTAGATTTAGGGTGAGGTTAAGGGTTAGGGTTAGGTTTGGGTTAGACGTAGGTTTATGGTCAGGGTAAGGGTAAGGGTTAGGATTAGGGTTAGGGTAAGGGTTAGGGTTTGGGGTTAGGGTTAGGGTTAGGGTTAGGTTTACGGTAGGGTTAGGGTTAGGGTTAGGGTAAGTGTAAGTGTTAGGGTTAGGGTTAGGTTTGGGTTTACGGTTGGGGTTAAGTTTAGGGGTAGTGTTAGGGTACGTGTAAGTGTTAGGGTTAGAGTTAGGGTTAGGGTTAGGTTTAAGGTTAGAGTTAGGGTAAAGGTAATGGTTAGGTTTAAGGTTAGGGTTAGCTCAAAAGGTTTGGGTTAGGGTTAGGGTTAGGGTTAGGCTAAGGGTAAGGGTCAGGGTTAGGGTTAGGGTTAGGTTTGGGGTTACGGTTAGGGTTAGGGTAGGGTTTGCGTTAGGGTTATGGTAAGGGTTAGGGTTAGGGTTAGGGTTAGGTTTAGGGTTAGGTTTTGGTTTAGCGTTAGTGTAAGGGTAAGGGTTAGGGTTAGGGTTGGTTCAGGGTTAGGGTTAGGGTAAGGGTTAGGGTTATGGTTAGTGTTAGGTTTAGGGTTAAGTTTAGGGTTAGGGTTAGGGTTAGGTTTAGGGTTAGGGTTAGGGTTAGGTTTCGGTTTAGGGTTAGTGTAAGGGTAAGGGTTAGGGTTAGGGTTAGGGGTTAGAGGTTAGGGTTCGGGTTAAGGTTAGGTTTAGGGTTAGGGTAAGGGTAAGGTTTAGGGTTAGGTTTAGGGTTAGGGGTTAGGGTTAGGGTTAGGATTAGGGTAAGGGTTAGGGTTAGGGTTAGGTTTAGGTTAAGGGTAAAGTTTAGGGTTAGGTTTAGGGTTAGGTTTGGGGTTAGGGTTAGGGTAAGAGTAAGGGTTAGGGTTAGGGTTAGGGTAAGGGTAAGGGTTAGGGTTAGGGTTAGGGTTAGGGTTACAGTTAGCTTTAGTGTTAGGGTTAGGGTTAGGGTTAGTGTTAGGTTTAGGCTTAGGGTTAAGGTTAGGGTGAGGGTTAAGGTAAGGGTATGGGTTAGGGTTAGGGTTAGGGTTAGGATTAGGTTTAAGTTTAGGGTTAGGGTAAGGGTAATGTTTAGGGTTTGGGTTAGGGTTAGGTTTAAGGTTAGGGTTAGGGTCAGGGTAAGTGTTAGTGTTAGGTTTAGGGTTAGGTAAAGTTTAGGGTTACGGTTAGGGTTAGGGTAAGGGTAAGGGTTAGAGTTAGGGTTAGGTTTAGGGTTAGGTTTAGGGTAAGGGTAAGGGTTATGGTTATGGTTAGGATTAGGGTTAAATTTAGGGTAAGGGTTAGGGTTAGGTTTAGGCTAAGTCTAAGTCTTATGGTTAGGGTTAGGGTTAGCTTTAGGCTACGGGTAAGGTTTAGGGTTAGGGTTAGGGTTAGGATTAGGTTTACTTTTAGGATTAGGGTTAGGGTAAGGGTAAGGTTTAGGGTTAGGGGTAGGGTTAGGGTAAAGTTAGGGTTAGGGTTAGGGTTAGGGTAAGGGTAAAGGTAAGGTTTAGTGTTAGGGTTAGGGTTAGGGTCAGGGTTCGGGTTAGGGTTAGGTTTAAGATTAGAGTTAGGGTAAGGGTAATGGTTAGGTTTAAGGTTAGGGTTATCGCAAAAGTTTGGGTTAGGCTTAGGGTTAGTGTAAGGGTAAGGTTTAGGGTTAGGGTTAGGGTTAGGTTTGGGGTTACGGTTAGGGCTAGGGTTAGGGTTAGGGTAAGGGATAGGGTTAGGGTAGGGTTGGATTAAGTTTCGATTTAGCGATAGTGTAAGGGTAAGGGTTAGGGTTAGGGTTAGGTTCAGGGTTAGGGTTAGGGCAAGGGTTAGGGTTATGGTTAGTGTTAGGTTTAGGGTTAAGTTTAGGGTTAAGTTAGGGTAGGTTAAAGGTTAGGGTGAGGGTTACGGTTAGGGGTTAGGGTTAGGGTTAAGTTTAGGGTAAGGGTAAGGGTTATGGTTATGGTTAGGTTTAGGGTTAAAGTTAGGGTTAGGGTTAGGGTTAGGCTAAGTTTAAGTCTTATGGTTAGGGTTAGGGTTAGGGTTAGGTTTAGGTTACGGGTAAGGTTTAGGGTTAGGTTTAGGGTTAGGGTTAGGGTTAGGGTTAGGATAAGGGTAAGGTTTAGGGTTAGGGGTAGGGTTAGGGTAAAGGTTAGGGTTAGGGTTAGGGTTAGGGTTAGGGTAAGGGTAAGGTTTAGGTTTAGAGTTAGGGTTAGGGTTAGGGTTAGGGTTTGGAAAAGTTTAAGGGTTAGGGTTAGGGTTAGGGTTAGGGTTAGGGTAAGGATTAGGGTTAGGGGTATGGTTAGGGTAAAGTTTAGGGTTAGGGTTAGGGTTAGGGTTAGGGTTAGGGTTAGGTTTAGGGTAAGGGTAGAGGTAAGGTTTAGGGTTTGGGATAGGGTTAGGGTTAGGGTTAGGGTTAGGTTTAGGGTTAGGGTTAGGTTTAGGGTGCGGGTAAGGTTTAGGGTTCCGGTTAGGGTTAGGGTTAGGTTTAGGGTTAGGGTTAGGGTTAGGTTTAGGTTTAGGGTTAGGGTTAGGTTTAGGGTAAGGGTTAGGGGTAGGGTTAGCTTTAGGGATAGGGTTAGGGTTAGGGTTAGGGTTAGGGGTAGGGTTAGGGATAGGGTTAGGGTTAGGTTTATTGTTAGCGTTAGGGGTCGGTTTAGGGTTAGGGTTAGCCTTAGGTGTAGGGTTAGAGTTAGAGTTAGGTTTAGGGGTATGGTTAGGCTTAGGATTAGAGTTAGGGTTAGGGTTATGTTTCGGGGTAGGGTTAGGATTAGGGTGAGGGTTAGGGTTAGGATTAGTGTTAGGGTTAAGGTTTGGATTAGGGGTAGGGGTAGGTTTTGAGTTAGGTTTAGGGTTAGGGTTAGGGGTAGGGGTAGGGTAGGGTTAGGTTTGGGGTAGGGGTAGGGTTATGGTAAGGGTTAGGATTATGGTTAGGGTAAGGGGTAGGTTTAGGGGTAGTGTTAGGGGTAGGTGTAGGGGTAGGGTTAGAGGTCGGGTTAGGGTTAGGGTTAGGGTTTGGTTTAGGGTTAGGGTTAGGGTTAGGGTTAGTGGTAGGGGTAGGGTTAGTGTTAGTGGTAGGGGTAGGGGTAGGGGAAGGGTTATGGTAATGGTTAGGGTTAGGGGTAGGGGTAGGGTTAGGTGTAGGGTTAGGTTTAGGTGTAGGGGTAGGGGTAGGGGTAGGGTTAGGTGTAGGTGTAGGGGTAGGGGTAGTGTTAGGGTTAGGTTTAGGGGTAGGGTTAGGGGTAGGGTTAGGGTTAGGATTACGGGTAGGGTTAGGTTTAAGGGTAGGGGTAGGGGTAAGTTTAGGTTTAGGGTTAGGGTTAGGGGTAGGGTTAGGTTTAGGGTTAGGGTTATTGTTAGGGTTAGGGGTGGGTTTATGGTTAGGGTTAGGGTTAGGGTTAGAGTTAGGGGTAGGTTAGGGTTAGGGTTAGGTGTAGGCTTAGGGATAGGGGTAGGTGTAGCGGTAGGGGTAGGGGTAGGATTAGGGTTAGGATTCGGGTTAGGGCTAGGGCTAGGGTTAGGTTTAGAGTTTTGGATAGGGTTAGGGGTAGGGTTAGGTGTAGGATTAGGTGTAGGGGTAGGGGGAGGGGTAGGGTTAGGATTATGTTTAGGTTTAGGGTTAGGTGTAGGGGTAGGGGTAGGGGTAAGATTAGCATTATGGTTAAGGTTAGGGGTAGGTTTAGGTTTAATGTTAGGGGTAGTGGTAGGGGTAGGGGTATGGGTAGGGTCGGGTTAGGGTTAGGTTAGGGTTGTGTTTAGGGGTAGGGGTAGGGGTAGGGTTAGGTTTAGGTTTGCGGGTAGGTTTAGGTGTAGGGTTAGGGTTAGAATTAGGAGTAGGGTTATGGTTAGGTTTAGGGGTAGGGGTAGGGGTAGGGTTAGGATTAGGGTTAGGGGTAGGGATAGGGTTAGGGTTAGGGTTAGGGTTAGCGATAGGGGTAGGTTTAAGGTTAGGGTAAGGGTTAGGGTTAGGCTTAGGGGTACGGTTAGGGTTAGGGGTAGGGGTAGGGTTTGGTTTAGGGTTGGGGTTAGGGTTAGGCTTAGTTTTAGGCTTAGGGGTAGCTTTAGGTTTAGGGTTAGGGGTAGGGTTAGGGTTAGGGTTCAGGTTAGGGTTAGGGGTTAGGGTTAGGTTTAGAGGTAGGGTTAGGGTTAGGGTTACGTTTACAGGTAGGGTTAGGGTTAGGGTTAGGGCTAGGGTTAGGGTTAGTGTTAGGGTTAGGGTTAGGGTTAGCGTTAGGGGTAGGTTAGGGTTAGGTTTAGGGTTACGGTTAGGGGTAGGGTTGGGGTTAGGGTTAGGGCTAGGGTTAGGGTTAGGGTTAGGGTTAGCATTAGGGGTAGGTTTAAGGTTAGGGTTAGGGTTAGCATTAGGGGTAGGGGTAGGGTTAGGGTTAGGGTTAGGGTTAGGGTTACGGCTAGGTTTAGGATTACGGTTAGGGTTAGGGTAGTTAGGGTTAGAGTTAGGGTTACGGTTATGGTTAGAGGTTAGGGTTAGGGTTAGTGTTATGGTTAGGGTTAGAAGAAGGGTTACAGTTAGGTTTAGGGTTAGGGGTAGGGTTATGGGTAGTGTTAGGGTTAGGGGTAGAGTTTGGGTTAGGGGTAGGTTTAGTGTTAAGGTTACTGGTAGGGTTAGGGTTAGTGTTAGGGGTTTGGGTAGGGTTAGGGTTAGGTGTAGGGTTAGGGTTAGGGTTAGGGTTAGAGGGAGGGTTACAGTTAGGGTTAGGTTTAGGGGTAGGGTTAGGGGTAGGGTTAGGGTTAGAGGTAGGGTTCGGGTTAGGGTTAGTGTTAGGGAAAGGGTTATGGGTAGAGGTATGGGTAGGGTTAGGGTTAGGGTTAGGTTTAGGGTTAGAGGGAGGGTTACACTTAGGGTTAGGGGTAGGGGTAGGTGTAGGGTTTGGGTTAGGGTTAGGGGTAGGGGTAGGGTTAGGGTTAGGGTTAGGGTTAGAGTTAGGGGTAGGGTTAGGTTTAGGGTTAGGGGTAGGGTTAGGGGTAGGGTTGGGATAAGTTTTAGGGTTAGGGTTAGAGTGGGGTAGGGGTAGAGTTAGGGTTAGGGCTATGGTTGGGGTTAGGGTTAGGGTTAGGTTTAGGGCTAGGTGTAGGTGTAGGGTTAGGGGTAGGGGTAGGGTTAGGGTTAGGGTTAGTGTTAGGTTTAGCGTTAGGGTTAGTGTAAGGGTTAGGGGTAGGGGTAGGGATAGGGATAGAGGTAGGGTTAGGGTTAGGGGTAGGGGTAGGGGTAGAGTTAGGGCTAGGCCTAGGGCTAGGGTTAGGGTTAGCGTTATGGTTTAGGGCTAGGGTTAGGGTTACGGTTAGGGGTATTGTTAGGGTTAGGGTTAGGGTTAAGGGTATTGTTAGGGTTCGAGTTAGGGTTAGGGTTATGGTTAGGGTTACGGTTAGGGTTATTGTTAGGTTTACGGTTAGGGTTAGTGTAAGGGTTAGGGGTAGGGGTAGGGATAGGGATAGAGGTAGGGTTAGGGTTAGGGTTAGAGTTAGGGTTAGAGTTAGGGTTAGCGTTAGGATTAGGGGTAGGGGTAGGGTTAGGGTTAGGGGTGGGGTTAGCGATAGGGTTAGGGGTAGGGGTAGCGTTAGGGCTAGGGCTAGGATTAGGGTTAGGGGTATGGTTAGGGTTAGGTTTAGAATTAGGGTTAGGGTTTTAGGGTTAGGGTTAGGGGTAGGGGTAGGGGTAGGGTTAGGGGTAGGGGTAGTGGTAGGTTAGGATTACGGTTAAGGGTAGAGTTTTGGCTAGGACTATGGTTAGGGTTAGGGGTAGGGTTTTGTTAGGGTTAGTGTTAGGGTCAGGAATAGGTTAGGGTTAGGATTTAGGGCTAGGGTAGGTTTAGGTTTAGGGCTAGGGCTAGTTTCAGGGTTAGGGTTAGGGTTTAGGGCTAGGGCTAGGTTTAGGGTTAAGGTTAGGGTTAGGGTTAGGGTTAGGTTTAGGTGTAGGCGTAGGGGTAGGTTTAGGTTTAGGGTTAGTATTAGGGTTAGGGTTAGGGTTTGGGTTAGGTTTAGGATTAGGTTCAGGGGTAGTGGTAGGGGTAGGGTTAGGGTTAGGTTTAGTGTTGGTGTTAGCGTTAGGGTTAGGGGTAGGGGTAGGATTAGGGTTAGGGGTAGAGGTAGGGTTAGGGTTAGGGTTATGGTTAGGTTTAGGGGTAGGGTTAGGATTAGTGTTAGGGTTAGGGTTGGGGTTAGGGTTAGGTTTAGGGATAGGTTTAGGGTTAGGGTTAGGGTTAGGTTTAGGTTTAGGGCTAGGGCTAGAGTTAGGGTTAGGGTTAGGGTTATGGTTTAGGGCTAGGTTTAGGGTTACAGTTAGGGGTATTGTTAGGGTTCGGGTTAGGGTTAAGGGTAGTGTTAGGGTTAGAGTTAGGGTTAGGGTTATGGTTAGGGTTACGGTTAGGGTTATTGTTAGGTTTAGGGTTAGGGTTAGGGTTATGGTTAGGGCTAGGGTAAGAGTTAGGGTTAGAGGTGGGGTTAGGATTAGGGGTAGGGGCAGAGTTAGGGTTAGGGTTAGGGTTAGAGTTAGGATTAGGGTTACGGTTAGGTGTAGGTTTAATGTTAGGGTTAGGGGTAGGGGTTAGGATTAGGGTTAGGGTCATAGTTAGGGGTAGGGGTAGGGTTAGGGTTAGGGGTAGGGTTAGAGGGAGGGTTACAGTTAGGGTTAGGTTTAGGGGTAGGGGTAGAGGTAGGTTTAGGGTTAGGGTTAGGGTTAGGGTTAGGGTTAGGGGTAGGGTTAGGGTTAGGGTTAGGGTTACAGTTAGGGGTAGGGTTAGGGTTAGGGTTAGGGTTATGGTTAAGGGTAGGGTTAGTATTAGGTATAGGGTTAGGTTTAGGATTAGGGGTAGGGTTAGGGATAGGGTTATTGTTAGGGTTAAGGGTAGGGTTAGGGTTAGGGTTAGAGGTAGGGTTAGGGTTAGGTTTAGGGTTACGGTTAGGGGTAGTGTTAGGGTTAGGGTTAGGGTTACGGTTAAGGGTAGGGTTAGGAATAGGTATAGGGTTAGGTTTAGGGCTAGGGGTAGGGTTAGGGATAGGGTTATTGTTAGGGTTAAGGGTAGGGATAGGGTTAGGTTTAGGGTTATGGTTAGGGGTAGGGATGGGTTAGGGTTAGCGTTAGGGGTAGTGTTAGGGTTAGGGTTAGGGTTAGGGTTAGCTTTAGGGATACGGTTAGGATTAAGGTTACGGTTAGGGTTAGGGGTAGGGTTAGGGTTAGGTTTATTGTTAGTGTTAGGGGTCGGTTTAGGGTTAGGGTTAGCCTTAGGGGTAGGGTTAGAGTTAGAGTTAGGGTTACGGTTTGGTGCAGGGTTAGGGTTAGGTTTAGGGTTAGGGTTTGGTTTAGGGTTAGGGGTAGGGTTAGGGTTAGGGTTAGTGTTAGGGGTGGGTGAGGGTTAGGGGTAGGGGTAGGGGTAGGGTAAGGGTTAGGGTTAGGGTTAGGGGTATAGTTAGGTGTAGGGTTAGGTTTAGGGTTAGGGTTAGAGGGAGGGTTACAGTTAGGGTTAGGGTTAGGGGTAGGGTTAGGGGTAGGGTTAGTGTGAGGGGTAGAGTATGGGTTAGGGTTAGGGTTAGGGTTAGGGTTAGGGTGAGGTGTAGGGTTAGCGGTATGGTTAGGGGTAGGGGTAGGGTTAGGGCTAGGGCTAGGTTTAGGTTTAGGGTTAGGGTTAGGGTTAGAGGGAGGGTTACAGTTAGGGTTAGCTTTAGGGGTAGGGTTAGGGTTAGGGTTAGGGTTAGTGGTAGGGTTCAGGTTCGGGTTAGGTTTAGGGAAAGGTTTATGGGTAGAGGTAGGGGTAGGGTTAGAGTTAGGGTTAGGGTTAGGGTTAGAGGGAGGGTTACAGTTTGGGTTAGGGTTAGGGGTAGGGTTAGGAGTAGGATTAGGGTTAGGGTTAGGG
>JANJXV010000462.1:672500-680000 GCA_024803745.1 Megascapheus bottae
TTAAGGTTAGGGTTAGGGTTACGGTTAGGGGTAGGGTGAGGGTTAGGGTTAGGGTTAGGGGTAAGGTTAGGTGTAGGGTTAGGTGTAGGGTTGGGTTAGGATTAGGGGTAGGATTAGGGTTTGGGTTAAGGTTAGGATTAGGGTTTGGGTTAAGGTTAGGATTAGGGTTAAGGGAAGGGGCAGGATTAGGGGTAGGTTTAGGGTTAGGTTTAGGGTTAGGGTTTTAGGGGTCAGGTTAGTGTTAGGGTTAGCGTTAGGGTTAGTGTTAGGGGTAGAGTTAGGGTTAGGGGTAGGGTTAGGGTTAGGGGTAGGGTTAGGTTTAGGTTTAGGGTTAGGGTTAGAGGTAAGGTTAGGGTTAGGGTGATGCATAGGGGTATGGGAAGGGTTAGGGTGAGGGGTAGGGGTAGGGGTAGAGGTAGGTTTAGGGTTAGGGCTATGATTAGGGTGAGGGTTAGGGTTAGGGGTAGGGTTAGGGTTAGGGTTAGGGCGAGGGCTAGGGTTAGGGTTAGGGTTAGGGTTAGGGCTATGCCAAGGGCTAGGGTTAGGTTAGGTTTGGGTTTAGGGCTAGGGTTAGGAGTAGGGTTAGGGTTAGGTTTAGTGTTAGGGTTAGGGGTAGGGGTAGGGGTAAGATTAGGGTAAGGGTTAGGGTTAGGCGTAGGGTTAGGGTTAGGGGTAGAGTTTGGATTAGGGATAGGATTAGGGTTAGGGGTAGGGTTAGGGTTAGGGTTAGGGTCATGGTTAGGGGTAGGGGTAGGGTTAGGGTTGGGGTAGGGTTAGGGTTAGGGTTAGGGTTAGGTTTTGGGTTAGGGGTAGGGTTAGGGTTCGGGATAGGGTTAGGGTTAGGTGTAGGGTTAGGGTTAGGGTAAGGGTTCGGTGTACGGTTAGGGCTAGGGCTAGAGTTAGGTTTTGGTTTAGGGTTAGGGTTAAAGGGAGGGTTACATTTGGGGTTAGGGGTAGGGGTAGGGTTAGGGTTAGAGTTAGGGTTAGTTTTAGGGTTAGGGTTAGGGAAAGGGTTAGGTGTAGATGTAGGTGTAGGGTTAGGGTTAGGGTTAGCGGTAGTGTAAGGGTGAGGGTTAGGGTTAGGGTTGTGGTTAGGGTTAGGTGTAGGGTTATGTTTAGGGTTAGGGTTACAGTTAGGGTTAGGGCTAGGGTTAGGGTTAGGGTTAGGGTTAGGGTTAGGGTTAGAGGGAGGGTTACAGTTAGGGGTAGGGGTAGGGGTAGGGGTAGAGTTTGGGTTAGGTTTAGGGGTAGGGTTAGGGTTAGGGTTAGGGTTAGGATTAGAGTTAGTGGTAGGGTTGGGGTTAGGGGTTGGGTTAGGTGTAGGGTTAGGGTAAGTTTTAGGGTTAGGGTTAGAGTGGGGTAGGGGTAGAGTTAGGGTTAAAGCTATGGTTGGGGTTAGGGTTAGGGTTAGGTTTAGGGTTAGGTGTAGGGGTAGGGTTAGGGGTAGGGGTAGAGGTAGGGTTAGGGGTAGTGTTAGGTTTAGCGTTAGGGTTAGTGTAAGGGTTAGGGGTAAGGGTAGGGATAGGGATAGAGTTAGGGTTAGGGTTAGGGGTAGGGGTAGGGGTAGACTTAGGGCTAGGGCTAGGTTTAGGGTTAGGTTAGGGTTAGGGTTAGGCTTATGTTTAGGGTTATTGGTAGGGGTAGGGTTAGGGTTATTGGTAGTGTTAGGGTTAGGGTTAGGGGTAGGGGTAGGGGTAGGGTTTTTGTTAGGGTTAGGTTTAGGGGTAGGTGTAGGGTTAGGGTTAGGTTTAGCGTTAGGGTTTGGGTTAGGTTTAGGGCTAGGGCTAGGGTAAGGGATAGTGTTAGGATTTAGGGCTAGGGCTAGGGTTAGGTTTAGGGCTAGGGCTAGGGTTAGGATTAGAGTTAGGGTTAGGGTTAGCGTTAGGTTCAGGGGTAGGGGTAGGGTTAGGGTTAGGGGTGGGGTTAGGGATAGGGGTAGGGGTAGGGGTAGAGTTAGGGCTAGGGCTAGGATTAGGGTTAGGGTTAGGGTTAGGTTTAGGATTAGGGCAGGGGTAGGGGTAGGGTTAGGGTTAGGTTTAGGGTTGGTGTTATCGTTAGGGTTAGGGTTAGGGGTAGGGTTAGGTTTAGGGGTAGAGGTGGGGTTAGGGTTAGGGTAGGGTTAGGTTTAGGGGTAGGGTTATCATTAGTGTTAGGGTTAGGGTTGGGGTTAGGGTTAGGTTGAGGGATAGGTTTAGGGTTAGGGTTAGGGTTAGGTTTAGGTTTAGGGCTAGGGCTACAGTTAGGGTTAGGGTTAGGTTTATTGTTAGGTTAGACTTAGGATTAGTGCTAGGGCTAGGGTTAGGGTTAGTGTTAGGGCTAGGGCTAGGGCTAGGGTTAGGGTTAGGATAGTGGTTTAGGGCTAGGTTTAGGGATACGGTTAGGGTATTGTTAGGGTTAGGGTTAGGGTTAAGGGTAGTGTTAGGGCTAGAGTTAGGGTTAGGGTTATGGTTAGGGTTATTGTTAGGGTTAGGGTTAGGGTTAGGGTTATGGTTAGGGCTAGGGTAAGAGTTATGGTTAGAGGTAGGGTTAGGATTAGGGGTAGGGTTAGGGTTAGGGTTAGGGTTAGGGTTAGAGTTAGGGTTAGGGTTACGGTTAGGTGTATGTTTAAGGTTAGGGGTAGGGTCGGGTTAGGGATAGGTTTACGGTTTGTTTTAGGTGTAGGGGTAGGGTTAGGTTTAGGGTTAGGGTTAGGGTTAGAATTAGGGTTAGGGGTAGGGTTAGGGTTAGGGTTAGGTTATGGTTAGGGGAAGGGTTATGGTTAGGGTTAGGGTTACGGTTAAGGGTAGGGTTAGGATTAGGTATAGGTTTAGGTTTAGGGTTAGGGGTAGGGTTAGGGATAGGTTAGGGTTAGGGTTAGGGGTAGGGATAGGGTTAGGTTTAGGGTTATGGTTAGTGGTAGGGATAGGGTTAGGGTTAGGGGTAGTGTTTGAGTTAGGGATAGGGTTAGGGTTAGGGTTAGGGGTAGGGTTAGGGATAGGGTTAGGTGTAGGTTTATTGTTAGCGTTAGGGGTCGATTTAGGGTTAGGGTTAGCCTGAGGGGTAGGGTTAGAGTTAGAGTTAGGGTTACGGTTTGGTGTACGGTTAGGGTTAGGGTTAGGGTTAGGGTTTGGTTTAGGGTTAGGGGTAGGGTTAGGGTTAGGGTTAGTGTTAGGGGCGGGTTAGCGTTAGTGGTAGGGGTAGGGGTAGGGTTAGCGTAAGGGTTAGGGTTAGGGTTAGGGGTATAGTTAGGGGTAGGGGTAGGGTTAGGGGTAGGGTTAGGGGTAGGGTTAGTGTGAGGGGTAGAGTATGGGTTAGGGTTAGGGTTAGGTTTAGGGTTAGGGTTAGGTGTAGGGTTAGGGGTATGGTTAGGGGTAGGGGTAGGGTTAGGGCTAGGGCTAGGTTTAGGTTTAGGGTTAGGGTTAGGGTTAGAGGGAGGGTTACAGTTAGGGTTAGTTTTAGGGGTAGGGTTAGGGCTAGGGTTAGGGTTAGTGGTAGGGTTCAGGTTCGGGTTAGGTTTACGGAAAGGGTTATGGGTAGAGGTAGGGGTAGGGTTAGGGTTAGGGTTAGGGTTAGAGGGAGGGTTACAGTTAGGGTTAGGGTTAGGGGTAGGATTAGGAGTAGGATTAGGGTTAGGGTTAGGGGTAGGCTTACCATTAGGGATAGGGTTAGAATTAGGATTAGGGTAGGGTTAGTGTTAGGGTTAGGGTTAGGATTAGGGGTAGGGTTACGGTTAGGGTTAGCGTTAGGGGTAGGGTTAAGGTTAGGGTTAGGGTTAGGGGTGAGCTTAGGGTTAGGGGTAAGGTTAGGTTTAGGTTTATGTGTAGGGTTAGGGGTATGGTTAGGTGTAGGGTTAGGGTTAGGATTAGGGGTAGGATTAGGGTTTGGGTTAAGGTTAGGATTAGGGTTAAGGGAAGGGGCAGGGTTAGGGGTAGGTTTAGGGTTAGGGTTAGGATTAGGGTTTTAGGGGTCGGGTTGGGGTTAGGGTTAGCGTTAGCGTTAGTGTTAGGGGTAGAGTTAGGGTTAGCGGTAGGGTTAGGGTTAGGGGTAGGGTTAGGTTTAGGTTTAGGGTTAGGCTTAGACGTAAGGTTAGGGTTAGGGTGATGCATAGGGGTATGGGAAGGGTTAGGGTGAGGGGTAGGGTTAGGGTTAGGGGTAGGGTTAGGGTTAGGGTTAGGGCTAAGCCTAGGGCTAGGGTTAGGTTAGGTTTGGTTTTAGGGCTAGGGTTAGGAGTAGTGTTAGGGTTAGGGTTAGTGTTAGGGTTAGGGGTAGGGGTAGGGGTAAGATTAGGGTTAGGGTTAGGTTCAGGCGTAGGGTTAGGGTTAGTTGTAGAGTTTGGATTAGGGATAGGGTTAGGGTTAAGGGTAGGGTTAGGGTTAGGGTTAGGGTCATGGTTAGGGGTAGGGTTAGGGTTAGGGTTAGAGTTAGGGTTAGGGTTAGGTTTAGGGTTAGGGTTAGGTTTTGGGTTAGGGGTAGGGTTAGGGTTCGGTATAGGGTTAGGGTTAGGTGTAGGGTTAGGGTTAGGGTAAAGGTTCAGTGTACGGTTAGGGCTAGGGCTAGGGTTAGGTTTTGGTTTAGGGTTAGGGTTAAAGGGAGGGTTACCTTTGGGGTTAGGGGTAGGGGTAGGTTTAGGGTTAGAGGTAGGGTTAGTTTTAGGGTTAGGGTTAGGGAAAGGGTTAGGTGTAGGGGTAGGTGTAGGGTTAGGGTTAGGGTTAGCGGTAGTGTAAGGGTGAGGGTTAGGGTTAGGGTTGGGGTTAGGGTTAGGTGTAGGGTTATGTTTAGGGTTAGGGTTACAGTTAGGGTTAGGGCTAGGGTTAGTGTTAGGGTTAGGGTTAGTGCTAAGGTTAGGGTTAGGTTTAGGGTTAGGGTTAGGAGTAGGGTTAGGGTTAGGTGTAGGGGTAGGTTTAGGGTAGGGGTAGGGTTAGGATTAGGTTTAGGTGTAGGGTTAGGGTTAGGGGTAGGGGTAGGGTTAGGGTTAGGGTTAGGGTTACGGTTAGGGGTAGGGTTAGGATTAGGGGTAGGGTTAGGGTTAGCGTTAGGGGTAGGGTTAGGGTTAGGTTTAGGGTTACGGTTAAGGGTAGGGTTAGGGTTAGGGTTAGGAGTAGGGTTAGGTTAAGAGTTAGGTTTAGGTTTATGGTTAGGGTTAGCGTTAGGGTTAGGTTTAGAGTTAGGGTTAGGGGTAGAGTTTGGTTTAGGGTTAGGGGTAGGGTTAGGGGTAGGGGTAGGGTTACGGTTACGGTTAGCGTTAGGGGTAGGGTTAGGGTTCGCGTTAGGGTTACGGTTTGGTGTAGGGTTAGGGTTCGGGGTAAGTTTAGGGGTAAGGTTAGAGTTAGGGTTAGGGTTAGGGGTAGGGTTAGGGTTAGCGTTAGGGGTAGGGTTAGGGATAGGGTTAGGGTTAGGGTTACGGATAGGGTTAGGGGTAGGTTTAGGGTTACGGTTACGGTTAGGTTTAGGGTTAGGTTTAGGGTTAGGGTTAAGGGTAGCGTTAGGGTTAGGGTTAGGGGTAGGGTTAGGGTTAGTATTAGGGTTAGGGGTAGGGGTTAGGGTTAGGATTAGGCTTAGGGTTAATGTTATGGTTAGGGTTAGATGTAGGGTTAGGTTTAGGGGTAGCGTTAGGGTAGGGTTAGGGTAGGGTTAGTGTAGGGTTAGGAGTAGGGGTAGGGGGAGGGGTAGGGGTTAGGGGTATGGTTAGGGTAAGGGTTAGGGTTAGGGTTACAGTTAGAGTTAGGGTTAGGGTTAAGATTAGGGTTAGGGGTATGGGTAGGGTTAGGGTTTAGGTTATGGTTAGGGTTAGAGGTCGGGTTAGGTGTAGGGTTAGGGTTATGTTTAGGGGTAGGGTAGGGGTAGGGTTAGGGTTATGGTTACGGTTATGGTTAAGGGTAGAGTTAGGGATAAGGGTGGGTTATGGTTAGGAGTAGGGTTATGGTTAGGGGTAGGGTTAGGGTTAGGGGTAGAGTTAGGAGTAGGTTTCGGGGTAGGGTTAGGGTTGGGGTAGGGTTAGGGGTAGGGGTAGGGGTAGGGGTATTGTTTGGGTTAGGGTTAGGGTTAGGGTTAGTGTTAGGATTACTGTTAGGGTTAGGGTTGGGGTTAGGGTTAGGTGTAGGGATAGGTTTAGGGTTAGTGTTAGGGTTAGGATTAGGGCTAGGGCTAGAGTTAGGGTTAGGGTTAGGTTTAGGTTTAGGGTTAGAGGTAGGGCTAGGATTAGGGTTAGTGCTAGGGCTAGGGTTAGGGTTAGAGTTAGGGCTAGGGCTAGGGCTAGGGTTAGGGTTAGGGTTATGGTTTAGGGCTAGGGCTAGGGTTAGGGTTAGGTTTAGGATTAGGGTTAGGGTTAGGGGTAGGGGTATTGTTCGGGTTAGGGTTAGGGTTAGGGGTTCGATTATGGGTAGGTGTAGGGGTAGGGGCAGGGGTAGGGATAAGGTTAGGGTTAGGGTTAGGTGTATGCTTAGGGGTAGGTGTAGGGTTAAGGTTAGTGTTAGGGTTAGGGGTAGAGTTAGGGGTAGGATTAGGGGAAGGGTTAGGGTTAAGGTTAGGGTTAGGGGTAGGGTTAGGGTTAGGGTTAAGGTTAGCGTTAGGGGTAGGGTTAGGGTTAGGGTTTGGGTTACGGTTAGGGTAAGGTTTAGGGTTAGGGTTAGGGGTTAGGGTTAGGGTTAGGGTTATAGTTAGGGGTAGGGTTAGGGTTAGGGTTAGGGGTAGAGTTAGGTTTGGGGTTAGGGTTAGGGTTAGATTTAGGGGTAGAGTTAGGGTTATGGTTAGCGTTAGGGGTAGGGTTAGGGTTCGGGTTAGGGTTACGGTTAGGTGTAGGGTTAGGGTTAGGGTTAGGGTTAGGGGTAAGGTTAGAGTTAGAGTCATGGTTAGGGGTAGGGGTAGGGGTAGGGTTAGGGTTAGGGTTAGGGTTAGAGGTAGGGTTAGGGTGAGGGTTATGGTTAGGGTTAGGGGTACGGTTAGGGTTACGGTTATGGTTAGGTTTAGGGTTAGGGATAGGGGTAGCGTTAGGGGTAGGGTTAGGCGTAGGGTTAGGGTTAGGGTTAGGCTTAGGGTTAGGGTTAGGGGTGGGGTTAGGTTTAGGGTTAAGGTTAGAGTTAGGGCTAGTTCTAGGGTTAGGCTTAGTATTAGGGTTAGGATTAGGGTTAGGGTTAGGTTTAGGGTTAGGCGCAGGGGTAGTGGTAGGGGCAGGGTTAGTGATAGGGTTAGGGTTAGGGTTGGAGTTAGCGTTAGGGTTAGGGTTAGGGGTAGGATTAGGGTTAGGGGTAGGGTTAGGTTAGAGTTAGGGTTAGGGTTAGGGGTATGGTTAGGTTTAGAGTTATGGGTAGCGTTAGGGTTAGGGTTAGGGTTAGGTTTAGGGGTAGGAGTAGGGTTACGGTTAGGGTTAGGGTTAAGGTTAGGGTTAGGGTTAGGTGTAGGGTTAGGGATATGGTTAGGGGTAGGGGTAGGGTTAGGGCTAGGGCTAGGTTTAGGTTTAGGGTTAGGGTTAGGGTTAGAGTGAGGGTTACAGTTAGGGTTAGGTTTAGGGGTAGGGTTAGGGGT
>JANJXV010000462.1:685000-687500 GCA_024803745.1 Megascapheus bottae
TTTGGGTTAGGGTTAGGGTTAGGGGTTCGATTATGGGTAGGTGTAGGGGTAGGGGCAGGGGTAGGGATAGGGTTAGGTTTAGGGTTAGCTGTATGCTTAGGGGTAGGTGTAGGGTTAGGGTTAGTGTTAGGGTTAGGGGTAGAGTTAGGGGTAGGATTAGGGGAAAGGTTAGGGTTAAGGTTAGGGTTAGGGGTAGGGTTAGGGTTAGGGTTAAGGTTAGCGTTAGGGGTAGGGTTAGGGTTAGGGTTAGGGTTACGGTTAGGGTTAGGTTTAGGGTTAGGGTTAGGGGTTAGGGTTAGGGTTAGGGTTACAGTTAGGGGTAGGTTAGGGTTAGGGTTAGGGGTAGAGTTAGGTTTGGGGTTAGGGTTAGGGTTAGATTTAGGGGTAGAGTTAGGGTTACGGTTAGCGTTAGGGGTAAGGTTAGGGTTCGGGTTAGGGTTACGGTTAGGTGTAGGGTTAGGGTTAGGGTTAGGGTTAGGGGTAAGGTTAGAGTTAGGGTCATGGTTAGGGGTAGGGGTAGGGTTAGGGTTAGGGTTAGGGTTAGGGTTAGAGGTAGGGTTAGGGTGAGGGTTATGATTAGGGTTAGGTGTACGGTTAGGGTTACGGTTATGGTTAGGTTTAGGGTTAGGGATAGGGGTAGCGTTAGGGGTAGGGTTAGGCGTAGGGTTAGGGTTAGGGTTAGGCTTAGGGTTAGGGTCAGGTGTGGGGTTAGGTTTAGGGTTAAGGTTAGAGTTAGGGCTAGTTCTAGGGTTAGGCTTAGTATATAGGTTTAGGATTAGGGTTAGGGTTAGGTTTAGGGTTAGGGGCAGGGGTAGTGGTAGGGGCAGGGTTAGTGATAGGGTTAGGGTTGGGGTTAGCGTTAGGGTTAGGGTTAGGGGTAGGATTAGGGTTAGGGGTAGGGTTAGGTTAGAGTTAGGGTTAGGGTTAGGGGTATGGTTAGGTTTAGAGTTATGGGTAGCGTTAGGGTTAGGGTTAGGGTTAGGTTTAGGGGTAGGAGTAGGGTTAGGTTTAGGGTAAGGGTTAGGGTTAGGGTTAGGTGTAGGGTTAGGGGTATGGTTAGGGGTAGGGGTAGGGTTAGGGCTAGGGCTAGGTTTAGGTTTAGGGTTAGGGTTAGGGTTAGAGGGAGGGTTACAGTTAGGGTTAGTTTTAGGGGTAGTGTTAGGGGTAGGGTTAGGGTTAGTGGTAGGGTTCAGGTTCGGGTTAGGTTTAGGGAAAGGGTTATGGGTAGAGGTAGGGGTAGGGTTAGGGTTAGGGTTACTGTTAGGGTTAGAGGGAGGATTACAGTTGGGTTAGGGTTAGGGGTAGGGTTAGGAGTAGTATTAGGGGTAGGGTTAGGGGTAGGCTTACCGTTAGGGTTAGAATTAGGATTAGGGTAGGGTTAGTGTTAGGGTTAGGGTTAGGATTAGGGGTAGGGTTACGGTTAGGGTTAGCGTTAGGGGTAGGGTTAAGGTTAGGGTTAGGGTTACGGTTAGGGGTAGGTTTAGGGTTAGGGTTAGGGGTAAGGTTAGGGTTAGGATTAGGTGTAGGGTTAGGGGTATGGTTAGGTGTAGGGTTAGGGTTAGGATTAGGGGTAGGATTAGGGTTTGGGTTAAGGTTAGGATTAGGGTTAAGGGAAGGGGCAGGGTTAGGTTTAGGTTTAGGTTTAGGGTTAGGGTTAGGGTTTTAGGGGTCGGGTTAGGGTTAGGGTTAGCGTTAGGGTTAGTGTTAGGGGTAGAGTTAAGGTTAGGGGTAGGGTTAGGGTTAGGGGTAGGGTTAGGTCTAGTTTTAGGGTTAGGGTTAGAGGTAAGGTTAGGGTTAGGGTGATGCATAGGGGTATGGGAAGGGTTAGGGTGAGGGGTAGGGGTAGGGGTAGGGTTAATGTTAGGGTTAGGGCGAGGGCTAGTGTTAGGGTTAGGTTTAGGGTTAGGGTTAAGCCTAGGGCTAGGGTTATGTTAGGGTTGGTTTTAGGGCTAGGGTTAGGAGTAGGGTTAGGGTTAGGGTTAGTGTTAGGGGTAGGGGTAGGGGTAGGGGTAAGATTAGGGTTAGGGTTAGGTTTAGGCGTAGGGTTAGGGTTAGTTGTAGAGTTTGGATTAGGGATAGGGTTAGGGTTAGGCGTAGGGTTAGGGTTAGGGTTAGGGTCATGGTTAGGGGTAGGGGTAGGGGTAGGGGTAGGGTTAGGGTTAGGTTTAGTGTTAGGGTTAGGTTTTGGGTTAGGGGTAGGGTTAGGGTTCTGGATAGGGTTAGGGTTAGGTGTAGGGTTAGGGTTAGGGTAAGGGTTCAGTGTACGGTTAGGGCTAGGGCTAGGGTTAGGTTTTGGTTTAGGGTTAGGGTTAAAGGGAGGGTTACCTTTGGGGTTAGGGTTAGGGGTAGGGTTAGGGTTAGAGGTAGGGTTAGTTTTAGGGTTAGGGTTAGGGAAAGGATTAGGTGTAGGGGTAGGTGTAGGGTTAGGGTTAGGGTTAGCGGTAGTGTCAGGGTAAGGGTTAGGGTTAGGGTGGGGGTTAGCGTTAGGTGTAGGGTTATG
>JANJXV010000462.1:690000-692500 GCA_024803745.1 Megascapheus bottae
GGTAGGGGTTAGGGTTAGGGTTAGGCTTAGGGTTAATGTTATGGTTAGGGTTAGATGTAGGGTTAGGTTTAGGGGTAGCGTTAGGGTAGGGTTAGGGTAGGGTTAGTGTAGGGTTAGGAGTAGGGGTAGGGGGAGGGGTAGGGGTAAGGGGTATGGTTAGGGTAAGGGTTAGGGTTAGGGTTACAGTTAGAGTTAGGGTTAGGGTTTGGATCAGGGTTAGGGGTATGGGTAGGGTTAGGGTTTAGGTTATGGTTAGGGTTAGAGGTCGGGTTAGGTGTAGGGTTAGGGTTATGTTTAGGGGTATGGTAGGTGTAGGGTTAGGGTTACGGTTACGGTTATGGTTAAGGTTAGAGTTAGGGATAAGGGTGGGTTATGGTTAGGAGTAGGGTTATGGTTAGGGGTAGGGTTAGGGTTAGGGGTAGAGTTAGGAGTAGGTTTCGGGGTAGGGTTAGGATTAGGGGTAGGGTTAGGGGTAGGGGTAAGGGTAGGGGTATTGTTTGGGTTAGGGTTAGGGTTAGGGTTAGTGTTAGGATTACTGTTAGGGTTAGGGTTGGGGTTAGGGTTAGGTGTAGGGATAGGTTTAGGTTTAGTGTTAGGGTTAGGATTAGGGCTAGGGCTAGAGTTAGGGTTAGGGTTAGGGTTAGGTTTAGGGTTAGAGTTAGGGCTAGGATTAGGGTTAGTGCTAGGGCTAGGGTTAGGGTTAGAGTTAGGGCTAGGGCTAGGGCTAGGGTTAGGGTTAGGGTTATGGTTTAGGGCTAGGGCTAGGGTTAGGGTTAGGTTTAGGATGAGGGTTAGGGTTAGGGGTAGGGGTATTGTTTGGGTTAGGGTTAGGGTTAGGGGTTCGATTATGGGTAGGTGTAGGGGTAGGTAGGGATAGGGATAGGGTTAGGGTTAGGGTTAGCTGTATGCTTAGGGGTAGGTGTAGGGTTAGGGTTAGTGTTAGGGTTAGGGGTAGAGTTAGGGGTAGGATTAGGGGAAGGGTTAGGGTTAAGGTTAGGGTTAGGGGTAGGGTTAAGGTTAGGGTTGAGGTTAGCGTTAGGGGTAGGGTTAGGGTTAGGGTTATTGTTATGGTTAGGGTTAGGGTTAGGGTTACGGTTAGGGGTTAGGGTTAGGGTTACAGTTAGGGGTAGGGTTAGGGTTAGGGTTAGGGTTAGGGGTAGGGTTAGGTTTGGGGTTAGGGTTAGGGTTAGATTTAGGGGTAGGGTTAGGGTTCGTGTTAGGGTTACGGTTAGGTGTAGGGTTAGGGTTAGGGGTAGGGTTAGGGTTAGGGTTAGGGTTAGGCTTAGGGTTAGGGTTAGAGGTAGGGTTAGGGTGAGGGTTATGGTTAGGGTTAGGGGTACGGTTAGGGTTACGGTTATGGTTAGGTTTAGGGTTAGGGTTAGGGTAGGGGCAGGGTTAGTGATAGGGTTAGGGTTGGGGTTAGCGTTAGGGTTAGGGTTAGGGGTAGGATTAGGGTTAGGGGTAGGGTTAGGTTAGAGTTAGGGTTAGGGTTAGGGGTATGGTTAGGTTTAGAGTTATGGGTAGCGTTAGGGTTAGGGTTAGGGTTAGGTTTAGGGGTAGGGGTAGGGTTAGGGTTAGGGTTAGGGTTAGGGTTAGGGTTAGGTGTAGGGTGAGGGGTATGGTTAGGGGTAGGGGTAGGGTTAGGGCTAGGGCTAGGTTTAGGTTTAGGGTTAGGGTTAGGGTTAGAGTGAGGGTTACAGTTAGGGTTAGGTTTAGGGGTAGGGTTAGGGGTAGGGTTAGGGTTAGTGGTAGGGTTCAGGTTCGGGTTACGTTTAGGGAAAGGGTTATGGGTAGAGGTAGGGGTAGGGTTAGGGTTAGGGTTACGGTTAGGGTTAGAGGGAAGATTACAGTTGGGTTAGGGTTAGGGGTAGGGTTAGGAGTAGTATTAGGGGTAGGGTTAGGGGTAGGCTTACCTTTAGGGTTTGGGTTAGAATTAGGATTAGGGTAGGGTTAGTGTTAGGGTTAGGGTTAGGATTAGGGGTAGGGTTACGGTTAGGGTTAGCGTTAGGGGTAGGGTTAAGGTTAGGGTTAGGGTTACGGTTAGGGGTAGGGTTAGGGTTAGGGTTAGGGGTAAGGTTAGGGTTAGGATTAGGTGTAGGGTTAGGGGTATGGTTAGGTGTAGGGTTAGGGTTAGGATTAGGGGTAGGATTAGGGTTTGGGTTAAGGTTAGGATTAGGGTTAAGGGAAGGGGCAGGGTTAGGTTTAGGTTTAGGTTTAGGGTTAGGGTTAGGGTTTTAGGGGTCGGGTTAGGGTTAGGGTTAGCGTTAGGGTTAGTGTTAGGGGTAGAGTTAGGGTTAGGGGTAGGGTTAGGGTTAGGGGTAGGGTTAGGTCTAGTTTTAGGGTTAGGGTTAGAGGTAAGGTTAGGGTTAGGGTGATGCATAGGGGTATGGGAAGGGTTAGGGTGAGGGGTAGGGGTAGGGGTAGGGTTAATGTTAGGGTTAGGGCGAGGGCTAGTGTTAGGGTTAGGTTTAGGGTTAGGGTTAAGCCTAGGGCTAGGGTT
>JANJXV010000462.1:697500-707500 GCA_024803745.1 Megascapheus bottae
TCGATTATGGGTAGGTGTAGGGGTAGGGGCAGGGGTAGGGATAGGGTTAGGGTTAGGGTTAGGTGTATGCTTAGGGGTAGGTGTAGGGTTAGGGTTAGTGTTAGGGTTAGGGGTAGAGTTAGGGGTAGGGTTAGTGTTAGGGTTAGGGGAAGAGTTAGGGGTAGGATTAGGGGAAGGGTTAGGGTTAAGGTTAGGGTTATGGGTAGGGTTAGGGTTAGGGTTAAGGTTATCGTTAGGGGTTGGGTTAGGGTTAGGGTTAGGGTTACGGTTAGGCTTAGGGTTAGGGTTAGGGTTAGGGTTACAGTTAGGGGTAGGGTTAGGGTTAGGGTTAGGGTTAGGGTTAGGGTTACGGTTAGCGTTAGGGGTAGGGTTAGGGTTCGGGTTAGGATTACGGTTTGGTGTAGGGTTAGGGTTAGGGTTAGGGGTAAGGTTAGAGTTAGGGTCATGGTTAGGGGTAGGGGTAGGGTTAGGGTTAGGGTTAGGGTTAGAGGTAGGGTTAGGGTGAGGGTTATGGTTAGGGTTAGGGGTACGGTTAGGTTTACGGTTACGGTTAGGTTTAGGGTTAGGGATAGGGGTAGCGTTAGGGGTAGGGTTAGGTGTAGGGTTACGGTTAGGGTTAGGCTTACGGTTAGGGTTAGGGGTGGGGTTAGGTTTAGGTTAAGGTTAGCGTTAGGGCTAGTTCTAGGGTTAGGCTTAGTATTAGGGTTAGGATTAGGGTTAGGGTTAGGTTTAGGGTTAGGGGCAGGGGTAGAGGTAGGGGCAGGGTTAGTGATAGGGTTAGGGTTAGGGTTGGGGTTAGCGTTAGGGTAGGATTAGGGTTAGGGGTAGGGTTAGGTTAGAGTTAGGGTTAGGGTTAGGGGTATGGTTAGGTTTAGAATTATGGGTAGCGTTAGGGTTAGGGTTAGGTTTAGGTTTAGGGGTAGGGGTAGGGTTAGGGTTAGGGTTAAGGGTACGGTTAGGATTACTGTTAGGGTTAGTGTTGGGGTTAGGGTTAGGTGTAGAGATAGGTTTAGGTTTAGTGTTAGTGTTAGGATTAGGGCTAGAGCTAGAGTTAGGTTTAGGGTTAGGTTTAGGTTTAGGGTTAGGGTTAGGGGTAGGCTTAGGGTTAGTGCTATGGCTAGGGTTAGGGTTAGAGTTAGGGCTAGGGCTAGGGCTAGGGTTAGGATTAGGGTTATGGTTTAGGGCTAGGGCAAGGGTTAGGGTTAGGTTTAGGATTAGGGTTAGGGTTTTAGTGTTAGGGTTATGGTTTGGGTTAGGGTTAGGTGTATGTTTAGGGTTAGGGTTAGGGTTAGGGGCAAGGGTAGTGGTAGGGTAAGGGATAGTGTTAGGTTTAGGGTTAGGGGTAGGGTTAGGGTTAGGGTTAGGGGCAGGGGTCATGGTAGGGGTAGGGTTAGGGTTAGGGTTGGGGGTAGGGTTAGGGTTACTGTCAGGGTTAGGGTTATGGGTAGGGTTAGGTTTAGCGCTATGGGTGGGGTTAGTGTTAGGGTTAGGGTTAGGGTTAGGTGTAGGCTTAGGGGTAGGTGTAGGGTTAGGGTTAGTGTTAGGGTTAGGGTTAGGGGTAGAGTTAGGGGTAGGATTAGGGGAAGGGTTAGGGTTAAGCTTAGGTTTAGGGGTAGGGTTAGAGTTAGGGTTAAGGTTAGCGTTAGGGGTAGGGGTAGGGTTAGGGTTACGATTACGGTTAGTGTTAGGGTTAGGGTAGGATTAGGGGTAGGGTTAGGTTTAGGGTTAGGGGTAGGTGTAAGGTTAGGATTAGGGGTAGGGTTAGGGTTAGGGTTAGGGATAGCATAAGGGGTATGGTTAGGGTTAGGTTTAGCGTTATGGTTAGGGGTAGGGTTAGGGTTAGGTTTAGGGTTAGGGGTGGGGTTAGGTTTAGAGTTAGGTTTAGGGTTACAGTTTGGGGTAGGGTTAGGGTTAGGGTTAGCTGTAGGGTTAGGTTTAGGGTTAGGGTTAGGGTTATGGTTAGCGTTAGGGGTAGGGTTAGCGTTCGGGTTAGGGTTACATTTTGGTGTAGGGTTAGGGTTAGGGTTAGGGGTAAGGTTAATGTTAGGGTCATGGTTAGGGTTAGGGTTAGGGTTAGGGGTAGGGTTAGAGGTAGGGTTAGGGTGAGGGTTATGGTTATGGTTAATTTTACGGTTAGGGTTACGGTTACGGTTAGGGTTAGGGTTAGGGTTAGCGGTAGCATTAGGGGTAGGGTTAGGCGTGGGGTTAGGGTTAGGGTTAGGCTTAGGGTTAGGGTTAGTGGTGGGGTTAGGTTTAGAGTTAAGGTTAGCGTTAGGGCTAGTTCTAGGGTTAGGGTTAGTATTAGGGTTAGGGTTAGGTTTATGGTTAGGGGCAGGTGTAGTGTTAGGGGTAGGGTTAGTGATAGGGTTAGGGTTAGGGTTAGGGTTGGGGTTAGCGTTAGGGTTAGGGTTAGGGGTAGGATTAGGGTTAGGGGTAGGGTTAGGGTTAGAGTTAGGGTTAGGGTTAGGGGTAGGGTTAGGTTTAGGGTTAGGTTTAGGGTTACAGTTAGGGGTATGGTTAGGGTTAGAGTTAGGGTTAGGGTTAGGTTTATGGGTAGGGTTAGGGTTACGGTTAGCATTAGGGGTAGGATTAGGGTTCGGGTTAGGGTTACGGTTTGGTGTAGGGTTAGGGTTAGGGTTAGGGTTAGGGGTAAGGTTAGAGTTAGGGTCATGGTTAGGGGTAGGGGTTGGGTTAGGATTAGGGTTAGGGTTAGGGTTAGAGGTAGGGTTAGGGTGAGGGTTATGGTTAGGGTTAGGGGTACGGTTAGGGTTACAGTTACGGTTAGGTTTAGGGTTAGGGATAGGGGTAGCGTTAGGGGTAGGGTTATGCGTAGGGTTAGGGTTAGGCTTACGGTTAGGGTTAGGGGTGGGGTTACGTTTAGGGTTAAGGTTAGCGTTAGGGCTAGTTCTAGGGTTAGGCTTAGTGTTAGGGTTAGGATTAGGGTTAGGGTTAGGTTTAGGGTTAGGGGCAGGGGTAGTGGTAGGGGCAGGGTTAGTGATAGGGTTAGGGTTAGGGTTGGGGTTAGCGTTAGGGTTAGGGTTAGGGGTAGGATTAGGGTCAGGGGTAGGGTTAGGTTTAGGATTACTGTTAGGGTTAGGGATGGGATTAAGGTTAGGTGTAGGGATAGTTTTAGGGTTAGTGTTAGGGTTAGGATTAGGGCTAGAGCTAGAGTTAGGGTTAGGGTTAGGTTTAGGTTTAGTGTTAGGTTTAGGGCTAGGCTTAAGGTTAGTGCTAGGGCTAGGGTTAGGGTTAGAGTTAGGGCTAGGGCTAGGTTAGGGTTAGGGTTAGGGTTAGGGGTAGGGGTAGGGGTAGAGTTAGTGCTAGGGCTAGGGTTAGTTTTAGTGTTAGGGGTAGGGTTAGGGTTAGGGTTAGGGTTAGGGGCAGGGGTAGTGTTAGGGGTAGGGTTAGGGTTAGGGTTAGGGTTGGGGTAGGGTTAGGGTTACTGTCAGGGTTAGGTTTAGGGGTAGGGTTAGGGTTAGGGGTAGGGTTAGGGTTGGGGTTAGGGTTAGGGGTAGGTTTAGGTTTAGGGCTATGTGTAGGGTTAGGGTTAGGGTTATAGTTAGGGTTAGGAATGGGGTTAGGGTTGGGGTTTGCTTTAGGGGTAGGGTTAGATTTATGGTTAGGGTTACGGTTAAAGTTAGGGTTAGCATTAGGTTTAGGGTTAGGTTTAGGGTTAGGGGTAGGGTTAGGTTTAGGGTTAGGGTTAGGGTTAGGTTTAGGGTTAGGGTTAGGGGTAAGGTTAGAGTTAGGGTCATGGTTAGGGGTAGGGGTAGGGTTAGGGTTAGGGTTAGGGTTAGAGGTAGGGTTAGGGTGAGGGTGATGGTTAGGGTTAGTGGTACGGTTAGGTTTATGGTTACGGTTAGGTTTAGGGTTAGGGATGGGGGTAGCATTAGGGGTAGGGTTAGGTGTAGGGTTAGGGTTAGGGTTAGGCTTACGGTTAGGGTTAGGGGTGGGGTTACGTTTAGGTTAAGGTTAGCGTTAGGGCTAGTTCTAGGGTTAGGCTTAGTATTAGGGTTAGGATTAGGGTTAGGGTTAGGTTTAGGGTTAGGGGCAGGGGTAGTGGTAGGGGCAGGGTTAGTGATAGGGTTAGGGTTAGGGTTGGGGTTAGCGTTAGGGTTAGGGTTAGGGGTAGGATTAGGGTTAGGTGTAGGGTTAGGTTAGAGTTAGGGTTAGGGTTAGGGGTATGGTTAGGTTTAGAATTATGGGTAGCGTTAGGGTTAGGGTTAGGTTTAGGTTTAGGGGTAGGGGTAGGGTTAGGGTTAGGGTTAAGGGTACGGTTAGGATTACTGTTAGGGTTAGTGTTGGGGTTAGGGTTAGGTGTAGAGATAGGTTTAGGTTTAGTGTTAGTGTTAGGATTAGGGCTAGAGCTAGAGTTAGGGTTAGGGTTAGGTTTAGGTTTAGGGTTAGGGTTAGGGCTAGGCTTAGGGTTAGTGATAGGGCTAGGGTTAGTGTTAGAGTTAGGGCTCGGGCTAGGGCTAGGGTTAGGGTTAGGGTTATGGTTTAGGGCTAGGGCAAGGGTTAGGGTTAGGTTTAGGATTAGGGTTAGGGTTTTAGTGTTAGGGTTATGGTTTGGGTTAGGGTTAGGTGTATGTTTAGGGTTAGGGTTAGGGTTAGGGGCAAGGGTAGTGGTAGGGTAAGGGATAGTGTTAGGTTTAGGGTTAGGGTTAGGGGTAGGTTTAGAGTTAGGGCTAGGGCTCGGGTTAGGTTTAGTGTTAGGGGTAGGGTTAGGGTTAGGGTTAGGGGGAGGGGTCATGGTAGGGGTAGGGTTAGGGTTAGGGTTGGGGGTAGGGTTAGGGTTACTGTCAGGGTTAGGGTTATGGGTAGGGTTAGGTTTAGCGCTATGGGTGGGGTTAGGGTTAGGGTTAGGGTTAGGTGTAGGCTTAGGGGTAGGTGTAGGGTTAGGGTTAGTGTTAGGGTTAGGGTTAGGGGTAGAGTTAGGGGTAGGATTAGGGGAAGGGTTAGGGTTAAGCTTAGGTTTAGGGGTAGGGTTAGAGTTAGGGTTAAGGTTAGCGTTAGGGGTAGGGTTAGGGTTAGGGTTAGGGTTACGGTTAGGGTTAGGGTTAGGGTAGGATTAGGGGTGGGGTTAGGTTTAGGGTTAGGGTTAGGTTTAGCGTTATGGTTAGGGGTAGGGTTAGGGTTAGGTTTAGGGTTAGGGGTGGGGTTAGGTTTAGAGTTAGGTTTAGGGTTACAGTTTGGGGTAGGGTTAGGGTTAGGGTTAGCTGTAGGGTTAGGTTTAGGGTTAGGGTTAGGGTTATGGTTAGCGTTAGGGGTAGGGTTAGCGTTCGGGTTAGGGTTACATTTTGGTGTAGGGTTAGGGTTAGGGTTAGGGGTAAGGTTAATGTTAGGGTCATGGTTAGGGTTAGGGTTAGGGTTAGGGGTAGGGTTAGAGGTAGGGTTAGGGTGAGGTTTATGGTTATGGTTAATTGTACGGTTAGGGTTACGGTTACGGTTAGGGTTAGGGTTAGGGTTAGCGGTAGCATTAGGGGTAGGGTTAGGCGTAGGGTTAGGGTTAGGGTTAGGCTTAGGGTTAGGGTTAGTGGTGGGGTTAGGTTTAGAGTTAAGGTTAGCGTTAGGGCTAGTTCTAGGGTTAGGGTTAGTATTAGGGTTAGGATTAGGGTTAGGGTTAGGTTTATGGTTAGGGGCAGGTGTAGTGTTAGGGGTAGGGTTAGTGATAGGGTTAGGGTTAGGGTTAGGGTTGGGGTTAGCGTTAGGGTTAGGGTTAGGGGTAGGATTAGGGTTAGGGGTAGGGTTAGGGTTAGAGTTAGGGTTAGGGTTAGGGGTAGGGTTAGGTTTAGGGTTAGGTTTAGGGTTACAGTTAGGGGTATGGTTAGGGTTAGAGTTAGGGTTAGGGTTAGGTTTAGGGGTAGGGTTAGGGTTACGGTTAGCATTAGGGGTAGGATTAGGGTTCGGGTTAGGGTTACGGTTTGGTGTAGGGTTAGGGTTAGGGTTAGGGTTAGGGGTAAGGTTAGAGTTAGGGTCATGGTTAGGGGTAGGGGTAGGGTTAGGATTAGGTTTACGGTTAGGGTTAGAGGTAGGGTTAGGGTGAGGGTTATGGTTAGGATTAGGGGTACGGTTAGGGTTACAGTTACGGTTAGGTTTAGGGTTAGGGATAGGGGTAGCGTTAGGGGTAGGGTTATGCGTAGGGTTAGGGTTAGGCTTACGGTTAGGGTTAGGGGTGGGGTTACGTTTAGGGTTAAGGTTAGCGTTAGGGCTAGTTCTAGGGTTAGGCTTAGTGTTAGGGTTAGGATTAGGGTTAGGGTTAGGTTTAGGGTTAGGGGCAGGGGTAGTGGTAGGGGCAGGGTTAGTGATAGGGTTAGGGTTAGGGTTGGGGTTAGCGTTAGGGTTAGGGTTAGGGGTAGGATTAGGGTCAGGGGTAGAGTTAGGTTTAGGATTACTGTTAGGGTTAGGGATGGGATTAAGGTTAGGTGTAGGGATAGTTTTAGGGTTAGTGTTAGGGTTAGGATTAGGGCTAGAGCTAGAGTTAGGGTTAGGGTTAGGTTTAGGTTTAGTGTTAGGTTTAGGGCTAGGCTTAAGGTTAGTGCTAGGGCTAGGGTTAGGGTTAGAGTTAGGGCTAGGGCTAGGTTAGGGTTAGGGTTAGGGTTAGGGGTAGGGGTAGGGGTAGAGTTAGTGCTAGGGCTAGGGTTAGGTTTAGTGTTAGGGGTAGGGTTAGGGTTAGGGTTAGGGTTAGGGGCAGGGGTAGTGTTAGGGGTAGGGTTAGGGTTAGGGTTAGGGTTGGGGTAGGGTTAGGGTTACTGTCAGGGTTAGGTTTAGGGGTAGGGTTAGGGTTAGGGGTAGGATTAGGGTTGGGGTTAGGGTTAGGGGTAGGTTTAGGTTTAGGGCTATGTGTAGGGTTAGGGTTAGGGTTATAGTTAGGGTTAGGAATGGGGTTAGGGTTGGGGTTTGCTTTAGGGGTAGGGTTAGATTTACGGTTAGGGTTACGGTTAAGGTTAGGGTTAGCATTAGGTTTAGGGTTAGGTTTAGGGTTAGGGGTAGGGTTAGGTTTAGGGTTAGGGTTAGGGTTAGGGTTATGGTTAGGGTTAATGTAGGGTTAGCGGTAGTGTTAGGGTTAGTGTTAGGGATAGGGTTAGGCTTAGGGGTAGGGTTAGGGTTAGGATTAGGGTTAGTGTTTGGAGTAGGGTTAGGGTTAGGGTTAGGGTTACGATCAGTTTAGGTTTAAGTTTAGGTTAGGGTTAGGGTTAGTGTTAGGGTTAAGGTTTGTATTAGGGGTAGGGATAGGGTTGGAGTTAGTTTAGGGTTAAGGTTAGGGTTAGGGATAGGGCTAGGTTTAGGTTTAGGGGTAGGGGTAGGTTTAGGGTTAGGGTTAGCATTATGGTTAGGGTAAGGGGTAGGGTTAGGGGTAGGGTTAGGGTTAGGGGTAGGGGTAGGGGTAGTGGTAGAGTTTGGATTAGGGTAAGGGTTAGTGTTAGGGTTATTGGTAGGGATAGGGATAATGGTAGGGTTAGGTTTAGGGTTAGGCGAAGAGTTAGGGTTAGGGGTAGGTTTAGGTTTAGGGGTAGAGTTAGGGGTAGGTTTAGGTTTAGGGTTTGGTTTAGGGTTAGGGGTAGGGTTAGGGTTAGGGTTAATGGTAGGTGTAGGGTTAGGGTTAGTGGTAGGGGTAGGGTTAGGGGTTGGGGTTACGGGTAGGGGTAGGGTAGGGGTATGGTGAGGGTTAGGTTTAGGGGTAGGGGTAGGGTTAGGGTTAGGGTTAGGGGTAGGCGTCGGGTTAGGGGTAGTGTTAGGGTTAGGGTTAGGGGTAGGTTTAGGTTTAGGTGGAAGGGTTAGGGTTAGGGGTAGGGTTAGGGTTAGGGTTAGGATTAGGGGTAGAGTTAGGGTTAGGGCAAGGGTTAGGGGTAGGGTTAGGATTAGGGGTAGGGTTAGGGTTAGGGTTAAGGGTAGGGGTAGGGTTAGGTTTAGGGTTAGGTTTAGGGGTAGAGTTAGGTTTAGGGTTATGGTTAGGGGTAGGGGTAGGTTTAGGGGTAGGGTTAGGGGTAGAGTTAGGGTTAGGGTTAGGGTTAGGGGTAGGGTTAGGTTTAGGGTTAGGGTTAGGGGTAGGGTTAGGGTTACGGTTAGCGTTAGGGGTAGGGTTAGGGTTCGGGTTAGGGTTATGGTTAGGTGTAGGGTTAGGGTTAGGGTTAGGGTTAGGTTTAGGGGTAAGCTTAGATTTAGGTTTATGGTTAGGGGTAGGGTTAGTGTTAGGGTTAGGGGTAAGGTTAGGGGTAGGTTTAGGTTTAGGGTTATGTTAGGGTTAGGGGTAAGATTAGGGTTACGGTTACGGTTAGGTTTAGGGTTAGGGTTCGTGTTAGGGTTAGGGGTATCGTTTGGGTTAGTGTTAGGGGTAGGGTTAGGGTTAGGTTTAGGGTTAGTATTAGGGGTAGGGGTATGGTTTAGGGTTAGGGTTAGGCTTAGGGGTAATATTATGGGTAGGGTTAGATGTAGGGTTAGGATTAGGGGTAGCGTTAGGGTAGGGGTAGGGGTAGGGTTAGTGTAGGGTTAGGGTTAGGGTTAGGGTTAGGGTTAGGCTTAGGGGTAGGGTTAGGGTTAGGATTAGGGTTAGTGTTTGGGGTAGGGTTAGGGTTAGGGTTAGGGTTACGATCGGTTTAGGGTTAAGGTTAGGTTAGGGTTAGGGTTAGTGTTAGGGTTAAGGTTTGTATTAGGTGTAGGGATAGGGTTGGAGTTAGTTTAGGGTTAAGGTTAGGGTTAGGGATAGGGCTAGGTTTAGGTTTAGGGGTAGGGGTAGGGGTAGGGTTAGGGTTAGCATTATGGTTAGGGTAAGGGGTAGGGTTAGGGGTAGGGTTAGGGTTAGGGTTAGGGGTAGGGGTAGTGGTAGAGTTTGGATTAGGGTAAGGGTTAGTGTTAGGGTTATTGGTAGGGATAGGGATAATGGTAGGGTTAGGTTTAGGGTTAGGCGAAGAGTTAGGGTTAGGGGTAGGTTTAGGTTTAGGGGTAGAGTTAGGGGTAGGTTTAGGTTTAGGGTTTGGTTTAGGGTTAGGGGTAGGGTTAGGGTTAGGGTTAATGGTAGGTGTAGGGTTAGGGTTAGTGGTAGGGGTAGGGTTAGGGGTTGGGGTTACGGGTAGGAGTAGGGTAGGGGTATAGTGAGGGTTAGGTTTAGGGGTAGGGGTAGGGTTAGGGTTAGGGTTAGGGGTAGGCGTCGGGTTAGGGGTAGTGTCAGGGTTAGGGTTAGGGGTAGGTTTAGGTTTAGGTGGAAGGGTTAGGGTTAGGGGTAGGGTTAGGGTTAGGGTTAAGGGTAGGTGTAGGGTTAGGTTTAGGGTTAGGTTTAGGGGTAGAGTTAGGTTTAGGGTTATGGTTAGGGGTAGGGGTAGGTTTAGGGGTAGGGTTAGGGGTAGAGTTAGGGTTAGGGTTAGGGTTAGGGGTAGGGTTAGGTTTAGGGTTAGGGTTAGGGGTAGGGTTAGGGTTACGGTTAGCGTTAAGGGTAGGGTTAGGGTTCGGGTTAGGGTTATGGTTAGGTGTAGGGTTAGGGTTAGGGTTAGGGTTAGGTTTAGGGGTAAGCTTAGATTTAGGGTTATGGTTAGGGGTAGGGTTAGTGTTAGGGTTAGGGTTAGGGTTAGGGGTAGGTTTAGGTTTAGGGTTATGTTAGGGTTAGGGGTAAGATTAGGGTTACGGTTACGGTGAGGTTTAGGGTTAGGGTTATGGTTAGGGTTAGGGTTAGGGTTAGGTTTAGGTTTAGGGTAAGGGTTATGTTTACGGGTAAGGTTAGGGGTAGGTTTAGGTTTAGGGTTAGGGTTAGGGTTAGGTTTAGGGATATGGTTAGGTTTAGGGTTAGGGTAGGGTTTGGTTTAGTGTTAGGGTTAGGGTTAGGGGTAGAGGGAGGGATACAGTTAGGGTTAGGTTTAGGTGTAGGGATAGGTTTAGGGTTAGGGGTAGTGGTAGGGGTAGGGTTAGGGTTAGTGTTAGGGTTAAGGGTAGGCGTAGTGGTATGGTTAGGGTTAGGGTTAGGGTTAGGGGTAGGGTCGGAGTAGGTGTAGGGGTAGGGGCAGGGGTA
>JANJXV010000462.1:710000-715000 GCA_024803745.1 Megascapheus bottae
GTTAGGGTTAGCGTTAGGGTTAGTGTTGGGGTAGATTTAGGGTTAGAGGTAGGGTTAGATTTAGGGGTAGGGTTAGGTTTAGGCTTAGGGTTAGGGTTAGGGTAAGGTTAAGGTTAGTTTTAGGGATAGGGGTAGGGGTAGTGTTAGGGTTAGGAATAGGGGTAGGGGTAGGGGTAGGTTTAGGGCGAGGGCTAGGGTTAGGGTGAGGGTTAGGGCTATGGCTAGGGCTAGGGTTAGGTTAGGGTTGGGGTTAGGGCTAGGGTTAGGGGTAGGGTTAGGGTAAGGGTTAGTGTTAGGGTTAGGGGTAGGGGTACGATTAGGGTGTGGGTTAGGGTTAGGCGTAGGGTTAGGTTTAGGGGTAGAGTTTGGATTAGTTGGAGGGTTAGGGTTAGGGGTAGGGTTAGTGTTAGGTTTAGGGTTAGGGTTAGGTTTTGGGTTAGGGTTAGGGTTAGATGGAGGGTTACAGTTAGGGTTAGGGTTAGGGGTAGGGTTAGGTGTAGGGTTAGGGTTAGGGTTAGGGTTAGCGTTAGGGAAAAGGTTAGTGGTAGGGGTAGGGGTAGGGTTAGGGTTAGGATTAGCGATAGAGTTAGGGT
Organism: Megascapheus bottae; assembly: GCA_024803745.1. Taxonomy (NCBI): domain Eukaryota; kingdom Metazoa; phylum Chordata; class Mammalia; order Rodentia; family Geomyidae; genus Megascapheus; species Megascapheus bottae. The sequence continues at coordinate 710,594 of JANJXV010000462.1, forward strand.
GAGGGTTAGGGTTAGGGTTGGGGTTAGGGTTAGGTGTTGGGGTATGGTTAGGGTTAGGGTTACAGTTAGGGTTACGGCTAGGGCTAGGGTTAGGGTTAGGATTAGGACTAGGGTTAGGGTTAGGTTTAGGGTTAGGTTTAAGGGTAGGGTTAGGGTTAGCAGTAGGGGTAGGTTAGGGGTAGGGGTAGGATTAGGTTTAGGGGTAGGGTTAGGGTTAGGGGTAGGGGTAGGGGTAGGGTTAGGGGTAGGGTTAGGGTTAGGGTTAGGTGTAGGGTTAGGTTTAGGGGTAGGATTAGGTTTAGGGGTAGCGTTAGGGTTAGGGTTTGGAGTAGGGTTAGGATTAGGAGTAGGGTTAGGGTTAGGGTTAGGGTTAGCATTAGGGCTAGGGTTAGGGTTAGGTTTAGGGTTACGGTTAGGGGTAGGGTTAGGTTTAGGGTTAGGTTTAAGGTTAGGGTCAGGTTTAGAGTTAAGTTTAGGGTTATGGTTAGGGGTAGGGTTAGGGTTAGGGTTAGTTTTAGGGGTAGGGTTAGGTTTAGAGTTAGTTTTAGGGTTATGGTTAGGGGTAGGGTTAGGGTTAGGGGTAGGGTTATGGTTACGGTTAGGGTTAGGGTTAGGGGTAGGGTTAGGTTTAGGGTTAGGGTTAGGGGTAGGGTTAGGGTTACGGTTAGCATTAGTGGTAGGGTTAGGGTTCGGGTTAGGGTTAAGGTTAGGTGTAGGGTTAGGGCAAGGGTTAGGGTTAGGGTTAGGTTTAGGGGTAAGGTTAGAGTTAGGGTTAGGGTTAGGGGTAGGGTTAGGGTTAGGGTTAGGGGTAGGGTTAGGGGTAGGTTTAGGGTTAGGGTTAGGGTTAGCGTTAGGGGTAGGATTAGGGTTACAGTTACGGTTAGGTTTAGGGTTAGGGTTCGTGTTAAGGTTAGGGGTAGCGTTAGGTGAGGGTTAGGGGTAGGTTTAGGGTTAGGGTTAGGGTTAGTATTAGGGGTAGGGGTATGGGTTAGGGTTAGGGTTAGGCTTAGGGGTAATGTTATGATTAGGGTTAGATGTAGGGTTAGGGTTAGGAGTAGCGTTAGGGTAGGGTTCGGTGTAGGGTTAGTGTAGGGTTAGGGTTAGCGGTAGGGGTAGGTGTAGGGGTTAGGGGTATGGGTAGGGTAAGGGTTAGGGTTAGGGTTACAGTTAGAGTTAGGGTTAGGTTTAGGGTTAGGGTTAGGGGTATGTGTAGGTTTAGGGTTAGGGTTGTGGTTAGGGTTAGCGATAGGGTTAGGTGTAGGGTTAGGGTTAGGTTTAGGGGTAGGATAGGGGTAGAGTTAGGGTTACGGTTACGGTTATGGTTAGGGTTAGAGTTAGGGATAGGGGTGGGTTAGGGTTAGGGGTAGGGTTAGGTTTAGGGGTAGCGTTAGGAGTAGGGTTCCGGGTAGGTTTAGGGTTAGGGTTAGGGGTAGGGGTATGGGTAGGGGCATGGTTTGGGTTAGGGTTTGGGTTAGGGGTAGTGTTAGGGGTAGGGGTAGGGATAGCGGGGGGGTAGGTTTAGGGTTAGGGTTAGGGTTAGGCGTAGGGGTAGGTGTAGGGTTACTGTAAGGGTTAGGGTTAGGGTTAGGGGTAAAGTTAGGGGTAGGATTAGGGGAAGGGTTAGGGTTAGGGGTAGGGGTAGGGGTAGGGTTAGGTTTAGGGTTAGGGTTAGTGTTAGGGGTAGGGTTAGGGTTTGGGTTAGGGTTACGTTTTGGGTTAGGGTTAGGTTTAGTGTTAGGTGTGGGGTTAGGTTTAGAGTTAGGTTTAGGGTTACAGTTAGGGGTAGGGTTAGGGTTAGGGTTAGGTTTAGGGTAGGGGTAGGGTTAGGTTTAGGGTTAGGGTTAGGGTTAGGTTTAGGGGTAGGTTTAGGGTTCGGGTTAGGGTTACGGTGTGGTGTAGGGTTAGGGTTAGGGTTAGGTTAGGGTTAGGGGGAAGGTTAGAGTTAGGGTTATGGTTAGGGGTAAGGTTAGGGTTAGGGGTAGGGGTAGGGGTAGAGGTAGTGTTAGGGTTAGGGGTAGGGTTAGGGTTACGGTTACGGTTAGGTTTAGTGTTAGGGGTAGCGTTATGGGTAGGGTTATGTGTAGGGTTAGCGTTAGGGTTAGGGTTAGGGATAGGGGTAGGGGTTAGAGTTAGGGTTAGGGTTAGGGGTAATGTTAGGGGTAGGTTTAGATGTCGGGTTAGGTTTAGGGGTAGCGTTAGGTTAGGTTTAGGGGTAGGGTTAGTGTTAGGGTTAGGTTTAGGGGTAGGGGTTACGGTTAGGGGTAGGGTAAGGGTTAGGGTTAGGGTTACAGTTAGAGTTAGGGTTAGGGTTAGGTTTAGGTTTAGGGTTAGGGTTAGTTGTATGGGTAGGGTTAGTGTTGCAGTTATGTTTAGGGTTAGCGGTAGGGTTAGGTGTAGTTTTAGGGTTATGTTTAGGTGTAGGATTAGGGGTAGGTTTAGGGTTACAGTTACGGTTATGGTTAGGGTTAGAATTAGGGATAGGGATGGGTTAGGGTTAGGGTTAGTGGTAGGGTTAGGTTTAAGGGTAGCGTTAGGAGGATGGTTCAGGGTAGGGTTAGGGTTAGGGTTAGGGTTAGTGGTAGGGGTAGGTTTGGGTTAGGATTAGGGTTAGGGGTAGTGTTAGGGTTAGGGATAGGGGTAGGGTTAGGTTTAGGGTTAGGGTTAGTGTTAGGGGCAGGCGTAGGGGTAGGAGTAGGGTTAGTGTTAGGGTTAGAGTTAGGCGTAGAGTTGGGGGTAGGATTAGAGGAAGGGTTAGGGTTAGGGGTAGGGTAGGGGTAGGGTTAGGGTTAGGGTTAAGGTTAGCGTTAGGGGTAGGGTTAGGGTTAGGGTTAGGGTTAGCGTTAGGGGTAGGGTAGGTTTACGGTTAGGCTTAGGGTTAGGGTTAGGGTAATGGTTAGGGTTAGGGTAGGGTTAGGGTTAGGGTTATGGTTACGGTTACGGTTAGGGGTGAGGGTTAGGGTTAGGGTTAGAGGGAGGGTTACAGTTAGGGTTAGGGTTAGGGGTAGGGTTAGGGGTAGCGTTAGGGGTAGAGTTTGGGTTAGGGGTAGGGGTAGGGTTAGGGTTAGGGGTAGTGTTAGGGTTAGGGTTAGGGTTAGGGTTAGGGTTATGTTTAGGTTTAGGTTTAGGGTTAGGGTTAGGTTTAGGGTTAGGGTTAGAGGGAGGGTTACAGTTAGGGTAAAGTTTAGGTGTAGGGTTAGGGGTAGGGTTAGGGTTAGAGGTAGTGTTCGGGTTAAGGTTAGGGTTAGGGAAAGGGTTATGGGTAGAGGTAGGGGTAGGTTTAGGGTGAGGTTTAGGGGTAGGGTTAGGTTTAGAGTTAGGTTTAGGGTTATGGTTAGGGGTAGGGTTAGGGTTAGGGGTAGGGTTAGGGTTACAGTTAGGGTTAGGGGTAGGGTTAGGGTTCGGGTTAGGGTTACGGTTAAGTGTAGGGTTAGGGTTAGGGTTAGGTTTAGGGGTAAGGTTAGAGTTAGGGTTAGGGTTAGGGTTAGGGTTAGGGGTAGGGTTAGGGGTAGGTTTCGGGTTAGGGTTATGGTTAGGGTTAGGGGTAGGATTAGGGTTACGGTTATGGTTAGGTTTAGGGTTAGGGTTCATGTTAGGGTTAGGGGTAGCGTTAGTTGTAGGGTTAGGGGTAGGTTTAGGGTTAAGGTTAGGGTTAGTATTAGGGGTAGGGGTATGGGTTAGGGTTAGGGTTAGGCTTAGGGGTAATGTTATGGGTAGGGTTAGATGTAGGATTAGGGTTAGGGGTAGCCTTAGGGTAGGGTTAGGGGTAGGGTTAGTGTAAGGTTAGGGTTAGGGGTATGGGTAGGTGTAGGGGTTAGGGGTATGGGTAGGGTAAGGGTTAGGGTTAGGGTTACAGTTAGGGTTAGGGTTAGGGTTAGGGGTATGGGTAGGTTTAGGGTTAGCGTTATGGTTAGGGTTAGCGGTAGGGTTAGGTGTAGGGTTAGGGTTAGGTTTAGGGGTAGGGTAGGGGTAGAGTTAGGGTTATGGTTACGGTTATGGTTAGGGTTAGAGTTACGGATAGGGGTGGGTTAGGGTTAGGGGTAGGGGTAGGTTTAGGGGTAGGGGTAGCCTTAGGAGTAGGGTTAGGGGTAGGATTAGTGTTTGGGGTAGGGGTAGGGGTATGGGTAGGGGCATGGTTTGGGTTATGGTTAGGGTTAGGGGTAGGTTTAGGGGTAGGGGTAGGGGTAGCGGGAGGTGTAGGTTTAGGGTTACGGTTAGGGTTAGGGTTAGGCTTAGGGGTAGGTGTAGGGTTAGGGTTAGGGTTAGGGTTAGGGGTAGGGGTAGGGTTAAGTTTAGGGTTAAGGTTAGCGTTAGGGGTAGGGTTAGGGTTAGGGTTACAGTTTGGGTTAGGGTTAGGTTTAGGGTTAGGGTTGGGGTTAGGTTTAGAGTTAGGTTTAGGGTTACAGTTAG
>JANJXV010000462.1:717500-722500 GCA_024803745.1 Megascapheus bottae
GTAGGTTTAGGGGTAGGGTGAGGTTTAGAGGTAGTGTTCGGGTTAGGGTTAGGGTTAGGGAAAGGGTTATGGGTAGAGGTAGGGGTAGGGTTACGGTTGGGGTTATGGTTAGGGTTAGAGAGAGGGTTAGAGTTAGGGTTAGGGTTTTGGGTAGGGTTAGGGGTAGGGTTAGGGTTAAGTTTAGGGTTAGGGGTAAGATTAGGTTTAGGGTTAGGGTTAGGGTTAGGGTTAGGTTTAGGGTGAGGGTTAGGGTTAGGGGTAAGGTTAGGTTTAGGATTAGGGATAGGATTAGGGGTAGGGGTAGGGTTAGGTGTAGGGGTAGGGGTAGGCGTAGGAGTAAGGGTTGGGTTAGGGTTAGGGATAGGGTTAGGATTAGGGTTAGGGTTAGGGTTAGGGGTACGGTGAGGGTTAGGGTCAGGGCGAGGGCTAGGGTTAGGGTTAGGGTTAGGGTTAGGGTTAGATTTAGGGTTAGGTTTCGGGTTAGGGCTACGGTTAAGGTTAGAGTTAGGGTTAGGGTTAGGGTTAGGGGTAAGTGTAGGGGTATGTGTAGTGTTAGGGTTAGGGGTAGGGGTAGGATTAGTGGTAGGGGTAGGTGTAGGTGTAGGGTTAGGGTTAGCGTTAGGGTTAGGGGTAGGGGTATGGGTAGCGTTAGGGTTAGGGTGAGTGTTATGGTTAGGGGTAGGGGTAGGGTTAGGGTTAGGGTTAGGCGTAGAGTTAGGGTTAGGATTAGGGTTTGGATTAGGGGAGGGTTAGGGTTAGGGTTAGGGTTAGGGTTAGGGTCAGGGTTAGGCGTAGGAGTAGGGTTAGGGTTCGGGGTAGGGTTAGGGTTAGGTGTATGGTTAGGATTAGGATTAGGATTCGGGGTATGGTTAGGGCTAGGGCTAGGGTTAGGTTTAGGGTTAGGGTTAGGGTTAGAGGGAGGGTTACATTTAGGGTTAGGGGTAGGGTTAGGGGTAGGGTTCGGGTTAGCGATAGGGTTAGGGTTAGGGTTAATGAAAGGGTTAGGGGCAGGAGTAATGGTAGGGTTAGGGTTAGGGTTATCGATAGAGTTGGGGAGAGGGTTAGGGTTAGGGTTGGGGTTAGGGTTAGGAGTAGGTTTATGGTTAGGGTTAGAGTTACAGTTAGGGTTAGGGCTAGGGCTAGGTTTAGGGTTAGTGTTAGGACTAGGGTTAAGGTTAGGTTTAGGGTTAGGGTTAGGGGTAGGGTTAGGGTTAGCTGTAGGTTAGGGCTAGGGCTAAGGGTAGGGTTAGGTTTAGGTTTAGGTGTAGGCGTAGGGTTAGGTTTAGGGTTAGGGGTAGGGGTAGGGTTAGGGCTAGGATTAGGGTAAGGGGTAGGGTAGGGTTAGGGGTAGGTTTAGGATTCGGGTTAGGGTTAGGTTTAGGATTAGGGTTAGGGGTAAGGTTAGAGTTAGGGTTAGGGTTAGGGATACGGTTAGGGTTAGGGTTACGGTTAGGGTTAGGGGTAGGGTTAGGGTTACGGTTATGGTTACGCTTAGGGTTAGGGTTGGTGGTAGGTTAGGGGTAGCGTTAGGGCTAGGGTTAGGTGTAGGGTTAGGGTTAGGGTTAGGGTAATGTTAGGGGTAGGGTTAGATGTAGGGTTAGGGTTAGGGTTAGCGTTAGGGTAGGGTTAGAGGGAGGGTTAGTGTTAGGGTTAGGGTTAGGGTTAGGGGTAGAGGTGGGTTAGGATTAGGGTCAGAATTGGGGTTAGGGTTAGGGTAGGGGTAGGGGTAAGGTTAGGATTAGGTTTAGCGTTAGGGTTAGGGTTTAGGTTAGGGTTAGGGGTAGGGGTAGGGGTAGGGTTAGAGTTAGGGGTAGGGTTAGAATTAGGGTTCTGGTTAGGGTTAGGGTTAGGGTTAGGGGTAGGGTTAGGTGTAGGTTTAGGTTTAGGATTACGGGTAGGCGTAGGGTTTGGGTTAGGTTTAGGTATAGGTGTAGGGGTAAGGGTAGGGGTAGGGTTAGGGTTAGGGTTAGGGGTAAGGTTAGGGTTAGTGATAGGGTTAGGGTTAGGATTAGGGTTAGGGTTAGGGGTAGAGGTGGGTTAGGATTATGGTCAGAATTAGGGTTAGGGTTAGGGGTAGGGGTAGGGGTAAGGTTAGGATTAGGTTTAGCGTTAGGGTTAGGGTTAAGGTTAGGGTTAGGGGTAGGGGTAGGGGTAGGGGTAGGGTTAGGGGTAGGGTTAGGGTTAGGGTTAGGGGTAAGGTTAGAGTTAGGGTTAGGGTTAGGGATACGGTTAGCGTTAGGGTTACGGTTAGGGTTAGGGGTAGGGTTAGGGTTACGGTTACGGTTACGGTTAGGCTTAGGGTTAGGGTTGGTGGTAGGTTAGGGGTAGCGTTAGGGGTAGGGTTAGGTGTAGGGTTAGGGTTAGGGTAATGTTAGGGGTAGGGTTAGATGTAGGGTTAGGGTTAGGGTTAGCGTTAGGGTAGGGTTAGAGGGAGGGTTATTGTTAGGGTTAGTGGTAGGGGTAGGGGTTAGGGGTAGGGATAGGGTAAGGTTAGGGTTAGGGTTACAGTTAGAGTTTGGGTTAGGGTTAGGGTTAGGGGTATGGGTAGGGTAAGCGTTACGGTTAAGTTTAGGGTTAGCGGTAGGGTTAGGTGTAGGGTTAGGTTTAGGTTTAGGGGTACGGTTAGGGGTAGGGTTAGGGTTACGGTTATGGTTAGGGTTAGAGTTAGGGTTAGGGGTGGGTTAGGGTAAGGGTTAGGGGTAGGGTTAGAGTTAGGGGTAGCGTTAGGAGTAGGGTTCGGGGTAGGGTTAGGGTTAGGGTTAGGCTCAGGGTTTTGGGTGGGGGTAGGGTTTGGTTTAGGGTTAGGGTTAGGGGTAGGGTTAGGGGTAGGGTTTGAGGTAGGGTCAGGGGTAGGGTTAGGGTTCGTGTTAGGGTTAGGGGTAGGGGTAGGGTTAGGTGTAGGGGTAGGGGTAGGGGCAGGGGTAGGGTTAGGGTTATGTTTAGGGTTAGGGTAAGCGTAGCTGTAGGGTTAGGATTGGGGTTAGGGTTAGGGTTGGGGTAGGGTTTGGGTTAGGGTTAGGGTTAGGGGTAGGGGTAGGGATTGGGTTAGGGATAGGGTTAGGGGTAGGGGTAGGGTTTGGGTTAGGTTTAGGGGTAGCGTTAGGGGTAGGGTTAGGCGTAGGGTTAGGGTTAAGGGTAGGGTAAGGTTTAGGGTTAGGTTTACAGTTAGAGTTAGGGTTAGGGTTAGGGTTAATGTTAGAGGTACGGGAAGGGTTAGGGTTAGGGTTATGGTTAGGGTTATTGGTAGGGTTAGGTGTAGGTTTAGGGTTAGGTTTAGGGGTAAGTTTAGGGGTAGGGTTAGGGTTATGGTCACGGTTGTGGTTAGGGTTAGAGGTAGGGTTAGGGGTGGGTTGGGATTAGGGTTAGGTGTAAGATTAGGGTTAGGGGTAGCGTTAGAGTAGGGTTCGGGGTAGGGTTAGGGGTAGGGGTAGGTTTTGGGTTAGGTTTAGGGTTAGGGGTAGGGTTAGGGGTAGTGGTAGGAGTAGGGGTAGGGGTAGGGTTAGGGTTAGGTTTACGCATAGGGTAGGGGTAGGTTTAGGGTTAGGGGTAGAGTTAGGGTTACGGGTAGGGTTATTGTTAGGGTTAGGGGTAGGTTTAGGGATAGGGTTAGGGTTAGGTTTACGGTTAGGGTTAGGGGGTAGGGTTAAGGTTAGTGTTAGAATTAGGGTTCTGGTTAGGGTTAGGGTTAGGGTTAGGGGTAGGGTTAGGTGTAGGTTTAGGTTTAGGATTACGGGTAGGCGTAGGGTTTGGGTTAGGTTTAGGTTTAGGGGTAGGGGTAAGGGTAGGGGTAGGGTTAGGGTTAGGGTTAGGGGTAAGGTTAGGGTTAGTGATAGGGTTAGGGTTAGGGTTAGGGTTAGGGGTAGAGGTGGGTTAGGATTAGGGTCAGAATTAGGGTTAGGGTTAGGGGTAGGGGTAGGGGTAAGGTTAGGATTAGGTTTAGCGTTAGGGTTAGGGTTAAGGTTAGGGTTAGGGGTAGGGGTAGGTGTAGGGGTAGGGTTAGGGGTAGGGTTAGGGTTAGGGTTAGGGGTAAGGTTAGAGTTAGGGTTAGGGTTAGGGATACGGTTAGCGTTAGGGTTACGGTTAGGGTTAGGGGTAGGGTTAGGGTTACGGTTACGGTTACGGTTACGGTTAGGCTTAGGGTTAGGGTTGGTGGTAGGTTAGGGGTAGCGTTAGGGGTAGGGTTAGGTGTAGGGTTAGGGTTAGGGTAATGTTAGGGGTAGGGTTAGATGTAGGGTTAGGGTTAGGGTTAGCGTTAGGGTAGGGTTAGAGGGAGGGTTATTGTTAGGGTTAGTGGTAGGGGTAGGGGTTAGGGGTAGGGATAGGGTAAGGTTAGGGTTAGGGTTACAGTTAGAGTTTGGGTTAGGGTTAGGGTTAGGGGTATGGGTAGGGTAAGCGTTACGGTTAAGTTTAGGGTTAGCGGTAGGGTTAGGTGTAGGGTTAGGTTTAGGTTTAGGGGTACGGTTAGGGGTAGGGTTAGGGTTATGGTTATGGTTAGGGTTAGAGTTAGGGTTATGGGTGGGTTAGGGTAAGGGTTATGGGTAGGGTTAGAGTTAGGGGTAGCGTTAGGAGTAGGGTTCGGGGTAGGGTTAGGGTTAGGGTTAGGCTCAGGGTTTTGGGTGGGGGTAGGGTTTGGGTTAGGGTTAGGGTTAGGGGTAGGGTTAGGGGTAGGGTTTGAGGTAGGGTCAGGGGTAGGGTTAGGGTTCGGGTTAGGGGTAGGGGTAGGGGTAGGGTTAGGTATAGGGGTAGGGGTAGGGGCAGGGGTAGGGTTAGGGTTATGTTTAGGGTTAGGGTAAGCGTAGCTGTAGGGTTAGGATTGGGGTTAGGGTTAGGGTTGGGGTAGGGTTTGGGTTAGGGTTAGGGTTAGGGGTAGGGGTAGGGTTTGGGTTAGGGATAGGGTTAGGGGTAGGGGTAGGGTTTGGGTTAGGGTTAGGGGTAGCGTTAGGGGTAGGGTTAGGCGTAGGGTTAGGGTTAAGGGTAGGGTAAGGTTTAGAGTTAGGTTT